>VWZK01005211.1:30512-103242 GCA_013396935.1 Baryphthengus martii | reverse complement strand
CGCTTGCCCCGGGACTCCCCGCGGCTGCCGGAGCCGTAGCGGGGCCGGGCCCGGCGTCCCTCGGGCAGCTCGGCCCTGCGGCCTGCGCCCTCCCATAACAGATGTTCGCGGGGCTAACTTGGAGACGCACCTTGCTTGGGTCTTAGCTCATGGTTGTGATGGGAGAGGTTGTTTTTACCTTTTTCTTATTTAGTTACTTAGAGTGTCGGATTTAGGGTTATCTTTGTTTTAATTATCCATTACCTCATAAAGAAAGGCACAGAGTAGCAGAGGCCCTCCTGCAGTGACAAACCTCTGAAGTCCAAGATTGTTTAACCCCCTTCCTTGCCCTGGCCCATGCCCTGTGGCATCCCTGCCCTCACAGGCCACTTCCCGAGGACCTGCCTTGAGACTTGTTCCACAGGTGGGAGCAGCGGTGGTCATACCCACTGCTCAGCGGTAGAACAGTGTTCGCCTGACCTGGGCCTGTCCCCTGTGGCTCTCAAAAGGCCAGCCTGCCTTCCCACTTTCCCCTGGCTTCCATGACAGCTCTAGGGGACTTCCCTGGCACCTTGCCTATACCCATCTCTTCATCCCTATGGCTGGTGTGACTCAGGAGAGCGGCCCAACTGGACAGCGTTGCATCATGCTCAGCCGTGGTGTCACATCACCAATGGCACTCACAATCGCCCCTCCCTGACCAGCTGTGCTGGAGTTGCTGGATTTTGTGTTGCCTCCCCATCCCTCAGCTTTACGAGCATTCATTCCTAGCATCACCAGCTCATTTGTCACCTTGCCGTAAACACTTCTCTTCGCGCAATACTTCATGAGTGGCACAATGACCCTGAGTGTATGCACAAAGCTGCTTTGCTCTCCACCCGATGGTCATAAAATTCATGCGTATTTTGCTGATAAAGGGAAACAAACCATTTCATACTTCAAAATCTCTTGTGTTTTTCTTAATCTTGCAGCCCTGCCTACCTTCTTTTAGGCGGGGTGTGCTTCACTACATCCTTTTCGAATGTTTGGACAACACAGGGACATTGTGAATACAGCCAGCAGCTAATAAATAATTTAAACAAAATGTTTTCTTCCAGCCATATCAAGCCCTGTAGATATGATAGTCCTAAGAATCCCTTGTCCGCTTTTAGGGGATGAAGAGAAAACCCAGAGGGTTCTCTAGGGAAAGGGTTCTGTCAAGGATCAGTGTGGATGTACACGCATGGGAAGGAAAATGGGAGTACACAACAGCGCCTGAGTAATCCTGCATCCTGGGCAGAGCATGGGTGTAGTTAAATCCTGTGTCCCGATTAACATTCCTGCAACTCCTGGAGCATGCTCCGAGCTTGTTTTGGTTTTTAAAATGCTCCTCATGCCTGCATGTGAATTGTGGCAAGGTGAATTTGACAGTTGCATCTTGCCTTGACTCAATTTAGGAATGTTTAACAATCTGGGCAAATCAAATACAGCATAATTTCTAAAGAACAGGAGTTGCCTTTCGTATTACCTTTCAGGGCAGTACTTTGTATATTCAGCCTTACTTTTATTTATAAAAGACAGATAAGGGTAACTATTATCTGGAGGGGGAAAAAAAATGACTGGATAATGAAGTGAAAATGTAAATTTGCTGACTCAATAAAACCCCCTCTGTTAGCAAAACAGGATACAGTGTCAGGAAACAGTCAACAAAATATTTTCAGTGTAAACAAGCCAGTTGGTTTCTTGGTGGTAGCAGCAGTGCTGAGCGCTATCTCACCATCTGACGTGCCGCTCCCTCATCAGGAGGAGCTCATTGCTACTCTCTCCCCTCTTCTTTCCCTGGGAAATCTAAAAATAACCCAAGACACAGCAGCGTTTATTCTGTAAATCTTCTGGGAAAATACAGGAAAACACACGCAAGTAAAATCTGAGTGTGAGAACTTCAACTTAAGCAAAGGGGCGGGGAGGAAGATGAGAAGAGAAAACAACTTATTTTACTATACCTCTTCCCTGTACATAAGGAGTTAGGCAAGAAGCATTTCCAGTTTCATTCCTAGGAAAGTTGGACAACCTCTGTAGTAGTTTCAGTCTAACCGAGACCTCGTGACACCAGGAGCAGCTTGGTGAGGCTGGAGATGCCAACCAAATTTTTTTTAATAGCTGTATAAGGGACGGACACAGTTAGAGGCTGGGGAGGGAGAGCAGAGTTCCTTTGGCATCACCCTGTTCCTCCTGCACTCTAGAGTGTCAGGTGGGGGGAAGAAGCAGCGGAGGAGCATCCATTCACAAGCTGCAACACATAGATGAGGTCTGTCATGACAGCTTTGCTTCGGGGGACAAGTTCACGCTGTACCCATCAGATCACAAGGGTCTCTTGTGACGAATGAGAAATATCATGAATGAGAAATAGATATTAGCACCCTGCTAAATGTGCAAACAGAATGTTCTGGAGAGCCTACCAGGAATCCCATGAGTGTACCAAAGGCAGAAAGATCACCAAGACAAGGCAGAACAATATCTGAACAGAACTATCAACATGCACACATGCCTCTTTGCCATAGCCCTGCTATATAGAAATGTTGATATTCCAGATGTCCAAGGTGTATTTGTTCACCCAGATATTAAAATTGAATACTTAATTATGAATTTAGGTTGTTACAGGTTATAGTAAACAGTTTGTGTCATTAAAGTTGCTACATAACTTTTTTTAATATGTGTTAATTTTATGAGACACTGTATTTTGTCAGAGCTGATGAATGTAGTTTGGAAGGATGAGCAGGTAAAGGGCCCTGTGGATGTTTATAAATATCTGAAGGATAGGTGTCAAGAGGATGGGGCCAGTCTCTTTTCAGCTCAATGACAGGACAAGGGGCAATGGACACAAACTGGAATACAGGAGAAGATCAACCTAAACATAAGGAAAAGCTGCTCTCCCGTGAGGTGAAGGAACCTGAAGTAGGCTGCCCGGGGAGGTTGTGGAGTCTCCTTCTCTGGAGACTTCTCAAAACCCACCTGGATATGATCCTGTGCAACCTGCTCTAGGTGAACCTGCTTTGGCATGGAGGTTGGATTAAATGATCTTCAGAAATCCCTTCCAATCCCTACCATTCTGCGATTCTGTGAGTCTGTGATTCAGTGACCCACAGGAGACTTCTCAGAAAACACTGGGAGGAGAGAGAGGCTGAGAGAGCTGGGGCTGTTCAGCCTGGAGAAGAGAAGGCTCCGGGGAGATCCAGTAGCTGAAGGGGGCCTACAGGAAGGCTGGAGAGGGACTGTTCACAAAGGCCTGTAGTGACAGGATGAGGGGCAATGGTTTTAAACTAGAGAAGAGCAGATTTAGATTGGATGTTAGGAATAAATTCTTTACCATGAGGGTAGTGAAACACTGGAACGGGTTGCCCAGGGAGGTAGTTGAGGCCCCATCCCTGGAAATATTCAAGGTGAGGCTCAACAAGGCCCTGAGCAACCTGGTCTGGTTGAAGATGTCCCTGCTCACTGCAGGGGGGTTGGACTAGGTGACCTTCAGAGGTCCATTCCAACCTAAACCATTCTATGATTCTATGACATTATATGTATTTTCCTCTCAAAGCATATCATACAATGCCCTGGCTATTTAAATTTCTATGAAAGTGAATTCTTATGTGTAATTCAGTCAATCAAAATTTAAACCGTTTGGTTATTAATACAAAGAGATAAAGGCTCTCACACTTGCATGGCTAGAAGTTTCACTCCCAAGATGGTTATTCTCAAGTGGTTAGTATTGTGAGTGTTAAGTTTCTTCCCCCCCCCCCTTAATGGGAAAAATCAAATGCGAAAATTAGGTTTGACATCGATTACAAGCCTTTACTGTATGCACCTCTTCAGACAAGAAGAGGTGCAGACAAGAAAGCTTGTATTTCAATCATGTTGGTATTAGCTGGCTTTCCCCATGCATTACACGTAGCTACAGACTGTTTTACACATCACATGTAATGGGTAGAGTTCTGGCTGTAAAAACATCCATTGGCACTGACTTAAGTCACAGCCAATAACTTAATGAAGCCTGAAGTTAATTTACTTTACATTGGGTTTGTTGGCATACTCTTAAATACATATGAATGTGATGTAATTACACTGTGTTTGTGCAATGTGGTCATGTCAAAATACCTCACAACTTGTCAGCATCAAGTCTTGGAGTTTCCTGACTGTCGAATGTTTCAGTTTAGTGCCTTGATGCTCCCTAAAATAATGTTAGAGCTTTACAGTTAATTTCTGGAAAAAAACCCTACACCTAAACTCACTAAACTTTAAAACTGTTTTGGAATTACCCGTGCAGAGTTTCCAAATGTAACTGTTGTGGCTGCCAGCCTAGTCCTGCCAGCACAATTTATCTGATATTTGTCCAAATGAAGAATAGCTTGCTCATGTATTTGCAAAAGAACATTTCTAACTAGCTCAAGGTTTAGCAGCTTATGTTCAGAGACAGAACAAGAAAATTTGCTGGGATGGTAGCAGTTGTATGCTTACCAACTCCAAGATGACATTCCTTTCAGGATCAACCTTTGGTTTCTTTCCAAGGAGGCTTATTCTAGATAAGCACCATTCATTTCCTTGTCATGTAAATTATTTACTGGAAATTGGTGTGCGATTCTTATTTTCTCTGCTCCCTTTCACTTAGTGTTATGCGAGCACACTTAATTCTCTGATTTTGATGGATATGAAATGATTCTTTTTTTAACTCCCCCTTTCTTTTCAGTAGACTTTACCTGAATAACTGTTTTGCCTACAGTTTTTTTTTTGTTTTTTTTTTTTATATTTGGACTTTGCCACAGGCATTCTGTATTCCCCTCACCCAGCTGGGAGTGTGGGGAGGAGAGAGCAAGTGGCTGCTGCATGGAGTTTAGTTGCTGGCTGGGGTTAAACCACGACAAACAGCTTCATTCAAGTTACACAAAATGCAGACATTATGTTTTGACGCAAGAGGTCCCATTTAAAGTCCTCCTGTTTCATTTCAATTGGTAAGTAGTTTCATCTTTTGTGTTATCAGACAATGTGTTAGTTAAGGAAGGTTGATGCTTTGCATTTTCACCCCTAGCAATGTGTGACTGATTTCTGATGCTCTGGTTTTTGACTGGAAGGAAGTCTCTTGGACTGGTCCCATTTTTTTCTATGCCCTTTCCTTAAAGGATAATTCAAATAAGCAAATAGATGATTTTGACTTGCAAGTAGCTCCAGAGAAATAGGCTTGCATAAGTAATAGCATAAAAGGAGGTACAAGAAATCCCTAACTTGTAAACTCATAATCCTTTGGAAATACATTGCTTTTCATTTTACTTTTGTGCCTGGATTCATTCTATAAACCCAAATGGTGAGGACAGGAAAATGAGATTACAGTACCCAAGGAGTAGCTGAAAGATATTCCTGGTGTCATCCCAGTAGCTGACAACAGATGGATTCCATTCCTGGTGCAACACTCCCCATGTCTCTGGGGAAAGGATTTGCTTTTGTTTTGATGAAGCTTCTCTCTGGCAAAGATATCACGGGCCATTCTCACGCCTATTAAAAGTAGATTGAGACCCAAGGGTTTAGATGTTTCATCTGAAAGACAGGGAGGAGCTGCAGTGTAGGAATGAGAACCCAGTAAAAGCCACGCAGATAACACAGAGTAGCAACTATCAGAGTTTGTGGGGTTTTAAAAATTTTTACTTCTTGCCCCCACCACACTCTGTGATTACCAATATAGATTTCCTTTTTGGTGATGAAGTTTAATTTACATTGTTCACTGAATAATCCTCTTTCAAAGATGCAGATTCTGCCATCTCTATCCATCTGGGCAAACCACTCAAAAAACTTGCCTGGGATCCCCTGCTGCATGAAGGAAGAAGAATAATTTGCCAGAAAAATAAGCTGCCAGAATGGCACGTTGCTTCAGCATCTCTCCCTGTTCCGTTACAGCGCAGTTACACACACACCTGAACGCTATAAAAGTGCAGACAGACAAAACTTGCCTCCCCATATGTGTACAAACTAGATGACCCTGAGCAGCCCTTGAGTTGGGTTTTATACCCACACTTAGAGTCCACCACCAGCTCTCCAACCCCTCATGACAGGACAAGATAAGGCAATCCTCACTAAGAAGTTAGATACCCACTGCAGTATGAGTGTGCTCTCCTGGAATGCTTATTTGGCCCAGGGAGTGCCAAATCGTCCAGTTCTGCCTCAGTTACTAAATGTGCAAATAATCCAAATCACTTATCTCTTCACAGACAGTTCTAGTAACGGGAACCAGGTGGGAACGACTAAAGATAGCCCATTAGTTCAGTTAATTCCTTGTGAAACCACTTATTGAGATTTCATTCTGCATCTGATTTCAAGTATGGACATTCAATTCAAATACCAATAAATGGAGGGTGGGGGTGTAGCATAAATAATCAAACTTCCTGGATTCGGAATACTAGAACAGCTCTTCTTCGTATGGTCAGCTTCTCAGATAAATGAGGATGAACTTTGTGGGTAAAAATAAGTTTGAAATCAAAAGATAAATATCACTTCCCTGAACTCAGAGGATTTCTGACTGTATGAACAGACTGATGATCACAGTAATTTTGTGTCACACTGGCTGAAATATGGAAGGAGCATGAACAGAGTTTGGTATAGCAACTGACTACATAGGACAAACTGAAGCAAAAAGCAGAAATAATAAATTACAAAAGTTAACATATTTGATAGGTTCTACTTCAGAGCACATCCTGTGTGCATGGCTCCCCAGAACAGCTGTAGTTAAGTCCTATTTCTGTTATGAAGGTGAAGTCACTGATTCCTGGTGCCAGTAGTTATGACAATTTCTAACCACTTTATAAATGCCTTTTAAAAGAAACTAAAGTCGTGCTACAAATTGCTGGGTTTTGCTCATAATACCTTCACCAACCTTCAGCGACTCAGTTTAAAATTCTCCCAGTTAGGCATTTGCTGCAAATTGAATGCTACCTACAGTGGTTCTGCTCAGAAGGTTGAGTGACCATCATATACTGACAATGGAAGTCAGAAAAACCCAAATCTGCAAAATGCAGAATATACATGAAGCAAGACAGTTACAAGCGCCAAAAAGATAGGCAGCATCCAAAATTATTAAATTCTCCAAGGAACCTTAATTTGCATACACAAACTTCTACGTGATGACATGTAATGCTTTCTCCAGAGGCCACTTCTCTCAATGAATGCTAAGTCTACTGTTCAGAAAACTTAAAATTGCAGAGTGAAGACATCTATGAGCTGTACGATTCCTGTTGTTCCATGGGAAGGTATGATAATGCAAAAAATAATTCTCATTGTTAAAACAACTAAATACTGTATTTCAGACAGGAACACATTACTAGAGGAAGATTAGCTGATATTTGGCAAGTTACTTAGAAGTATTTTCCAGTGGTCTTTAGTTATGTGCCTCTTTCCAGGTGCCCTACCTGAGACACTTAGGGTCAGCTTTGCAAGAGTATTTGCAAAATCAAAGAACTCAAATGACAGCTCTATGCACGTACTGTAGAAAGCAAACGCTTGTGTAAAGATCAGAACAAAACCTGGAAGCCAGAATTAAACACTGACTTCAACGCTGGCTTCTGATAATCTCAGGTCAATAAAATTTCAGTCTAGGTAAACAGTCCTCTTAACCACAAAATTGGTTTCTCTCTTCAAGTAGTTAAGTAAACAGCAAGCATCTTTTTAACCTTGTTTTTCAGTACTCAGAAATGAGTAGCTGGTGCGTGGATTTCAGCAGCTTAGTTACAGTAGCTTTGGTCAGTTAAATGCTTTTAACCTCTTTCCCTGAACTTCAGCACTCAATTTGCAAAATGGAGATAATGACATCGAGCAACTCTGACTGTGGACAAGATAAAAAGCAAAGCCAAGTTCACCCCATCTAGCTCCTAACTGGCCTGAAAAATAAAGTGTCGAAATAAAAGCATTTGAATTAGACAATGTCCTTATGGAAAAGGGAACCTCCTCTGACTCAGAGAACAAACCCACCTGATTGACACAGACAACTGAGACACAGGGGTACAGGTTAGATACTGAAATCAGGCTGACTATAGTGCACCTGAATTCATCAACTGAGTACAACTGAGAGCAGAACGAAAATCTCACAAAAAGGACTGTGAAGTAAGGTGAAGAGCAAAAAAAAGAACTAATAAATTTATTCAGGGAACACGGCCTTTGCAAAAACAGAACAAGCAAACAAACAAAAAAACCCCAAACAAACAAGGCTTGATTTCCTGGCGGGGGGGAGGAGGGGGGAAGCTATATTACTTTCTAATTAAATATGGTACCGTGAGCTGTCCATACAAACACATTCAACACATTAATCCAGACATTTGTTAAAAATGTCTTCTTGATTCTGGATCTAAACAGTCATTTGCAGCGGAAGGAGTCAGGGCAAATTTTGTTTGAAGTCCAGAACCTTCGGCGGTCTTGTAGGATGGGAGGAAGCTGTGCGACTTCTCACAGCCTTTTACTGCCCTTTTGTAAGATGGACAGATGTTATTACAATACTATTTACAAAGCAGTTTAAGTTTCAGAACCAAGGAACATTTAACTAAGAAACATATCCCATTTGCTTGCATTCCAGTGCAACTTATGTCCTATGTAGTGTTATTTTCTGTGAGAAATGCAATGCCTTTAACAGTGCTCTTTTGGGGTTTGTCTGTCTGATTCTCTTGTCATACAGAACTGATACACTATCCAGCACATTACTGATGTATGGTATGAAATAAATTTCCAGGCCTGAAGCTGTAGAATATGAAGCTCTCCAAAGCTAAAACAATTCTGTTCTCAGCCTGCTGCATAAACAGTGCACTCTTCCTAGAGCTTTAAATTCCCCACCAAGTACTTCTCAGAGTTCCTACAATTAATGTCATAGGTTTGGTCAAATATATACTAATGTCGCTACCCAGGCTACCACCGCACTCCTTACAAATATGTAAAGATAAGGGAAACACAATGTTAGTTTCCCAAAACCGGCGTTGGGAAGGACAAACCTGATGTGAACAGGCACTGTCGCAGAGCTTGATTTAAAACCTGTTATATTTGGAGGACAGAGGTTTGTGTAACAAGTTTGCAAGCTACTGCTGTGAGTTGGCATCAGTATTATTTAGTTACATATATATATATATATGGTTGACATCAGTGTATATGCAAAAATAAACTAAGTTCCTAAACTTAGAAATATGGCTAAACAGACACAGTTTTGTGTAAATAGTTGATAAATTTCACTAAGTTAAACCACTGGGGAAATCTAACATGTTTTAATTTCTGGGTTTAAGACCAGAGACGAAGGTGACTGAACATAAGCGGCTTAGGCTGGTCTGAGCAGGCAGTTTCTCCCTTAAGTGAGCTCCTCTCGGTTGACAGGGGAACAAACACTCAGGTGGAAACAAACTATCCTGGCTCCCATTACCCTGAAAGGTATTCAGTCAGCTTACAATAAAAACAGAATCTAGGCCTGAAGACGGAATTTGTAAATAGGATCTGAATCTATGATATTGCGCAAATGGACACATACGCTACCTAGATTTGACTATTCCATTAAAATACTTATAAAGTACATCCTGCTTTTTTTATTGCTGTTGTTTTTCTGATAAACAAAAATCTTGTATTTATAAGATAGTAATAGATAGTAATAGTTGTCTTTCCTCCTCCTGAATTACTTCCCATTACATACTGATGATTGTTGTGGGTAACATCATATGCCAAAGAACCCTAAAGAGAATCTGATCACAAAATCCAACAAAATAAGGAAGTATGAAGATGATTTTAAAAAAAAAAAAGGCAGACAAGGTAAGCCTCTTTCTTATTTACTGGAATTTGGGTATTTTTGAATCCATATAACTTTCTGTTCAAATATATTCATATATGAATGTAGTATGTTTACTCTCCCCCCAAGAGCATCAACGATAAGCCTCACAGAAAAAAGAAAGGAAAGAGAAAAAAAAAAAAAAAAAGAGAGAGGGAAAAAAAAAGAAGACCTAGCAACAAAACAGGCTGGCTGTTTAAATGTAGGTTGTGGCTAGCAACTACTCACACAACTGAATAACGAATTCCTACGGTATGGTGTACATTACCAAGTTTCCTTTCGTAACCACAGGTTTGCATGAGTCCACATGCAAATTTGTTAAAAGCAAGCAAAATCTCGCCTGTCAGAAAACTACAGCGGACCACAACACTGAGAACAGTCACTTTGCAGACTACATCCTCGCTTAACCAGGCTAGAGCCTACAAAACAGACATCTTTCATCCCATCTTTGAGCAGGCGTCATTGAGTTAAGCAGAAAGGATTTGGTTTAAAAATATGGTGCTGAAAGACAAGTAAAATGGCTGTTACCTCACTCATACTGTTTCAGAGCTGTAATTTGTAATACCAGCTCCCCTTTGATTTCTACAAGTATATAGGAAGAGACTTGGAGAGGTGAAGTAACTTTGCAAACCCAAGTCACTGCACAGAGGTTCTTTAGGGGCACTACATAAAATTTAAAAGACTGTCACAAAAACTGTCACACCAAAATTCAATAAAATCTTTTATCCAGACTCTACTACCTCACATCATCATGGCCCCAAGAATCAGGACTCCAAAAAACAAGGACTTCTATAGCTACTTCTTAGGTTCAGATTCTAAAACGTAAGTATTGTGTTATCAATGAAGGGCAATGTAAAGCTTTAACCAGTGATTGATAACACATTCTATTTCAAAATCTGAGTAAAAAATTATAGTGGTTTAGTAACTAGGAAACTGCTGCAGTTTGTTCATCAGAAGAGTTTAGTAGATCACTCCAAGGAGCTACATTAACAGGAATTAAAAATCATACATGCAAAAGCTTCTTGTTCTGCTTCACTCATTGCTATGCAATATATAAAAATTACAGAAAAAAAAAAAATCAATCAACAGCATAATTTTCTCATCGTTGTGTAAAGTTTGCCTGATTTTTCAACTCTTTACTGAATGTTTTAGAAGTTAGGACTCTTGCAAGACAAGAATGTGGTGCAACCCCCAAAAATCAACACCACAGTTCGTCTGTTTGAAGTCTCTGGTCTTTAAAGAGCATGCTCAGTTTCTTAAGCAAGGAAAATAGGAAAGTCACAAGGGACTGCTTAGATGTCTCTTCTGCTTTTGCAGCAGCTATCTGGCAAATGTGCACCAGAAGTTCATGCATTTTTTATGCTAAGTAATCTAAAACTTTCATAAGAATTCCTAACTGAGATTCTACCCCACATGAAAAACAATACAAACAGATACATTCAATTAGGTAGCCAACTGATACCTTACACTACAGAATGCAATCGTGCTACTCTTAAAGCACCTGTAATCTTAAATCTTACAAAGAAATATACAACTTACACTTCCCTCAGAGTGTATGTTGCCATATAATTATTAAATAAACATACCTAGACCCCACCCCACTAACTTCCACTGAATAAACCCAATAGAGAAAATTCACTGGTAAAACTCCTAGAAAAACCCTGTAGTGCAGCTGAGCATTATGTCAAGAACAAATACCTAACACGCACACGCAGTAGTGAGCTTTTTAAACCAAGTCAGTAAGGTTTTAAATAACTCATTCTTAATTCTGTCATTTTTTTTCTATTAACATCACATTTTATTAAAAAAATAAGTTTCCTATATTTAACATGTATATTAGCTTGCTGTATATGACTGAAGATCTCAAGACCTTTAACATTAAATGATAGTAAATCAAACACTTTCTTCACAGCTTTGAAAAAGAGGGAAGAAGAAGGGGAGGACTGGAAAGAGGAAGGAAAAAGAGGAAGCATCAGGCCATTCCTAGCAAAAGAACCAAATAGTTCTACAGCATCAAATTAGGAACCTGCATCACAAACGTTAGAAAAAAGAAAAACTATTATATTGATCAAATTTGGATATATTCCACATAGTTAGAACATATCATTGGGAAACACTAGACTTGGAAGGAATAAATTCTATTTGCAGTTTTCTCTGTATTTCTAAGAATTTTTTTTCCTTCCTTCTCTACAAGCCATCACTGAGTCACTTGCATTTGTTCGAACTACTATTCCAGTATGTCAGTTGCCCTAAAGCCACACAGACAAGACCCTGCAGGGAAACAATCTGAAACTATTTTATCACAGATTTTCCCCAACAATGGCAAAAATACTGGAAATAATTTGATGGAGCAAACAACTCGGAGGTGTGCGTATTACGTATTTAATTTGTAGTCCAGAAGATTGCCCCCGCGTACTTTCAACAAGAGACCTGTGTAGGAGTCATCTCTAACCTAAGATTTACATGTGGTGCTTACATCTTCTCCATGGGCCCCGGGGTCTATGCAAGAAGAAAGAGATGAGGGAATGAAGAACTGCCCTAAATTTCACAGGTTATCTGCGTGAAAGGTGTGCAGCCTGTGGTCGTACTGCTCTGTGTGCAATCACTCAGCCTTGGTGAGTGAATCTCTTTCCAACAGGTGGTTTCACAGAGACAGTTACCTGTGCAGAAATGCCCTGGCATTAACGTCATTAGCAGCTGTGTTCTCAAGGTTTAGTGAGAATGAAAACTCATGGAGAACCTGAAGTACTGAGTCAGACGTCATCATGTATATAAAAATTGATCTCAGGGCACACAGAGCTCAGCTAACGAATTCCCTGCTGCTTCTCTTTGGGAGAAGGGGATAACAAGTGACATTCCCAGCAGAAAAATCAGGAGAGAAAATACAATCTGCAAGGATGGACAGAAAGTCCCTCCCTTTCCTTGACTGATTCCTTCCTGGGATGAGACAGTTTCTGGTTCACGTCAGAGATACCTATATTAGTAGAAGACTGGAAATATCTATCTATCTGTCTATCTCCTTGTACAAACCATCTCTTACTTTCCTCAGTTGAATCCCGAAGCCTTCTGGTAACAAGGATAAAAGGCTACGTTTGCAGTTTAAGCAACGATGACATTTTAGATTGTTGTAAAATCAAAATACACTGGAAATATCCAAACAAATCCCAACATTTGTCTGATGCTACCTAAAGCCAAGAACAAACAAGCAAGCAATGAACACTAGTATTTTGGTTTTTTGCGTGGATATTACAAAAAATAGTAATCATACACTTTTTTTCTTTTTAAATGTTCATTACTTAGATAAAGCACATATGAATGTAACATTCAGAATTGTAACATAGAAAATGTAATGTGGGCAATCTGCTATTCCAAGTACACTTACCAAAATACAATTTTATAATGAAGAAAGTCTCAAAATACACCTGTACAACAATTGGGATCCACAAAATATGATTTAATAGTATCACTCAAGATCACTTCATTGAAACCACTTCTATAATACTGTTTGAATAGTTATCCCTGGTCAAAGAGCATTCTCCTCCTTTCCCTAGCCCGTCCCACAAAAGCAAGGGTGGAATTTTAATTGCAATGCCTATCTTTTAAAACCCCAAATCTGAAGCAGTTCTATTAACTATTACACTGCTCATACTTAGATACTAGGAGGATGGAAATCACCCTCTCTGAGGCCATGGTACATTGAGACACTTACCCAAAGTATTGTTTGTAGCGCAAGCAGAACAATCTTGTAAAGGGCAACTAAACAGGGTCAAAATATGAATTATCTCACTACCAAATCATTCCCTATGTGTTACTTAAGCCTGTAACATTACAACTTTACTGGAAAAGAAAAAGTTAACCATTTCATCCTATAAATATTTTCTTTATTTGCTTTATGTTTAGAAGTCGCTATTTAAGTTCTATTAACAGAAATACATAACAAAAAGCTCCCTAACAAGTGGAAAAAAGTAATTACAAATGCTGAAAAAATTGGCCTCATTAACATATGTACAGACTTGCTTACTTAATACATATCTTTGTGGGAACTAAATCATTTTATGACACACATTTATACAGGCATTAAACATTCTCAAGTAACTTTGAGCAGAGAATAAGCCAAATCTTTAGTCTGGGCAGACAAAAAAATGTATGTTTCCGTTTTGATTGTGAAGCTAACATGCAACAGATACAACATTCAGTCTGAGCTGCTGTTGATAAGTTGTTCTGTTTTTTCCTGTAATGATCTTTCCATTGAACTTGGGTCCTTTTGTCCCTTCTTTTCCTTGTTCTGCTGTTCCTGCAGCTTCAGGATTATTTTTCGTATTTCTTCTCTTTTGGTTTTCATTCTTGGGCGTGGAAACCAGTCTGTTAAGTTCATTGGTAGCTCAAAACTCAGAATGGGATTCTGAAAAGAAAGGTCATTTGGATATTACAGTAAGGTGCTATGACCTAAAAGAATGGAGAGAACTGTAGTGTGAAAAAGTACATTCTTCTTCACCTCATTCCTTCATCATGAAAGAAAATTTCTACAATTTTTGTGGTTTGTAAATGTACAATTAAGATAAAAATCAATCAAGCTTCAGTATGTTACAGAGTAACATCCATCCAGATCACAGTTGTTTTTTTTTTAAGAATGACTAGCATCGAAGTCTAGAGCTGGTAAGGAATCTATTCCTAAATACTCCTGGTCTTATATGTACCTGTAGAACCACAACCAATATTTCACTCTAAAAAACAGGGCCTGTGAAAAGCACCTGGCTACCACCAGCTCTTTTTACACTTACATTGTTTTCTTTTTAGAGGTCATTCATCCAAAGAATTAAGAGTATGAGACATTATCTATACCACTTCTGAGAAACTGTACAATGTCACTCTTACCAAGCAACAGTTTGTGGAACAGTGTTTTCTCTCAAAGAAATTCCTTCTTTTGTGTATTCTAGTTTACATCATTCACAGGTTTATTTAAGAGTAAATTATATTCATCCACTGAGCTAACACTAGGCAAGGCTACTTGGGGAAAAAAGTCACATTCTGATAGGAACATGTCAATGCCTAACTAGCAACATTATTTTACATCCAAACAGAACACCAACTAGATAATATGGCAATAAAAAAAACCAACCCAACCTATGTTGAACTGATTTTGCCAATGAAGCTACTTAAAGGAGACTGCAGAAGAATGGCAATAAAGATGCCAAAAACCACACGCAAAAACTGAATAGATTTTCCACCGTTTCAATTAGGAAACAGGCCAACAAAGGAATGAGAACAGTAGCAAAAACCTCATTCGTGTGGTTACCAAAACTAGAACCCCGGCCCCTACCGCGNCCGCCCGGCGGGCCCGGCTCCCCGCCAAGGGAACGGGCCAGAGAGCGGCCCCTCGTGGGCCGCAGGGCAAAGCGGCACAGGCGCGGGGTGGAGGGAGGGCTGGTAAAGCGCTCGCTGCGACAGCTGACACCTGTGCTCCACGCTACGCCACCTACCCTGTCAAATCGGCCTTGCTTTTAAACAATACATGATTTTAACCATTATTATTAAAAAGATGTGCCTCAATAGTCCACACGCTTCAAGTTAAGCACCCCTCCCCATATCCTCCCCATTTGGTTTGTACAGCTGCTGAAAACAATGAGGCTTTGTGAAAATTTTCAAATACATTAGCAGCGAAAATGGTTAGTTCGTAACTGTAGGGCAACCAAGTACCATGCAGCCAGTACAGGTTCTCCTTTCCTGCTGGTGTTACTTCTGAGAATGCCCTGCGTTGTGCTGCTACCTGACACATCCAAATGCCATCCCTGTTCCGTGGCAGACAAAGCTGCTGCTGCATACTGCAAGACCAGGCAGGGCAAGGGATTCGGCCTGATGTGATTCAGCAACCAGTTTGCAAGTAGAAAGGGGCTCAGATTACTAAAAGTTGGTTGCTCCTCACGTCCCTCACGTACAAAATTGGAAGTGCTTGAGGATAGTTCTAAGCTCTCAAGTACATGTTGGTAAAGCGAAAGCTTTTGGCTTCAATTTGCATGAGTGTACTCTGCTAAAGCCTTGCTGCTGTCATCCAAAGCAAGAACAAGGGGAGCATGGAGGAAAAAAATCAAACCAAAACACCAGCTTTCTCAGGAAAGGTTAGCTACAGGAGAATTTAAGAACAGTGCTCTGAAGTCCTGTGGTCTGTAAACACGGGCAGTGTTCCATGCAGACAAAATCCCATTGGGTCATCATTTCTCCTCCCAATCCAGACCTGAAGGTGCTAATGCCACTACTTGTGAAAGGATCTGTAACTTTAAGACCAGGACTGTTAAAAACAGTAAGAAAGATTTTAACCAGTTTCTTCAGTGGAATCAAGATCTGGCATTTAGCTGTAATGATACCACTTACATTATTTTAATGCAAGTTAAAAAACTACCCATGTCAGAGGAATGAATTTATTCAGTCACATTTCTTATGGAAAAAAAGAACAGGTTTTTGTACCACATCTTTAGTTTAGATTTTGAATTTAAATTTGAACTCTTGTTTCTTACCGAGTAATTTGAACTGAACATCAAGGAAGACTCTAAATACATGTTCTTAATTTTGTCTCAGAAAATTCCATGGCTTCTAATTTCTGATACATAAATGTAACTAATAATGATAATTAGTTTATTTTCAAAAAATAATTACTGTGTATGTTAATGTATAAATTAGTTTTTAATGTACAATTTAATCCATAGGTGTAAGAGCTACACACACCAGAGAGCCCTTTATTATTGTAACAATTTTAATAGCTTGTATTGACTGTTGTAAGACACCCAAAAAAACCAGGTACACAAACAGGTATACATACCTCAAAAAAGCTCTCCACATACTGCAGTATATACACTCCACAATCGCTGAAGTTGTTCTGCTGTGGCACTTTGGGGTTGGAACCTTTCATGACATCTTTGGAAAAGCTTCTTTTGTTGCCTTTCCTGACTTCCCATTCCACTTCTAAATACCTATGATAAAAGACCACACAAATTCAAACTTCTGTTCTCTTGTAGAATTTTGAAAAAACAACAACAACAAAACAAAAATGCCACAACAAAACCAAAAAACTAGAGAGGAAACTTACTCCCTTAGTGTTTTCACAACATTCGACCGGGAAGGGCCTCTTAGGGAGTCCATAAGCAAAATGCAGGGCCTAAGAGAACAGAATTTTTAAGTACACAGGATTTTCAACAGTTCAGAAGAACACAATGTTCCATATCTAGCAAGCTATGACATAATTTGAACAAAACTAGATCAATACTAAGAAGTTTTTCCAGCGCTGCTGCAATCCCCTAACTGAGATAGCTAAATGCAAAGTTATCTTTAGATTTAACCATATATAAAGCACAGAGAACTTTGGAAATATAGTCCTGTCAGGTGGAAAGCATTTCTTACAGGCAAAATTTAGTTGCCTAAAACCCCCTCAGGTGTTTTTTAGATGCACAGGTGTCTGGGACACCAGCAAGACACTAGAAAGTAAGGCCCAGAATCCATAAACATCCTTCTGGAGTAGTAGCTGGAGAACAGACGGGACAGTCCACAGCACCTAAGAAGACACTAAATATGCACTTTCAAGAAAGGGTCACAACCAACAAATCTGACATCTACCTGACAGATGCAAGACACACATGTACACTACTAAATAGACTTAAAAAAAACGATCCATAAACAAACATTTTCTAGAGAATCAAGTCTGCTTGAACACTCCCTTGCACACTCCAGATGCTTACATCCCATCACTTCATCTAGAGGATACTACCTTTGCAGTAGCTATAAACAGAACAATCACATCGGTCGCCTTACATGCAACAGCTGGATTTCTACATCAAAGCTAACTCACAGATTATAAGATATATTTTGAGGGATAAATATTTTTCACAAGGCTCTGCTTTCTCTTTTCGACCAAGATCACACATGCGTTCAAAGAGTTCCTTTATGGAAACTGCAAACTAGTAAATTCAGACAAAGTATCTGCATGCATTTATTATTAATTTTTTTACATGTATGCAATTTTTTAGGTGCACGTATATAATGATGAATGTGAATAATGTTTGCTTTTACTTATATTAGTTTTAATTTCTGATAAAAGGAAGTTATTCTTTACATAGGCAACGCTCTTTAAAAATGCACAGTCTAGTACTTTGGGGGGAGAGAGGCAAAGTAGTGAAAGCCTTTTCAAGGTAATTTTCTTGTTCATATAGAAGTAATTTAAAACTATATTAATAGCAAACTTTGAGCGCCCTTAATGACTTTTGATACTTAAGTGTCAAAGATTTTATGAAATTTCATGTTTGGATTAAAATAATGGCTGGTAGAAAGTATTACTTACAGATAATCCATCACCAGAATGGGACAAATTTAGCCAAGCTATAATCAGAAGCTCATAAATACATTTAAAACTTACAACACAGATTTTTACCCCTTCATGAAAATGTATGAAGAACAATTCATAAACATTCTGTATAATGTATAAATATATACTTCTGTCCTGCACCATAAGAATGTATTGTGAAAGCCTTTCCAGTAACCATTATATTCCCAAAGAAGGAAATACAAAAAAAATGGATAGTGTGAAAAAAAGACAAACAAAATTATGAAGACAGCAATACTAGTACAATATTTCTAGATTTGAAATCATGCATTTCTCACACACCAAAATGCAAGCAACTACAGTCTATTATTGTTAACTAATTTCTAGATTTCAAACATCAAACAGTAAGTTTTAAGAGTTTTAAAATCCAAAACAGTTAAAGTAAACCAAAAAAATGCAACTGAACTGCGTACTATGAAGCATTCTTATTTGAGAAAAAAAGAATAATGCTAAGAACAGAGAGAGACAATAAAGAGAAAAGGCACATTCAGGTAAGAAATTGAGGCAGTTAAAATTATTCCCATTTGCCTGTACTAATCTGAGTGGTGACAAAGGTTTTCTTTAGTATTAATTTAATTAAAGATATCCTTTTTAAAAAAAAATATAGAAGGATACACTTAAATATGCTTCTGCACTTTCTTTTAGTAGGAATCTAAGTGCAAGATATCAAAGAACAGCCTCATTTGAAGAAATAATCTTCAATTGCCTGAAGCAGCACACAGGCTTAACAGAAACCCAAAAAGCTATTATTTCACTCCAAGTTTCATTCATTAAATTTTCTCCTCACTGAAGACAATGATATTACAAAGTCTTAAAATCCTCTCTCAAACGCACATAACACGCTGACTGAAGTGTCTGAAGACTGACGTACGACCATTTCCTGCAACTACCATTTTCTAAATTTCGTAAACTTTTACGAAATTTCCATTTTAAGTGTTTTATACTTACTGTTTGCAGATAGTAGGCTTCAGGTGCCATTGCCCCATTTCTGAACTACAGTTATCATCTACAAGGCCACCATCGTCACTGCTGTCATCCTACAGAAGCAACACGTTTACAGGTGTTTTTCAAACAGATATAAAAGAAATTATTGCTGACTTGTCATTTTTCTCCAAGACCAACAAAATAAATTTATTAAAGAAGTGGAAGCTTTAATCTGAAACCATTCATTGTTTGTCAAGTTTGCATTACCAACTTTTAGTCACAGTTTCTCAAATTCCTGCTAGAACGATACAGAGTGAACACTGCTATTTATTTAATGACTACTCAAACTACAAAAAGTTGCACGTGACATTTTCGAAGCATTGCTGGCTTAAAAGAGGTGCATCTCCATTATTTGGTTATAATTCATATTATCAATACTTTCCCTTGCTAAGGATTACTAGCAATTTGCTTGGTAGTTTCATGTATGTTATCTTCTAGATGAAGCGAGACAAAAGTTGCCATGAACTTTGAAGTAAAATTTGATCTGTGCTCCAGAATGCAGTAGCTTGGTTCTTAGGGCAAAGAAAATTAAACCGCTATGATATTCTGTAGCTTGGGTTGCCAAAAGAGTCGTGCCACAAACTGGGGAATATCCTTTGACCTTTTGATACCAATATTGATTGCTATGAATGATATGGAAGTTTTATGAACAAACCCACTGAGTTCTTACATCTAAAAGCAAGCCAGTGATCTATGGTTTCTCACCCTTCTACGGAGTTCACTATTACTACCACAGATGACTGCACTATAGGGAAGGAGATGCTTTCCAAAAATGAGAATCCACATTATCAGCATGATTTGTGAAATTTTTGGTGAGATTTACATACTCTTCATTAACACACAGGATCTTACGACTGAAATCCTCATGCTATGCTATGAAGAGGTTATAAACTACTGCCCAGTAATCAATACACTTGGCTTTGTGGAAGCCTCAACTGCATTTTTGGCAGGTGTAAAGGTGCACTCAGCTTGTCATGGTCTAAAACATTGCTATATTTGCTTTGTGCATTCCACAAGGTATCAATGACAGCTTCAGCCCAAGTTAAGTTCTAAGCTACACTGCAACGAGGGAATTCAGCATCTTTTCTTCCTCACACAGCTGGCCATCTGCTTTCCTCCCTGCCTTCATGATGTAGTTCTGATCAGAAACGTTCTACTACTCATTCTCCATCTTCAGGGAACTCTAACTGCTACAAAAAAAAGACAGAAGGCACTTTTTTCAGGCAAGAATCACGGCATATTTGGGCAAGTGGCATGATAGCAGAGGTGGGTTCAGTCTGTACGAAAAGCACAGTCAGGTTTCAACATGAACTGGGAGGTTTTATATGTGTGCACACATATACATACTATTTCGAAGCCATTACAAACAGCTGCAGACTTTGGAAAATAATTGTTTGTTCTGGACTCAAAGGTGAAAAATAGGTAATTCCTAAGCTGTGTATTTGATAGCCTCTGATTTTTTATTTTGGACAACTTGGAGTCATACACCTGAAACACGAACAGGAAGGCCAATTAGGAAGACTGAATGTGTAAGCCTTGGCTTGCTCACATTGCACTTACACTGTAGAAGCAACACAGCTATGGAATAATGCCCTCATATCCAGTAGAGAGTCAGCAAAGGACATTTTAATGAACAGTCTTTCCACAGCTCTAAAATCTAAACATCTTCCAACCTGAACAAGAATGCTACTTGATTTTAAACAACATGGATTTAGATGTGATCAGGAAAAGCATCAATGAAACAAAACAGCACATAGTACCTACTCAAAAATGTGTTTATGTCCAGAAAATGCAGCTGAAAGAAAAGCTACCTGTTCTGGGATATGGTAGATAAACATGGGGGTGAGGGAGACGAAAGATAGAAATGCACTGACTTCTCAGATTTTCCACTAAAATTGTTATGTAATATTGCCCCTGTGCAAAAGACTCACAACACTAAATGCGGGATCAGTACAGCAGCTTCCTGTTACACAAATGTACAATCCTCTCCTGTCAGCTGTTTTGCAAAATTTTGTAGGTCATCAGTGGTTTGGATTTGATGCTTGCAAAGATAAAAGGCTTCAGACAACACACCTTTACAACGTGTATAAGGCTTTTAAGCTGCCCATTCAAAATAAAACACAACGGCTTGTGTTCCCCAAATAAAACTGCTAAATTCTTTACCTGGTTATCTTGGTCTTCAGAAAAATCTATAAGCTCATCTTCGTTTAGTTTACTGCCGTCAGCTGAGTCTTCACTATAGTTTAGCCTGATTTTGTGCAATCCATCTGTATTAATCACAGACAGTAGTATATTTAAACATCAAATAATACATCATCCTTGAAGACCAAACAAAGCTTAAATACCTCAGATTTGCTCAGGATTGCTCACAATAACTGTAATACAGCCGCCATAGTATTTTATTCATGCATAAGAACAAAAGAGAAAAGTTTCTTCTAACACAGCAGAAACTGTCCCTTATTCTGTGAAACGCCTAAAAAAAATTCTAAAGACCTAGACTAAAACCCACCACGAAATTAGTCTCTAGTTCCATCAAGGCTTTACAACAGTATAAATTGGTACAACTATCAAAAGGGCTAGTCTCATTCGGTCCCTAATATTCCTGCTAATTCCCATCCTAGCTGGTTCCTTCCATGACACCAAATACGTCCACACACAGTGAAGCAGACTGAGAAAGTCGGTCGCAAGTTTCTGTGTTAACTTGAATCGATTCCTTGATCAGATCCGCTGTGCAGTTATATAAAGACTTGTGCTGGTAAAAGGCAGCTTGGGAACAGGCTGCTAGGGAGGGCAGAAGAGAGGATCAGCTCTTCTGGGAACAGCAGTGTAGAAATGTTTGTGAAACCTCACTGTTTGCTAAAAAGAGTATCTGTAAATTCACTCCCTATCCCTCTCTACCTATTCAGTCACTTGGGAAAGAACATCAGAAGAAATAAAGAATAATTAATGTTATAGCTATAACTGTGAAAGAAGCAGATACAGACAGCTACAGGCTCACCAGTCTTATTATATTACCATGCAAGACTTCAGAACAGTTTTTGAGGGGAAAAATAAACAACCATGTGGGAAAAAGTGAAAAATGCCAGCAAACCCTGAAATACTCACAAGCAAGCTTCTCCTAGAAAAAGGCTACACAATGTACCTAAACAATCGCAAAAATAGAAATGTTTGCTATAGTGTCACTGGAGGATGTGTTAAGAAAACCAGAATTTCTAAAGGAACAGTAAATAAGGCAATGAACTAGCTAATGGGAAAATGAAAAAAAAAGAAAAAGAAAAAGAAGGCAGAAGACTTGCATTTGAGAACACTTCAACAGAGAAGTTGCAGTACCACTTTGGAAAGAGGTTACCACTAGAGTTCCATGGGGACAAACTTGGGAAGTAGCCTTACTCGTTATCTTTGAAAAGACCTTAGTGCAAGAAGTAGGTCATATCCTAATGAGACTTATTGCTGACGGATTCAAACAAAATAAAAAAATTGTCATCAAGAAAAATCCTACCTCACAGAAGAACGGAGCAATAAAAAGGGGATTTGTTAAATACTAAAACAATGCATATATATTTTGGATGATTTCTTCAAAGTTATTTAGGTATCAACTCCTACTTATTTACAAGTCCAACACCAGGATTTAGTTTGAGACCAAGACATTGAAGTTGAGGCTTCCATGCACAGTAGGCATTTAGGGTCTCACAATTTTAAGTGGACACCAGAATCAGAGCAGAGAACTACTCAACTAAACAGCTATTCTATGTCTGCTTTAGGGTGAGAAGAGGTTTCACCGGATTCATTGACTATGCTATCAAAGAGGCACTTGCTGCCTTTTGAGATATGCTAAAATATCCAGGACATACGTGTGGATTTGGCAGAGTTAGAGTCAAAACCCACAACTTTTTGCAGCAACAGCTGAAAGCTGGGCAGAAAACCCAAGGCCTACATCTTTATCTTCCATCTGGTGGAAATGAAAGTTTACATACACCACATATCTAAATTCAGCTGCCTAAACATATCCTTGGCGTCAATCTCAAATTGAATCTCATCCTTAAACCAGGACTACGATCCATAAGAATGTCTGCATTAATGAAAGGGTGCAGCACCTACCGTAGCTGAAGAAGAGAGCCTAAGCCTTTTAGTCAGCAACAGAATGACCATAAGCCACCAATACAATGTAGCCATTAAAAAAAAAAAATGTAATCCTAGCAAAACTGTCAAAAAGTATGTTCCAGCTAATTACAGACAAGTAAGTAACAGTTGCAGCATCGGAGACACAGGTGATCTTATCATCCAGCAATATAATAAACAGTAACAATCACACACGAGCTGAAACGATTAATTAAAACAAGAGTAGATCTACACACATCCCCAGCCCCCTCTCATTATCTTCTACGAGAAGTGATGTTATCACAATGTTATCACAAATGAATAAATTTAGATTAGAAACTGGGAGAGCGTCTATACTCGCAAATTTGAGTTGTAATGGCCTGCAGTATACAGATTAGATGATATGACTGATAAGCTTTTCAGATCTTGTCCTATAAACTATGCAATACTGACTCTGCAAATTACATCAGTAGGAATACTATTGGTGACTTCAGTTTCTGCACAGTCATATGTGATCCAAACCTTGCAGCAAGTAGAGAAAACAATCTTTTCCTAATTCCTTCATCTGCCTTCAAAAGTATGTCAGGTCCTTTGTTCACTTTGGTACAAATGTTGTTCCAGATCACTGAAATCAGCCTCTGCAGCAAAGGTGCATGGAGAAAGTCTCTCCAAATATAGCACAGAGGTCGTGTGAGAGAATTATTGTAACTTTTTAAAATTATTGTCTTCTTATTCTTTTTACATACTTTCTACCAGGACATTAAAGAACTTAATGTTGTTGAAGAAAAAAAAAAAAATGTTAGAAGACGCTAGAACTAAGGTTGCTAACACAATTTAGTTCCCCCCTACACATACATTATGAGTATACACAGTCAACTAACATTCTCTCCTTAACAATTACAGGCTTAAATGATGCAAAGTGGTATCTACAAAATGATTTTGTGTGGAAAAAGGTCACATATCTGAAAAACTAATCTGTCTTAGGAAGATAGTATTTTATCTCCAGCCCTTTGCCATGAGAGCTACGTTAACAGCCACAAAAACATTTTATATACAATGGCTATAAATTATATTGCAAGCACTCAAACTTTAGCCATATATTAAACTTTTGAAGTATGAAGTTTACACAATTGCAAAAGTAGTAACAGATGTGAGATCTCCACGTTTTTCATTAAAATCTGCTTATTCTTACAATTACATACCCATAGATTGGCTAGCAGTTGTGAATTCACCCTGTATACCATTTTCGTCTGGAGTCCTATGGTCTAGTTTATGGCATGCTGATTCCACAGTGTTAGGTTCTTCCACATCACTGTCTATTTGATTCAGTTTTTTGAAAGCACTTTTTCCCCTGTAAGGACTTCTTCTACAACATGAAGATTCACTGTCCTCTGTTTCAGTGTTTGGGTCAATTAAAGCTGTATTATACTTTTTGGTCAATGTCTTCTTTGCTGTGGACTTGGAAGGCGAGTTTTGTGCATCTAACTCATTTGGCAAAGGAGATGGTGTGTTGCTTTCCCCATCCGAAGAGGAAGATTTTATCTGTGCTGAGGCATTTTCATGATAGTGGGGATTTGGTTCATATTTGGGTTTTTCTAAACCAGGAAAACAGATGACAGCCAAAAACCAGTGGGCACTGCAAGGGAAAAAAAAATAAAAAAAATATCAAACCACATTAAAACTAAGCAATTACATTCCTGCTCACAGAACAAACTTTTTAACATGCTCACATGAGGTTGCTAAAAAAAAACCCCAACAAAAACAACAAAACACTGAGCGCACGCACATACACACACAAAAAACTAAATCCTGTACCCATGGTTATCAAAGATACAACTGTAGTAGCTGTTCACTCTTCCGAGCAAGTTTTACTCAAGCCTTCAGTCTTCTCAAAAGGTAAGATCACTCCATGGAAACAGACACCAACAAATCCATGAATTTGATGCAGTTAGTTGAAAACAAGTGCTGTCTAAATATTTATTTCAATCTCCTTTGATTTAAAATTTGTTTCTTTTCTAACATTTTCTTTATCACTGCATGAATTAGAGATTGTAGACTTCATGTTTCACGGTTGTATACAGTTTTCTAGTGCTCAACACTAGCAACACAAGTAGTCATATTTAATGGTATGGCTGAATTGTTTGTACTCTTCTGCCTATGAGATCTTCCAACTGTGTATGACGCTCAATATTTTTAAAGAAATCTTGTCAATAGTGAATTAAAAAAAGGGAGAAAAGAGTGTCTGTAATGCTATCACCATGACTGTTGTCCTCCTCCCCCTTCACAGAATTGACATTTTAACTTGCAGGATCAAAAATAGTTATATCTCCCAACAATGAAGTAAGATAAGTGATAAGTTTTGCCCTGGTTTCCTTCTCATCTCCTCGCCTCTTCAGACATTACCGACTTGCCACTTAAACAGAAATGGAGCAGCAGAAAATTCAAGGAGTGAGGCATTGCAAATAGGGATCAATTGAACCGATTTAGAAATTTTCTGAAGGTTCTCCGATTCCCTACAGTAAATAACAAAACAGAACCTAGTCATGTAATATCTAAGTGAAGCCACATTTCATTGTGTTTTAGAAAAAAGCAAAAGCAGTAGTTAAAAACACATGTCTAACTGACATATTAAAAAAATGAAATAGATGTTTTTGAAACCTGAATTCTATGGAAACTGAATGGCAGTTACAGTAAGTGGACTTCAAAAGCAGCAAGTGAAGTATGGTGGCATTTGATCTTCAATGATTCACCACATCTAGTAAGTCAAACTCTGGAATTTGTGAGTGCTCTATTAATACAGGCTTTACGTACCAATTATGTAAATAGACTAGCAAATTAACCTGGATCTAAGAAGAAAATAGCCTGTAACTTTTAAAAGAACAACCTATTTCCATTGAAGACTTGAACAAAAAAGGACTGTACTGCCAAAGGACACAGATGCGGTCATGGCTAAATCAGCCATGTTGTTCTGAAGTTAATTCTCCCCTGGATTCATCCTGCCCACCTACAGTTACTGCAGTCTGACATCTTGTTATGTGAGGAGCCCGCATTCCCTAACTAGTGCTTATGGGAGAGTCTAGACTTTCTGGAAGTAGATACTGAAGTCCAGCAACTCCAAAGCAATCATTTCTAGAATGTATTCTTAATCCAGATGCCAGAATAGCAAGCTGTGTCCTAAAAGAAGAAAAAAACCAAACACACCACCCTCAAACAACAATAAAAATCAAACTGCTTCCCCCACCAAATCACCATTTTCTCATCTCTTTGGATACTCGTGTGGTTTCTTTCTGCTCTGCAATGTTCTTATTGTACGTGTCAGGAAACCCCTTCTGCAAATGTATGTTCTACTACTACCACTTATCAAGTCTCAGTTCATAGTGAAAGACAGTTTCCAAAAGTGTGAACAGGATCATTTTCAGATGAACGATGCACACCAAGAGTACACTATTCATGCTCTAATCACTACTGGATGAATCCATGAGACCAAATTAGTCCAAAGCAAAATTCCTAACCCATGGTCTAAACATCATGCCTTTTGTTCTGCAAATTTACTCCTACTGAGCTGCACTACTTGCTAAGGTAGACATGGCTTTAGTTGCTTAACAGTAAATAAACAAGATAGTGAAAACCACTAGGTGCTAAGTTAGTGGCAACATATCTAGTTCTCGTAAAAACACAAAATCATTTCATTTTCAGGTGAATTCTAAGTCACATTGTCTGGTATTTGCAGCATGATCAGTCTCATTTCTCCTATGCGTAACCAGTGTGGATGCGTGACTGACAAGAGAGGATGGCGGGAAGTAAACTATATAAATTTCAGTTGCTTTAGAGCTTGTTAAGTGAAAGACTTCAAAGTTCCGATACTTAAAGCTTTGAGGAAGAGTGATGTAAGGATGAAGTCTGCAGTGGACAGGAAGAATATCTTACACATGAGTAATTTTCAACACTTTAGGACTGGCTGTCTTCCCATGGCTGTACAGGTCATAGTACCTCAAATGCTTGAGTCAGTGTTTGCGAACAATTTTCTCAGGGATTTACTTATGACTTTATAACAAAGACAGATCTATGGTCAGGTATCTCATAACTGTCTCTCTTCAGCTAGCCTCAGAATTCAGCGGGGGAGGAGGTGGGAAAAGAGAAGATTCAGAAATTTTTCTCCCACTGTACAGTGGCATGTTTTCTAGATACATTTATTTGAAGAGTCTTATTTAAAAAAAAAACAAACAACAACAAATCTATTCTTTGAATTTAAAAAAATGCCTATAGGCCAGTTACAATTCTCCTATCTCTCTGTCCTTACTTAATTTATGTTTTTATTATATATCTTTAAAATGCCGTAGTTCAACTTCCCTAAATATTTTGCTTTAAAGACTGCTTAGGTTCTTTATGTGAAATGTAGAAAAAGAATAAAGCTCTCAACATAGGGCAGTAGAGATTTTCAACTGCATTTTCTTCTGATACTGATTTATTGTAACCTGAAAGATGATCTCATCTGTACCAGAGTTCTCATTGGAAGAAAAGGGACTAAAAAAACATAAATCTAAAAGTTACCAGTGACAATAGCTTAGAAGAACAAACTCCAGAGGACCAGGTAAAACCTTGAAAAAATACTCAGAATAGTGTGGTTTTGCCCAACCTTTATAATGTCCCATAATACTTATAATGCAACCAAGCACTTAAAGATCTTACATTACTATGTTGGTTCTAATTACCTGGAGAAAGATGTTTATTTTCTTTATTTTTAACTTTGGAGTATAATATAACTTTCAATTTTACCATGTAAATGCAATAAAAAGGTATGTTTACTTACGCTTCATTAAGGGGAACAAAAATGAAATCTTTCTCAAAAATGTCAACATGCCGTGTCCACGTTTTTACTCGTCCATGTCGTCTCTGTTGTATTCTGCAAGAAGAAACCAACATATGATTTGTAGGGTGGCTTATGTTAATTGAAAGACTACTTTTCCAGATGTTTTCACCATAACAGCTTCTTAAGATTTTCATGACATGTTCTAAGTCTGTCACAGGTCTAGATGCTTAGCAGAATTCTGTTGGTATCATAATATTGTCTTCAAGGATTTTATCTCTGTAAAGCATCTGTTCTTGTAGTCTTAACTGTAGTAAAACAGATTTAACAGACTTACGAAAGGTTTGAAGTTTCGTGAATATTTCTTCTTTCTCTTTGATTAAGGCGTTTATAGAAGAAGGAACTGAACACATGTATTCGATCAGCATCTTCTTTTTTCAGTTTTTCAAGTACCAAATACCTAATTAGTTAAAAAAAAACACTATGAAAAAATTCGTCGAGGTGAAGTATTCATCACCAGAGTAAAAAGGACTGCCAACAGTGCTACCTCCTCACCAAACTACTGCAGCCTCTCACAAAACAACTGTAAGAACATTAAAACTAACCAACCAACCACAGAAATTCATTAATGCAACACATGTGCCAACATTTCAACGTACTAAGTACTCTGCTCAATAAACAAATTGTTCTCTTGTTGTATTTATTTTTATATTATAGCAGGAAAATAAATTTTCAATGAGCTCGCTACAAACAACCTACCTAGGACTCATGTTTGGCAATTGAGGCAGTAAATCTCCAAACACTCCCAGAGTGATGCACTAATCTTCTTTTCACCTCTAAATTTTTTCAATAGACTGAAAATTATACACATGCACCTGATGTGCAGCATAAACGCAGCAGCATGTAACAATTTAATACATTCCTAACATCTGTAGCATCAGTGACACTAAAAAATTAATTTATGTATTATGTTAATCAAAACAGATTAAATTCCAGGGAACATAAATACTCTGAAAAAACAAACAAACCACAATCAAACTTTAAAATGTTTGGGTTTTTTTTTCCCCCTAGCAGTTAAAAATCCTCTTCAGATGCTAAGAAATTTTAAAGAATCTTTCTTCCAAGTAACAACAATGTCGTTGTCAAGCAGGATCGGAGAGGGAGGAATGTGTCTTGCAAAAACAAAAAAAAAACTTTTAAAATCAGAGCTATGCATAGTTGGAAACCAAGTGTTATCAACTGACCTATGAATTTTTAATGTCAGAACTTTTCAAGTTTCAAGGTAAGAGATTACTAAAATTGATGTAAAATAAAACTTACTTTAAATAAAAATCAATAATAACATCATTCAAAAATTCTCCTTCATTCAGACAGTGGAGGTCTTCGTTGGTTACAGAGATACCACCTTTAGATGGAGGAGGCGGATAAACTATCAACCTGAAAGAAAAATTCATTCAATAATGAATATGAGATGCTAAAAAAACCTCAGAAAATTGTTACAGGGCAAAGAGAAATATCTTACTTTTCTATAGGACCAATAAATACTGTATGTGGTTCTCCAATTTCTTCATCATCATCAAAATACGGTAACTGTTTATTTCGCTGCTGCATTTTGGACTCAGAAGCAACCTTATAAGAATAAAGTCAATATTAATATGCATACTGTGCTCAAATTTGCAAAAGAAACATAATAAAGCTTTGTGAAGTATGGCACTGCAATATCCACTGCTTTTGAGAAGGACTTTTAAGTTAGTATTTTACCTTCTCTAGTGCACTTATTACACTTAGGTCTGTACTCATTTCTTGTAGAGCCACAGAACTTTCCAGTTCTTTAAGAGGTAGCTTTGTTTAAAGAATGCATTAGCTAAATATAACTACAACGCTGCAACTTAATTTCTGGTTTGAAATATTACAATTTTACCAGCAGATTAATCTAAAAACAATTATGTTGTCTAATTATACAACAAATTTCTCATTCCTTAAAAGTTTTGAAATGACAACATTACTTGTGGACCATTGTACTACCTCACAATCAAACTAAATACACTAAAAAGTACTGTGAATGTACAGACTATTTCCCATAGTATCATAATCTACCATGGACCAGTCTAGGAGTCCTCATATAAAAGTCAGCAGAAGTTACTTGGATATTTTTTTTTGGTCTAGTGACTAGCACACTATCTTCAGCGTATCTGTAACCCAAATAATATAATGACTTTGTTTTAAAGCAAAACCATAATTACATTTTTTATTTTGTTTTCTCTGTGAGATGGACTTCCTTTGGAATTGTCTTCCAAGCACTTAGTAAATGCAACAAGCCTGCCATTGGCTTCTTCAAAGGAAATTTTCACAAAGAAATCAGAAATATTATTTCTTATACCAATGTCAGTAATTATTTTTTCAAATATTGAGTTAGCATGAGGGTCAAGACCAGTTTCAAAAATCAAAATGATGTACTGTTCTTCTTGACCTACAAAAAAGCAGAGAAGAATATTCATTTAGAAAAAAGATGAAAAATGTCACATTTATACAGATTCCAAACAATTGCAGGCCAACACACGTACACACTGCTGACAATAAATACAAGCAGTAATACACATGTGCAAATAGACTGAAGGATTAACCACTAAACCCTTCAACCTACATTTGCAAAACGAGTGCATTTAACTCTGCCTTCATCTAGAAATGTTAATTATTAGAACTGAAAAAATTTTAAATGACGCTAAACTGAAAACCAAAATATGTTTTGAAATAACAACTTCTCTGCTTACTGACAGTAAGCCTGTGATCAATACTTTCTCTTTTTCTTAGTGCAGTTCCTATCCTATTGTTTCAATATCATTTGAAAAATTAAATATTCAGCATAATTTCCTCTCTATATAGGGAAACATCACGCCCTCATTTCTCCCAGGTCAACACTAAGAAGTCTAGAGCAGCTCTCTCAAGAATCAATACACTCATCAGGGGAAATTTATTAGAAAGGGAGAATTGTATTAAGAATGTAGATAAGGTTTTATGATCTGAATGTTTATTATAAAAATAGCTTTCATTTACTTAGCCCCTTCAATATCTACATGGTATTTGATAAGATTTCAGCCTAGTTTTCTCCTAATTTCAAATGGATGCAATTGAAAAATCGAAAATAGAAAAAAAAGAGAGAACTAAGAAAGCATAGACTACATGAAACAAAAACCAGTATATGAGATCCAACTATTCCTGTAGATTCATGGTCTGCCCTGATCCTAGAAGGCTATGCTATAAAAACATCATTAGTATTTAAAATTTTCAATAAGCAGTTACTGTAGTAAGTAAGCCCAGAGGCCTCCAGTGTTGTAGCTGAAACAGTTTACAAGAATCACTTTTACATGGATATATATAGCACTGACATCAACAGGGCAGCTCTTTCAGACAACAGAGATTCTCAGAAACAGACAGGTTGAAAAAAATAATACTTAAACTTGGGGTAGCCAGCACGTAGGATGGAAAACGTAAACTACAGCTTAAAAGCTAAGAAAAAAGTACGTTTTTAAGATGACTGCTTCCAGACTTAAATGGGAAAATAAGCATGATGCTTTTTTAACAAGTGGATACAAACTGTCTATCACGTATTAGAAGCACAAAGTTCTAATAAAACTACTCTTACTGATTCTAGGCACATGTTGTTGGGTACATAAGTACAAAAAACTGTAGCAGCAATTCCACAAAAGAAACTTATTTTTCTCTTATCAGGTTTCTGTTACCATAGAAACAAAAATCTCTTCAGGATCTCTGATCCATTGGCAACTGGTTCTCTTTTCTAAAAAGTATGAATCTGAACAAGGAAAGGAATTTAAAATGTCACAGTAATTAAAACTTCACCTCCTTACACAGGTAAAGGGATTTCATGACCTAGAAGAGCAAAGCCCTGCTTTCAGGTCCTGTAACACAAATCAAACCTCTCTGGCCTCAGTGAACACTGTGAACTGACTACCATCAGGCACTCTCCAGTGCTTACTCTTGCTAGCCCTAATAAATCTCGTATTTGTTTTGGTACAATGGTCTTGCTTCAACTGGTTAGCCTACACCTTTAGGATAAGTTGGAGAATGTGAGTTGGATCAATCAGCTATTGTATAAGTAACACCCGCTCACATCACCTGAAAAACAAAGAAGCAGTTAAGTTGGACTACAAGGAATTACTTAGGCAGACACAGGAACAGGATTCAGACTGCAAATCCCAGTCTCATGTAGCTGGCTAACTCAGAGTTGCAGGGACCTGTTTTTTCTGTAAGAGAAGAGTTTCAGTCACACACAACCATTTCCTTGTGGTTGTTCTTAACATGGCAAGCTCACTGTTGTGAAAAATAATTTTTCAGCAGCATATTTTCCAATTCACCAGCCACAGAATTCAGGTCTCTAACTGGTTTTTGGGTGATCCTATCTCGGAACTAGGCATCTACACACAGTTGCTTACACAGCCATGGATACAGGCTTAAAGTAAATTCATTGCTCACAAAGCAAATAGAGAATGTGTTAAACACAACAGACTCAAAAGTATCAAAAAAGTAGTTAGGAGTAAAACTAGCTCAGTGCCATAGCCTCAGAAGGCAAAGCTGGAGGCAGAAAAGCTGAGACACACAGAAAGGGAACAATTTCTTATGCAGACAATCCAGGAAGCTTTTCCTTTTTTTTTTTAACCTGTGAACACTTGTGTTGACCTGGGGCCTAATGTCTGACCCCAGGATTGTCTGGGGGTTTTGTGAGCTCCCTCACACACTCTCCAGTTACTTTTGTAATCATAATACTCCTTACAGCTCATACTTTCTATAGGAGGTGGATAGGTTATTATAACAGTATTATACGTTAGAAGCACACAATTCTGAGATTGTTGAAAGCGTTCTTCCACCATTTGAATGCATCATGGATCTATGAAACTGAGTACAAGTACAAATAATCATAAAATTTCACCTAAAGAAAAGCCTGTTTAAGTGGGAGAGGATTCTATGCTAATTTAAAAATTAGTGTACATACTAAGGCAATAGACTCTAGAAGCATACTGTGTTGAAATTAAACTTAGTTTTAGGATACAAGAAGACAACCTACTTATTTTCCAAGTAGATATTCATCTACATCACAACATCACTACGAGTGTGTGGGAAAAAAACCAAACTAATCCACATAGCAGTTTCTACTGAAACTAAGGCCTGTAAAGAGAACAGCACTGGAAAGGTGGTAGTGTCTGGAAAAAAAACCAAACACAAACCCATCCCAGCCAATGATGCCAGTTTTAGTCTTTAGTGCACTAGGTCACAATGCGAACCATTAAAACACAATCTGAAGTGAACGGTAGACTAAAATTGTTTTACTTACTCTCTCCTTTACATTCGTACCAGACATTATCTTTACTCATTTTCAGTTGGTCTCTCAGGCTACTGCAGGTTGATGGTACTGTTTGTAGGAAAACTACTGGCAATTTTCGGACACTACACCATTCACATTTGGTAAGTTCTGAAGTTTTCAGGTTAATCTCTCGAATATCGCTCTCTGATTCTAGAAGAAAATAATGATTTATTAAATTACATTAAAAATCATATAGGTTTCCTTTACAAATTACCCATTGATTTTATTGAGAAATCAGTAAGCGCTCATTAACTTTCTCAAAAGTTTTTAAAAGTTTGAAGTTAACACATATCCAGGAAATGATGTCTGTTAATATCTTAAAAGACAATCTGAACTCCACTGTCATGTCAGGAAAGTAAACAGAAACAGTTTCCTTCTCACCAACTTGAATCTAGATTTTATTTTACAGAAAAACAACTCAAACATTTCAACTGATTTAAATTTGCAACTATTACTATGACACATTTTACCATAGGTTTGTAAAACTTCCTTTGTAGATTCATCTTTGATCAAGTTCCTCTATGAAAAATATCTTTGAAATAAAGAGGAGAATAAACACATGCAGAGAAATAACCTGGTTGCCTGAGGAAAATAAGGTACTGCTCTCACTTCACTACAAAAGAGAAATGTCAACAATACGGAAAAATTTTTAACACTACATCTAATGCTACTGAAGCCAATGTTGAGTGAATTACAGGGCCTACAGAATTACAAAAATGGAAGGAAAAACGTGTGAAGTCAATGTTCTTCAAATCCGGTGAAAAGATGCAAAAGTTCAATGCCAGTAATTATTTCTAGATTAGAAAAATGATTAATGACGTTCATTTAAAGCTTTAGTTAGTGTCAGATTCCACACATCCTCCCTTCTTGTTGGCAACTAAATTCACACCCCTCTGCCTGCCAGAACAGGAGACTGCTGCTTGTAAAGACAAGGCAAACAGTTACCCAAAGCAAAGTATCCACTGACTGCAAACTCGAAGTGGTGACCACCACAGCTTCTGCAGAGGAAAGCAGCTCTCCTTTCCTTCTAAACCTCCAATACCCCTATCCCACTAGCTGGGGAAAAAGCAAGCCAACTTTAGTCAGGCTGCAGCAACAACACGCTTCCTTCAAGCCAACGGCGTAGCATTTATTGCTCAGAACAGGAGTTCACCATCTCATCAGGAAAACAGCAACAGAAATGTCCTTCATGGATCTACCCAGTCCATCTTCTTGCACTGATTCTGCTTTATCTCCCTAGGGACTTACATAGGAGAAAATGAAGCTAGTAACTAAACGAAGATTTAGAGATGACTCCTAGAGCCTTCTCTCCCTTTTTGTTTAAAACGACAAAATAGCTTTCCTGTATATCTCAGGCTCTAACGGAACATAACATTTTTTTTCTTCTTAAATGGAAACACTTTCCTTAATTCATTTTACCGAACCTCCCACTTTCAGAAGGAGACTCTGGTAACAACAAACCCAACTTAAAACTGCATTCAACCCCTTTAACTGAGGAATATAGGTCCTCCCAATGGTGTCTAGATAGGTCTTTGCCAAAACATGAGCTAGCTGATCTTCAGAGAAAACTGAATCCTTGCAGCTGTGTTTGCAGTGAGATGAACTGAACTTCATATGCAAGGAAGCCTGTCTACTCTTCAGAAGAAAATTTAAATTATATTAATCCTTTTGCATTAAGAGAGGCATCTAATAATACATTTCACTATAAACACCTTAACCTGTGAACAGTATTTCCTGTAACACTGACATAAGACAAACAGGACTTATCCATTAAAGGCAATGTGAATAGTTTTTTAGACATTAGAAACAGAAAGCTGTTTCCCTGAAATACCAGTTGGGAGTTGCGGAAAATTAACAAGGGACATGGAGAGAATTTTGAGAACCTGACATTTATTTATACACACAAAAACAAGCTTAAGGCAGGACAGCACTGCTATTTCTACAGCTATGCAAAGCATTTGCCTTTCCCTGAAAAAGCATAACCAACATAATCAATCCAAAGGAAAAAAAAAAAAAAATAGGTGTCATTTTTATTTTAAGACCCTTACGTTTATTAAAATACATCATGCTATGATTAAAAAGTTAACAGAATTGGAGTGCACTGGGAATATACCCATCTTTGTCCAGATGCAAAACTCAAATAGATGAAATGGAAAGTGCTAAATGTTCCAACAAACACAGCGTTCAGTGAGTTGACATTTTTATGATATGGAAGGATCAAGTCCTATGGAAATAATTTCCCCATGCAGCTGTTTCGACCAAAAACTGATAGACATTTTCTAGAAATTTTACTACGCTTTTTAATGTATTTTTTTAACAGACATTTAATGGATGAAGACTGGTAGTTTCTAGCTATTACTTTAGATGCAACAGAAACTTAAATACTTGTCTGAGCAAAGGCTATGCTCATCTTTACAGACTGAGAGACACTTTTTTGTGTATAATAGTGACAAAATAAAATAGTTCTCTTTCACAAATAACAAAAGTCAAAATTTAATAGGACTGCATCTTCATGGAAACTTAAGATTAACAAAAGGAGGAAGGGTTTTTTTTCAGGCCCAAAGCAAAACTCTACAAAAGACGACAAAGAAAACAGAGCAATAGTTGTAAGGTCACCATTTCCTAAACTACGTCACTGTATTTATTTCAGTAACACGAACCGTACAACCTATAGGCTAGAAGAGAAAAAACTTTAAAGGGAGATACAGACAGGAGAGCTCTAAGACACTTGTGTGGTTTTTACTCTCTACTTATACATCTGAAATGAAAGAATAAATAAAGTCTTAAAGAGGTGACATGTTTTGCAGGAGGTTACTCTTGCCTTTTGAGTCTTTTAATTATTTTCAAGACAATCTCTGCCAATCATCATCAGAATATCTACAGCTCTTCAACTAGGATTACAGGGAAGAACTAATGACCCAGTTGCACGCACACCAGAAACTGCTGATTCCTGTTACCTGTGAGTTTTGTTTTTTTTCTCTCAGTAGAAGGCAGAGATAATGCTCAATTGTTTGGTTTTTATTCAACAGCCAGTTTACATCAAGTTTATACTCTCAATTTTTTTTCTCCTCTTTTCTGACTAGAGGCATTCACTATTTATAACTTACAAATAATAAAACCAGAATGGACATTTATTTATTATTCACTTATTAATTCTTTAGACAAAAGTTACTTGATTCAAAAAATACAAATCGAGTATTAACATATAATGAAAGATATACTCGCCTTCTTGACTTTCCAGGCGTATTTTGATATAATCCAGACAAAACTGTGGAAGACAACAAAATAATTATTTCAGATCTTCTCCAAACTAAAATTGACTTAATGTCTTTTAACTGTTAGTAAACAGATTCCACTCCATGTAACTTAGAAGGTTAACAAAATAATAATGGTGTTCTACAGAAGCAAAATAATTCACTCGCAGATGTGCTTCTTCCTCCCACCTATCAATATTCATTTTTTGGTTATAGCCTTCAATTTTTTTAACAAATGCACAGTAATCCATAACCACCCCAACAACGCCTCACAACTCCCACGTAAACTGGAGTTTCAAGGGTTTTGCAGGCATGATGGTTCTATTAAACAGCAGAACTAGTTTGCATGCTTAGTATGTGCTTTGGTATTCTTTGGTGGCCACAGTCTCTGAAATTAAACACAAACTTACCGTCCAAAGACAACGGCAAAATATCACATTATTCAAATATGAAAATAACAATGCTCATCATCAAAAACTGAAAAATATGTCAAATAACAAGTTTACTTACAATCACAGGTTCCACTACCATTCTTCGTAGCGTTCCTATTCGTATACTTCGACAGTTCAGAATGACACTTTCACAGGAATTTTGATAATTTAGAGGTACAGCCTCAGTAACAATCTCTTGAGAAATAACTTTACGACGTTTTATTGGAGTGTTAGACACAATGTTCCCAAACTGAAAAGTAATTTTCAAGGTTTCAGAATGTCTCACTAAAATTTATTGCTAAAACAAGCTTGTTAAAACGTAGTGACTAAATTTTCAGCTACTTTTCTGTTGGTCAATGGGATCACGTACTAGAGCATCCACCTCAACCATATACCAAAGGCAGAAATTTCCTAAAGGACTTTTTGGAACACTTGAAGATGTTAATGTTGCTAGATTCAAGAAAAAAAAAAAAAAATGTAAGCTGACACTTGCAGACATTTTGCTAACATTTTCAAATCACAAATAATGCTTCTAAAATTGCAGAAACCAATTTAGTTTTTGTCATTTTGAAACACTGTGTAGCTCAGCAAAACACGGTTATTTTTAATATATTTTATTTGTTTATTTATATAAAACCACTAATGCTGCAAAAGCACCACAATGTTGGAGAGTTTATTTTTTATTTCAGTTTTTATCTGTCCCAAGCTTTTGCTAACTGAAAACACCGAGTAATTACTGAAGTGTAGTGCATCACCACATTATTAGAAGAATCTTCAAGAAATCTAAATAATTAAGCTCAATCAAAATTCCTTAAAGTAACCCTACAGAACTATTAAGATGGTTTTAGGATAGATTCTAGGATCAGAAGACTACTGAAAGAAGGCCACATGGAGTCTAGCTTCTGTTCAAGAAAGTCTCTAGATGTCGACAGAAGCTGAAATCTCAATGAAGTCTTCTGTTTACCAACAGGACAATCTTACAAAAAAAACTATCAAAATGAAAGAAAGCTGGCTGATAGCTGACAGATTAATATATTTATTTTTGTATTGCTTCTATCACTCTGTTGACAGATTTTCTGTACACTAGTCTTTTCTTTGGTATTTATATTGTTTCATAAAGGCGTCCATTAAGGAACATTCTTTTGGATTACAAAATACAACTGAAGACCCACAGAAAAACAGTTTAAGAGCTCAAATATTTCTATTAAGACTAAATCTCCACAATCATTTTGAGGTCCCTAATCACTGACCTATCTTGGTCATAATTCAAAATCTATTTTTTGGATGCTTCATTTAAATGCAGTGCAGAAGGCAGAGATTCTAAATCCCTATAATCTAAATATTTTTCTAAGATTCTTGTTGAAGATAGCTGGACTAGTTAAGTATTATTAAAAGCTCCAAAATCAAGTCACGGACAAAGAATAAAACAGTAAACATTGAGTTGGTGCTACAGACAAGTAACCTCTTCAGTAAACAATTAGGTGAATATTTTCAGAGAAAAACAAATGAAGAAAACTTCTTGAAGCTTCTTCTACCATATTTAATAAAAACACTGTGAAACCTAAAATTCTTGGTAGGTTGTTGAATCAATGCAAAATGTGTTCAATTTAAAATAATAAAAGTAATAATCTGTTTCCCTCATTTTCAAAAGCAAGTCCTTTTCCATTTTTTGTATAAAAATCTGTAGTTAAATTCCAATGTTACTACTGGTTCTTACAGACTAGTGAACAGGAACATATGGATATACAAAGGAAAACATATGGTAGAGTTTCAGAAGTCTTAGACACTAGTGTATTCACAATGAAACACTTCCAATTACCCCAGCACATAATGCCAAAATAAATGAAATTCACAACTATTTATGATTCAAGCTTTTAGCCCCACAGCTTTAGTGTAGGCTAGAAGCTCACAGCTTTATAGTGACAGTGGTGACTAATTTTATACCACATTATAAACATCCATAATTTCATCAATTACAGCGCTAGGTTTTGGCATCATTACTTTAGCATTTTAACTCAGAAGATACAAAGGATTTGAGACTAGACGTGGAAATCTGATCAGATCCTCTTCTTGTGCCAACCTCACAATAGTGAAACTGGACAAGTGACCTGAGAATAGTTTTAATCAGCACTATTAATTCAACACCAGTGGTCACAGAGAATTTATTCCTCTTAATGGCTCACTATTGAAGTAGTTTAAATTTTTAACATACTATGAAAGCTATCCCCTTTGACAGCACTTTAGTCTGGCTCATGGTGCATTTTTTTGTCTTTGTTTATCCAATTCTTGCAGTGGTACTCAACTGAAAAACAAAAGCCCCACCATGAAATCTTTAAAATAAGTACTATTAACTGAGACAGTTGTCAAAGTATTTTCATTTTAAAGGGTCACTGTTATTCCCAGTGTCTCTTTTCATGTTTAACTTTGTATGTCCAAAGTTTTACCAGGCAACAGCTGGTACTGACATTCCTCTGAAAACTAAGTAGGCCCTTGAGTTTCACAGAGATACCCTGCGCCGCCTCAAACATTCAACAAAGAAGCATCTATGTTAAAAGAGTAATTCAAATCATTGTGACCATTTATAAAAATAGCATTAACACATTTTCTTATGTTTCCAGTACTATGTAAGCAGAGACCGTACTCAGTGAGCTGCTGAATAAGAAAAGCAATCAAATATAGTCAACTGCTGACAATGCAAAACAAGCCTTTACATTTTCCATTTATATTATGATTTTTGTTTTCTTTAAACAAAGCATTAAATAGTACCTGATCTTTCATTCTTGCTTTTCTTGGTAGTGTGACTGCAATTTCTGTATCTGTTGTTATACTACCTATTCTCTGTTCTATTCCACAACTGTTTTCCTTTAATGCTGCTTCCACCTTCCCTGTAGAAGGAGCTGGGGAGGAGCGGGCTGAATCTGCAGGACGAGGTGAAATGCTTTCCATTCTCCTAGTGCTGCCACTATCCTCCTCCTCATCATCATCACTAGATAAAACAACTAAACAGAAAATAGTAAATTCTCAGCCACTACATTTTTCTGTAACAGAAATTTCTCTTCAAGCAATAGCTTAAAAGTAATTTATGTAATTGTCCTGCAGTGTCAAAAAAAAGTCCAAATATATCACTATATTTTGCTTTAAATTAATGTTTATTTGGGACCTGCTCGCAGGCACTGTCTCCCTCTTTTTTTTTCCTCACATCTAACTACACAAGAAATGGGTATCATTAATCTGCCTCTAGACATGGAAGTGAAGCTATACATTTCTCGGTTCAATCAAGAATTGACAGCGAATAGTATAACTTAATTTCTCTTGTCAGTTTTTCTTACGAGTGAAACTGTTCAAATCAGTAAGACAACACGGTCTAGTAAACTATGCATGGAACTAGAAACGTAATTTCCCCGATTCCAGTTCCTTCCTGCTTGTAAATTGAGTTTAATCAGAAGAAACACAAACATATCATTCTACAAATTATGAAATTTATATAAATATTTAGCTCGAAAGGAAAGAGGGAAAAATATAAAATAAAAATCAAAGACTTTCTTTCCCTCTGGGAGAGTGAATGATGGAATTCTGCTAAGAATGCTTTTAAAACCAACCAAATGAGTCACGAAATAATTCTAGTTTTCCCCAATGTTCATCTTTGTCAGACAGCACCTCAGTATATAAAATAAAAAGGTCTGTCCCTCTTCCCCAAAAACACATCCATATAAAAATTCCATGCAAAATCACTAATATAAACCTGCAAGGACAGTTCCTTCATTATACAGTATTTTGGGTTTCCAGTTTATGGCTACATTCATTAAAAAGTACTTACTTGGATCATTGAGTTCCGATGGTCTTGTACTCCTCTGTCTTAAGCTTCCTGTAAGTTTAGGATTTTTTGTCCCAGTTATAAGACCAACTTTTCCATTTTGTCTTAACATAGAATGTCCCACAATTTCATTACTCAGTAGAATATCCGTCGGACATTTTCCAACAGCAGAACTATAAAACTTCTTTGTGTTGAACCCTGTACCTGAAGATTTTTGCCCTGTTGAATTCTGGTGTATTGAAGAACGTGATAAAGGTCCCACAGATTCACTTAATGCTACAGTTTGTCTGGAGACTCTTTGCAAATCCTTTAGAGAAGCACTTTCACAATGTCGGCATTTGGTCTGATTTTCATTTGCCCGCCCACAATTTGGGCAATCAGTAGAATAATCAATCTGTTCCAAAAGCTAGAGGGGAAACACGCACACACAAACAAAAAATTCAGGAATTGTGTAAGTACAAAGATACAATTTCCAAATCCCGCATTTAATTTCTGTTCAGAATGAAGACTGACAACGCTGTATCAGCAATTACAGTAAGCAGAGAAAGAAAACATTAAAGTACAGTTTGATTCTTTTCATTTAAGAAAATGAAAAATATTCTAACAGGAACAAATGTAATTTGTGGCCATTTTTTGGAAGCGATTCGCTGTGGACAACTCAGATTTTCCTTCTTGCATTTTTTCTTTCCACAGATAAAAGGTCATACACTGTTCAGACACACATATACCCATCAGTAAGAAGGTCCAGTTACATCATTTCTATAAAAATAGTTTCATTGGACAAAAATAAAGTAACCTAAGTCTCCACAGAGCAATGAATGCTAAAGAGACAAATGAACTTCATGAGGTTGCAGCCTCCTAGGTCATGAAGTTCATTTGTCCCAAAGATATCTTCTAACAGCCTGGTAAAACAAGCAGGAAAATCACTCCTCAAAAAAACACAGAGAGAAAGAAAGGAAATACAGTGCCCTATAGCCCAGTATCTTGGAAAAGATAACAGGATGTGAGGAAAAAAGAGTTCCTCAAACTTTCAAGAGGAAAGCAGGGGTACATTGTGTCCTATCGCTTCAGGGACAGAGATGCGTTTCCTTTCTTTCACATGCACTACATCCTACTTTATTACATGTCACAAGAGCTTCTGCGCTAAGGGATTCAATACTAACACATAAGCTACTGAATGTGTACTGAGCTGAATACAGGACACCACTAGAACTGAAATTTAATCGACATTGTCTCCTGCTGCACCGAGCTCAAATAACATAACCACTGTACTGTGAACTACTGAAGCTAATAAACTGCTACATACCACTGAAACCTTCTGGAACCAGTTTTCAAGACATAGCTATGACAATTGGCATCCCCGACCACCATAAACCTTTCCAATAACAAGGACTTAGGTGGGGCATCTTCAATCATTTTTAAAAACAAATGTAAAGATAAGTCATACCAGTAGAATATATTATTTTCTCAAAATTTCTACATATACCATAGCAAAACAGATGCAAAAAACCCTCCAAAATCAAACAAACCAGTGTCTAAAATGCATCAGACCTTTAAAATCTGAGTGGTGGGTACGATAGGAAGTGACATGAAGACCAGTGTTGCTCAGTGCCCAGTTACAGGATGTAGTTTTCACAAAGTTACTGCTAAGCACATCGAAGAATTTCACTCAGACATTTAAATATTCAACATAAACTACCAATCATAGCTGAAGGATCTTATACATGGAATAACTGCACCCCACTACTTCAATCAGACATGAAAATTTTATATTCAACTTTCTTTCCATGGTTTGAGTGTCTGCATCTTGATGGCAGGGGTAGCAGTGCTTAATTAAGAGTGGCATACTTTTTAGAGTCTCTTTTAAGATAAATGACTACTTAAACAGATGAGCTCTACCTAAATGTGTCTGCTTTATGACTTGTGTAAAACCTGCAAAATACAAATACTATACGCCCTATACAAATACTCTGTTCTATCTCTAAACGTTTCAGAATCCGAATTTTCAGAATTTTGTTATTTTTCAGATTTTTAGTAAGCACATACGAAGAAGAAAATCCTCCTTCCTTTAAAAATTATCTACATTTTTAACAATTATAAAGTGAAACTTGTTGTAGCCTAGTAAGATGAAAACCATTTGCACTTTGCCTTGCAAGCAGCTGGTTATTTCTTCATCTCGCTTGGCACAAAACCACAACCAACACTTTCAAATTGTTCAGAGGTTCCATAAACCTCTGATCGATCATCTACACACTCTGGCAACTCATGGCTCGTGAAGATGCATATGGTTAACGACAAACGCATAAATCACTGGGTTAAATCCCTTTACTGCAATAAAGGATCAAAATCTTAGCCTTAACAATTGTGCTAGTGAACTCAGTTTCAGCAAGATCTGTTCTATAGCCAGAAAGCGTATCCACAAACTATACAGTCTTACAGGATCATAACTATCCTATAGGGCTGAAGCAAAGGTTCATCTAGCTCCGTGCTGTACGTTCAGTAGCAGCCAGAAGTAGACAGTTGGGAGCACATGGAATAACAAAGGCATAAACCTCCTTACCTGATGTAATTACCAATTTAGACATTTCCTGAATCAGCAGTTGAATTTAAATCAATCTGCTTAATGATGATGTAGCTTCACAAATTTTATCAATCCCTTCTTTGAAACCTCATATTGTGTGAAAAATATGGGGTTTTTGCCTCTTTCAACCTCATTGTTTGATAGTTTTGGCACAGGCACTCAACTCCTGGGTCTGAGAAGTTACCGGTTTCCATTCACGACTGCCGGTGTTCTCAACTTTAAAGATTTCTAACACGCGCAAGGGAAAAAGTACCAGATGTAATTATAAAATACTGTTTACAAGTGCAATCTGTCTGATGGCTTTAGAGATGAAATCATACCCCTGGAACAACATAATCGAGTTTGCTGCCTTTTTACAGGGGAGATGGAGAACAGATTGTGCGATCAGCTACAGGCAATCTGGCTCAAGGACATCAAGCTGCTGATGCTTCCACATGTAGCTCCAGTCCTCACTTTCCACCTGTGCACGTGGCACATGCAACCTCCCTCACAAAACAGACAGAGCACACAGGGTGTGCTGGAGCAGTCTGAGGCCTTGGCCATTAAGCTGCACCTCATGGTGCTTAACTGGTGCCTCAGGGTGTGGTCTCCTTAGCAAACAGGCTCGGAGTTCGGGCTTGTCCGGGCAGGTCCGTGTTTTGTCCAGGCCCGTCCCTCAGCCAGTGAGAATAACCACAGTGCACCCTCAACTTGGGTATAAATGGGGTGCTGCCTGAGAGCTAGAGGAGTTGGTTCTTCGCAGAGCAGCAGGCCTGGCAGTCGGACCCTCCCCTTGGACATGCTGTCTGAGGGTACTTCCATGGATTGAGAGAGTCTCTGTGGATTGAGTGAGCCTCCCCCTCCCCCTTTGGGTGAGTGGTATCTCAGGCACTCTGGTGTGAGAGGTTTCGCCTTGATCAGTGTTTGCACATTTTGGTTCACCTTTCCTTAAGGTTCAGGAATTTGTTGTGTAGTAGATAATTTCCAATAGACATCCAAACTTGTATTTGGTCAAAAAGAGTGCTGGGCAACCCTGGCTGCAATAATCCCCCATTTTGAGCAGAGGCTGCTGCTTGGTTTGTGGGCGCCCCCGTGACAGTGTACAAGGCAGGAAGTAGTTCTGGAAGTCAGTGCCATGGTTTGGCAACAGGGAGGAATATGCTGGAAGCCCACCTCTTTTCTACATGTACACAGAGTCTCCCAGCGACGAGCTAGGAGTTACTGCAAATGGCCTACTCAGATCACAATCCAGCCACAAATGATGAAGCTGCTCTCCTTCTTGTCAGGCTAATTCATGTAATTTGTAAGGAAGAAATCTTATGTATTAAAATATAACATTTGTTAGATCTTCAGACTGAAATGTTTTATCTTTGCAGTACCTCTGTCTTTATTGAGTACAGCAAATCCTGACAACAACAAAAAAATAAATCCATCAAAAAGTAAAACATCATTCCTCGATTTCATAAACAGCAAACCAAAATTATCATTTTCTTGTTTATCGATCAACTAATCAATTTAAACACTGGTTCTTTTGCTTCCCAGTGCAGCATCTGTTTGTTCAAATTAGAAAATAACTATTTCATAGCTAGCGTCGATACTAACACAAATATCACTGTCATTACAACCTTTTTTTAAAATGTAATTATGTAAATCTCTCTCCCAACTCTAAGCATTTTTAGAACATGAACTTATTTTACCATTGAATGCTTGTTTTTAAAATACGCGTCAACTTTTAAATATGTTTACATATTTTTAAACTCTAACCCACCTTTAACTGAGTTAGGCATTTTTTCGTAGCAGATGATAGAGACAAGTCAGATTGATACGAATTGCAGTGACGTTTCTGTTGCACCTTTCTCTTAATTTCTGATTCAGATTCTGATTCTGACTCTTCCGTGTTTTCCATTATACTGTCTAGGGGGGAAGAAATGAAAACTGTTAACAAGAAGTGCTTACTCATATGCAATTCCAATTTTGCAATTTCCACACCTCAAAGCCAACTGTATTTTCTCTCCTACATCTCCTTCAGTGGTCCCTAACCAATGATATACAATCTCAATGAATGAATGTACTCCATCCAAATAATCAGTGACCATGTTACGCTTTGTACATAGTAAACGGTGCTATAGAAGTTTCTTGTCAATAATTTAAGAACAAGCTGGGGGCTTGGATTAGATGATTTCCAGAGATCTGGTTCATCTCCAACAATTCCATGATTTTAAATTTTCAGTTTGATTTGTTTTTAAAACAACTGAAGTGTAAATTAAAATCAATTATAACATTACTGAACAGGTTGCAGAAATCTGTCAGAAAGGGCAAAATCCTCCCTTCATACACAAACTTGTATAAATCTAGAATAGCACCTATAGGGATATAAATATATACACTAAAGGTTACACAAAGTCTGGCAACACACCTGCCCAAAGCAGGCATTAAAAAAAGTTATTCTTCTTAGAAGTAATGAGAACTCCAAACGTAACTTACCCATTCCTTGAGATCGTGGTAACCTAATGTGGTCTGCTTCTACTTTCTGAAGCTGAGGAGGGTATTCTTTTCTGGAAAATAAATTAGATACACAGTTGTTCTTTTGACAGACATCATTATAATTTAATCACAATTTTACATAAAAAAACCCCACAAACCTGAAATGTTATCAGAAAGCTACAAATAAGTAACTTCTATCACATGCTATTCGTGCACTTAAAAAAAATATTACCCGAACACTAGAAACAGCTACAGTAAAGGTCTTAGACGTGTTTCTGATCTAAATCCCCTTTGATAGTAATCAACAATTCAGGAGTCTCCCTCTTTCAGACCCAAGCCTTCAAGGACTGAAGCTGCATTTCCTCCTCCTCATTCATGAAGTACAAAACAGATACTTTTAAAGTCCAAAAACAGAAACAACTCTTATTTTAATATTAAAGTAGATTCCACAAGTTCCACAACTTGAAAAACAGGAAGAGAAGATGGAGAACAAAGAAAAGGTATCCGACATCAAAAAGTGTTATGATCAAAAAATAAAAAGAACAACACAGGAGAAATCATAGTTCCTATATATTTGGTTTTAAAATACAATAATATAGATAAATTAGTGGATAATAAACCTTTTGTTAGTATAATCTGCATAATATACACATCACATACTCCTGTGCCAATTAATGCAATGTAAAACAGTATAGTAAAAATTTTTTTGAGTATCCTGAAAGATATTTTCCATTTACACCGTGTCAAATGGTGCTACTACCAAATTAAGATTCCTGAAGCTCACTGCACCTCAGCGACTGTTTGTGGCAATTGTCTTTCTCAGCTCTTACCCTGCTGTGCAGCTGCAGATTACGGTTCCTGTTAGAACAGAAGACAGCACTCACCTGAAACACAGGAAGCCTTGCCAAGAACAGCAGCAGAAACTGGTTTTTATTGGCAAGAGCACTGGGCTGCAAATGGGTCACGCTCATCCCATTCTGCTGCCTCTGACTACAACATTAATCAACACTAAGGCAAAGAAAGCAGCTGTAGGCAGTAATGTCTCAAACTGACACCTAACTTTTGAGGACCCACCTGACAAAAATCTGGCTAAGGCTGAAGCAGGCTTCAGCATTAGGTGTTAAGTTTTGGGGGTTTTTTTCAGCACAGCATTACCTAATATATAAAATTATAAAACCTTTATAATATTCTGCATTTCTAGGTAATATTTCTCAGGGTTTCCCCATGTATTATTATTAACTAATATCTTTGGAACAAGAATACTCTCCAGTGCTCTTTGGGATACTTCTTAAAAACAAACACGTTACTGTCTTGAGAGGCTGCAGTGTGAAGGAAAATTAGGGCAGAAAGAAGGCTTGAGAAACAAGCATGGCTGGATAGCAACACAGAGTGTAGTGATGTCACAGTACTTTATCAGGAGTGCCCACATCACCAATGACAATTTAAGTAGTTTATTTGTTACTGATTGTGTTGAATGTGTTTCTGAAACAATCCTGCTCCTCTAAAAAAATTTTTTTAATGCCGGCACACTCAAAAATTGAGTCAAAATCAGAAAGGCAACAGGAATATTTGTTCATAAATTAATAAGGGTATAAATTTTTTGAACACTTCCTTTTCAAATTTAAATGACAAGGCAGAATTGATGGAAATATAATGCAGTGCTCAACCTAATCATTATTTAATGAGAAGCTGGTACTATCAAAACCAATTACATACTAAAGGTAGGAAAAAATCCCTGTCACATCATTAGAGGAGATTTGAAAAAAATAAACTCTGCTGCAGGGATGTGGGACCTGTTGTCTGACATGTTATAATTACCTTCCAGTAGTATTTCATAACAATAAGTCTTGTTTTGAACTAACCACTATTAGAAAAAATATTTCCTGTAAAATATTTCAAATATATAAAACATAACTGATATTTCAGAGAAACAACATTGAAATTAATTGACATTTCATTGAAAGCAATCAAAACAATATGGTAGATTTAGAACACTAAATTATTATTTTTAGTTAGTTTGACAATTCAAGGTCCCTGAACAGTAGTAAATTATTAATTTTCTTGTAAAAATTGTAGAGGTTTGTACTATATATATATATTTACCTTTATAAGATGATAAATTAATCACCGTATATTGCTAAATAATTTTTTGACCATTGGAATATAGTAGCATGATTTACCCTTGTCCTCACAGACTCATATTGCTACTTACTAAATGGCCAAACACTTCCACGAATACAAAGGGGTACCATAAAATTAGTATCCTTCTTCCGAAATTTAAGACTTTACTCCTATGCTTACTACGCACCAGTAACGCCCAAGTCTAAGTTACAAAACACAGTTTCAAGTCAGTGGAGGCTTCCCAACATAATTCAACTTGGTTAGCAGCTCAAGGTCAGGTTTGAAGTTGCTTTGAGTTAGAAACAAAAGTGAAGACAATTTTAAACTCTACTTAATTGTAGATTTCATCTGAAAAAAAAAAAAAAAATGCTTTCTTGGAGACAGTAACAGCTCTTCCACAAGAGCGGAGTAACTCAAAGCACCTGCTATTAGTTTTGTATCCTAAAAAACCCACACAAGAACTAAAAGGCAGAACTCATCACCACAAAGTTTTTACAGATGACAAAACAAATGCTCTCCCCTCAGAACAACCATTATTGCCATTTGAAAAGCTGCAGATCCATTGATATATTTTCCAGTAAAGTACTTAATACACTGAGTGGTTTAATTTCTATTGTTTCTGAACTCACATGCAAATTTAATGTGAGGGGGTTTTTAAAATCAAACATCATATCTGTCTTTAAAAGTACTATCTTAGATTAAAAAACACACAGCACTTCAAAACAAATGCCTTCTTGCTATTATATTCTAACTTCAATTAATAATCTCTTGTTTATTCCTTATGAAATGGGAGACCAAACAGCTAAACAGATCAAGATGCAAGACTATCTACATGCTGTGCCTAACAGAAAAAAAAACAAACAAAACAACAACAAAACAAACAAGAAATACAATATTGATTTCTATTCCTTCCTAGCATCCTAGCAAATATTGGGAATACACAAATTTTTTTTTGCCTTTTAAGTATCTTTAAAATACTTCTGAGATTTAGATTTTGCTTGAAGAACAAGGCTCCAGGCTCAGAGGTTGAATCATTTTAGGCACCTCATTATCATTACAAGCAGTTTTGATTTTAGTACCTTTAAGTACAAGGGAGGTAGACCAGTATTTGATAAAAACAACCTCAAGAAGCAGTATAGCATCAAATAATAAAACATTAATCACAATACCAAGAAAAATCAGGCTCTTCCTGCAACAGACAGGACAAAAATACTGAAGCAGTCTGGACTGTGTAGAGTCCTGAACTTCTGACACATCTTAACAGCTAAATGGTACAGCATTCTTGACTAAACATTTTTTTGCCCAGACAGAGTGGTGTCACCAAGTTAGTATTTTCAGGACACATTCAAAATTATTGCCATATTCCTTTGCTGATGGAATTGGACTTTAATACCTTTACCACACAGACCTCTGTGACACCCACCAGACAAAATATTAAAATTTCTTCTCTAAGGGGGGGGCGGAGGAAGGGGTGACACAACATGATGATGTGACACACAGACGTGGCAGAGATGACAATTTCTGTCTATGCCAGAAAGGAATAACCTAAAGAAATATATGGATTTGGGAATTTAGGATACAGGGCTGTCTTAGACCAGAGTTTTCAACACTACCCACGATCTGGCACGAACCACATCAAAAATACCATGTATGTGGAAGGCTGCAAAACTCAACTTTGTTGAGGTGTAGGCTCACACAAGAGCTGGCTCTTCGAGAGGCTGCCAGATTCAGCCTTTCCTCACTCTGCCTCCAGATACTACTATTGGAAGCGCACCACCACAAGTGCTTTATACATCACTACACAAAACCAGAGTAAAGTAGATAGGAAGCATCAAGCTGCTGAGGTGAGATTTATCTTCAGCATGTCTTCCAGGAAAAGCTGACAAAAGTCAAAGGCTGAAAGAGAGAAGCGGCAGAACAAGGAGCTGGGTTTTTAGCATGCAGGTCAGCAGCCCTGGTTGGCCCAGAAAGTCAGGAGCTGCAGCTGCACTTACCATGGTGGTAATGATTGAAATTAAATTTAGCAGCTCCTGCCTAAATCACCTTCCCCTGCTAGGACAGCAACAAAAAGCAGGGAAGGAAAAAAAAGAACGTATCCAGTAGAACTGGATTAAGAAGCCGCAAGTGTCCCCATAGGAAAATTAAGATCACCAGCATGTAACTCAACCCTAGTCTTCTATGAAATACAGTGACAAATTAAAAACATTAATGGCTGAATGGTTAACTAACTACATGAATACAATGCAAAGAAAAAGTGCAAAAACCACACGAACTCAAAGGCCATGCAGTAAGAGGGTTATTAAATTCCTTCTTAGAAGGTCAAAACTAATTGATGAGTATCTCTCTAAGAAACAGCAAAAGGCAGTAAAACAGAAAGGTCTCATTTTACTACCGAACTTGAAATAAATCTAGAAAATCCGGAATTCACAAAAAAACGGATCTACACTAGATTTCTGAATTACTTATATCATTATTGGTTAAACACATACACAGTTTAAACAATTCAATCTGATAGTCAACATATACTGCCAAAAAAACCACACATAGACAGGATATTAACAAAACCCCAACAAATCACTATCAACAAAATATTTACACTAACATAATTCAAGAGATATAGGAAGGAAACCAAATGTATGCTATTTCATATTGCTAACAAAATATTAACAGTAGTAAAACAGATGCAAATTGAGTGTGAAATGAGCCTGAAATGAGCAATGAAAAACCAGTGTGCCTGGTTTTGCTACACATTTTCTGTTAATTGCTTTAACAGATATACTTCATGCACACAACATACACAGTAGTGCAACAACAACCTTTAATGATATTCAAACCAAACTGAGATGGCAGAGTGAAAGCTGTTAAATGCCTTTACTAAGATATGCTTCAGAACCATTCTAGTACACAGTTTGTTGCTCCATGAAAGGAACTGGCAGCAAATTTTTAGAGTATGTTAAAATTTAGCTATATCCACATAGGATATATAAATAGACAGATTGTACCCTATGTTCACGTTACATGAACATTAGAGATGGATGTAAAGGTCCTTTTTTGGTAAAAAATGAGTAAGTGAACCACAAAAACAACCAACTCCCCTCATACATGAGCAGATATGGATTGAAAATTCTTCAATTAGTATTGAAAATGCATTCATTCAGTTCATCTTCTTAATGCTCATTGCCATGCTCATTTCATCAACAGTAAGCTTACCTTTCCTTTCGATCCAGATTGCTTAAAATATGAAAAAAGAAAAAAAAACATAAGAAGCAAAGCCCCATATATGTTGCACATCACTAAATTAATATGTTATTAAATATAAACAACTGTTTCTTGTCTCTTGCACTCACTGGACTAGTTTTTGAATGCATATTATTTTTTTCTTCACAGTATTTTTTTTAACAGTAATTATAAATATACAAACATTACTTCATAGACAGCAATGATCAGTGGTCTAAATACTACATTGTTTTGCCTCTTTTTCAATGCATAAAATTTGATTAATTCTGAACACAACCTGGTCTTCGCACTTAATTCACCGCAACGCAGAACTCAACATGACAGAATCCTAATACATGAATGAAGATTAAGCCTTTTTTCCAATCCCTAACTGCCATGCAAAAGAAGATGAAACAAATTTTTAAGCGCTTAAATTGAGAAAAAAAAAAAAACAAACAAATCAGACACCACTACTTAACTATTTAGGAGATCACATGCAATCAGCTACTGGATAGAGATGGATCAACAGAAGCAACCAACCTCTTCTGCCTGAGGTTTTAGCTAAAAGTAATCTCCAAAAATATTTAAGAATTAAGACCACTAGTTTCAGAAGTGTCTCCTTTAACATTAGTGAATGTAGCTGGTGCTCACAACTCAAGTCCTTTGTATACTGAGACCAATATAAAAATAGATCTAACTAAGTACAGCACAAAGATAACTTGAAAACAGTTATCTTTATCTTTCCTGCCTTCTTGTACCCTGCAAAATGAAATGTCTGTGGCTGTTCCTCCCAAATACCAAAAGCCTAACAAACTTCTGTCATATGTGTTACACTAACATTATTCTAGAACATAACAAAGTCAAACTGTTTCCTGTTTTACTTCAGTCAAATTAAATGGAGTAATGATATTGCAGAGGAATATAAACTCATTCTCTTTTCCCTTTCACAAACAGAACACTCAGAAGAATAGAGGAATTCCAGAGGAATGGCAAAATTGAGAATAAACCAGGTAAGAAGGTAATCCTGAGTATCCTACAGAGTGCAGTATGAAAACACATTCAATTCTCCAGAACGCTCTGGGAAGAGAATAAAAATAATTCAAAACTTGATGTGACCACTGCAGCTTAGACTGGGGTGTGGGTAAGCAGCAAAGGCTGCATGAATGTGGGGAAAAATTGCTTCCAACTGGAACTAGTCTTTACAAGCAATAACCACTGGGTTTGTCACATCTCGAGCTTGTAAATCCAAACCATGTCTATATGGAGCTATATCTCTATCTTTGTAACCTTGGCACAGTTAATATGTAACTTTGATTAACCGTTTACAGGTGCTGCAAGGAGTCGCACTCAGAAACTGAATTTCAATAGTAAGGAAACTTAAAGGCAGGAAAAAAAAAATTCTGGAATGCCTGACAGCTGCACACTATCATTACATTAAATTCCTCACTTGTTTTAAAATCATAGAATAGTTTAGGTTGGAAAAGACCTTTAAGATCATTGAGTCCAACCGCAAACTTAGCACTATTTAGTCCACCAAATCCCATATTCATGCATTTGAAAGAATTCTCACTTTTACATATCAGAAATATTAATAAATGAGAATCCTGGACAGATCTAGGAATTATAACGAGAGGTGTCCCTACAAATTGCTTCATGCAGCTCATGCATAAGATTTGTTACACACGCTGTACATACATGTTATTCCAATGCCAAGTCTTAGAGAACAGTCAATAGCATAAGATAGAATTAAATGAAATTAAACTCACTAAATGAAGCAAAATAGTTTGAACCAACTTTGGAAAAGACCTTTAAGATCATTGAGTCCAACCATCAAAGTGAACAAATTTTAATTTCATCCCCAGATTTCATCGGGAAAAAAAAATGAATAATATTTTGATAAATATTCTGAAATGCCCTTTTTTTGCACTAGAAATTTATATATTAAATACAAGTGAAACAGATACACAGTCAGAACTGAAATTAACATGCATGTGCAAAAAAAAGTTGGAGGAGAGGAGAAATACAATACACGAGCTCCAATTTCAACTCGATAGAGATTACAAGAGTTTCATAATTAGCTTGCCCCATGTGACACTATTCCCACTCAAAGAACCCAGTATAAATAACAGAATCTGTAACATCGGTGCCAGAGACTCAATCCGCTCAGAATTAATTTAATCAGGTTTTTATTTTTGGTTATCCTTTCAATAATCCACTGTAGATTTAAGAACAATACGTTTAGTTAGCTTAAACTATTATCCCCATGTTGTTACTGATCACCATATCATAAAACAATCCTAGAAATGCAAACAATGTGCAAGAATACAACTTTGTGTTGCCTGCAAACCTGTCTGTACTAACAGGAAAAACACCCCAGCACTTCAGAACTGAATTTCCATGCTACCAGCTTTTCTTTGTCTTGATATATACCTGGAATTTTATTCTTGGTTTGCCACTCACATTCTCTGCATATACTCCTTTCTGAGGAGACATCATCAGAATTTACTTTTAAACTACTGCCAATTGTGAGTAAAAACTAGCAAAGGGAAAAAAAAAAAAAAAAAAAAAAAAAACAAAAACCAATTCCCAAACAAATAAAAGTATAAGACCACAAAAAATATTACCGACTTACTATGCACTGAAATTTTGTATTATGAACAGCTTTAAAGTCCTACTTTACTGGAGGTTTTTTTCCTAACAACTAGTGTCTTCTCATTCATAAACCTACATTTTCCACATCAAGAAGCTTTGAGATGTTTCCTTTTTAATTAAAAAAGAACGTGGCCTCCTGTTATATTTTAATTAATTTACAATCACCTAACTCAGAAATAGATACAGAAGATTTTAAAAAGTAGTCAATTGAACCAACTGGCAAAAGATACTGGAACTAAAAATCGTTTGCAGTTCCTCTGTAAAGCTCACCTTCAATTAAATCATGCTGGCTCTCACATCCACCAGTAACAAAAACATAGCTTGGAATTGTTATGACTATTTCCTGCCTTTGAAACTCCTAAAATATTCTTAGCATATGAGTTAATTGTCTGTTGTTAATGTAAATGAACTACAATAACCACCCTAAAAGAAAACATATTTGAAAATATTCAAGATGACTACTATCCAACTACTTCATGCAATATTCAGCTTGCCTATATTATGCATCAGTTTTCCTTCTGTGTGTCAGGCATATGAAGCCACAACTTTTTTTTTCTCCACATTACACTGCAGGCTTATAAAGAAGCAAATCTCGTAAGTAAAAAAGGCAGGCAGACAAGTTTCACATCCCCTAAGATTAAGAATCTCTGGGTAGACTCTCTTGTGTGCTACAGAAGCCTACAGCACTTAACTAGATAAGATGAATCCATGTTGAATGGCTGCTTCAAAGAACCCTCTTGCAAAAAAGCTTAATCAAGTACACTGATGTTATTACGGTCAACATTCAGAGATCCAACAGCGAGCACTCTCGCGTGATTTTGCTTACTTCATTTTCATTAGCACTGCAGAGCAAAGCTTTATCCTTTAGAACTTTAAAAACAAACAAAAAAAAAAAGTGAAAGGTAAAGGCATGAATGCCTAGAGATGCCTCATGCTTTTCTCAATGGGACACTAAACAAAAATGTTCAAAAAAAGAATAGCATATTAAGAGAGCACAGCCGGTTCAGCCTCAATGCCACTGATAACAGAAACCTCCTCTTTCAGTTTCAAGCGTGGGAAAAGTTCTGCCAATCCTCCTTAGCCATCTCTGCGTTGCAATGATGGGAAAAAATGTAAAGAAAAGGGAAATTTCTCCTGCTGCATCCGCTATTAGTAAGGGGAAGGAAATGTCCATGCTATTTTCCATTTACAGATGGTGGTATAGTTTGAAATGAAAGAAGGTAGCAATGGTGTATGTCCTCAGGGACAGGACTGCAAAATCCATTTTTCAGTCTGTTTCTTCAACGTCAGATTACCCTCGTACACGTTTGGATCACATCATTAATTCACATTACTATACAGGCTTTATTTTTCCGAAGCAAGCAAATGAAAGTGAGGGAAGTGGGATGAAAAAGAGGATGAGGCCTACAGATGATCCCACCACCTCAAAAAATCTACACTAAAAAACACAGAGGGAAAAAGGGTACAGAAGAAGGAGGCTACAAAATGCTGACAGGATAAGGCTCTCACGTGGGCTGGTGGAAATCCATGAAAGTCATAGATAAAAGCAGGACAGAATGGACAAATTTTGAAAGAAAATTCCTTAAAGCAATGGTTAGCTCATAAGGCACACACTGGGTGTGAAAAACCTGTAAAAAATAAATTCAAAAACAACTCTGCAATTTATAGAAGTCTTACATAGTTTTAAGTTATCAAAACAATGAAGTTTTATTTAGCATAGGTAAGACACCCCAGTTTCTAGTTGTCCATTTAACAATTATTTATATAAATGCAAACCCTTGCTTCTGTGAGATGTCCCAGTTTGTACATTTCACACTGTATTTACAAGCTACATAGGATCAATAGAACTAGAACTCAATCTTTACATGGATTTTATTCAAGCTGGACTTTCTGGGAATTAGTACTTGATGATCATTTTGTCATTTTATGAATTTCTACTGCATACTACGTCCATTTGAAAGTATTTTCTAAATGTATTTACTTTAGCAGGTGCTCTCCTACTGTATATGTGCCATTGTGTGCTTTAAAATTAGTAAATCCTAAGATTATTTAATAATAAATCCTACGATTATTTAATAATAAATTCTAAATGGCAATTTTATGAAACTTCAGTAATTAAGATTAAAGCTTGTGATCAAGAATGCAGCATGTAGTTACTTATGTTTCCTNTCTGGGAATTAGTACTTGATGATCATTTTGTCATTTTATGAATTTCTACTGCATACTACGTCCATTCGAAAGTATTTTCTAAATGTATTTACATTAGCAGGTGCTCCCTTGCAGTCTTACCTTTGAGCTGCTGTTTTTACTACCGCTGTCTGTGCATGCGCATGGTGAAAACGTCTACCGTGTACCACAGTTACGGGACAAGACATATTCTGAGTATTTTCACTGCAAATATATAGGAAAAAAAAAAAGATTTAAGAAAAGACTCAAGTATCATTTTTTTTCTACATTGTCTTACCTAAAAATTCTAACAGCAATACAAAATCAAAAATACAACTTGTTAGGATCCTCTGACAGGCATAAAAACATTCAGTCTCAAATAAAATAGACCAATAAGAATAGGAACAGTTGGGCTTTTTCCCCTGGGAAGAAAAAGTAAAGATTTTTTTTTCGTTTTATCATTATCCAAAAGACTGTGAACCAGCGTTACTTACCCAATCCCGTCGCTCCAAAAAAAGACACTGCCTTTTTAAATGAATTGTAACCATTTACAATTAATTTTATACTTCATCTATACAATTTATTAAAGCAAAACATTAACTTCTTTACTGTGACTTAAAGGGCATAATATGTGAGCAGATTGACCTGCACATTCAGGAATTCCCCGCATAACTCATAAGGGAAAATAAATGCAGAAAATGGATGTAAGATGGGTGGTAACTGAACAACACAACACATCTCGAAAGGAAAACAGAATGATTCTCAAGTGCTCAAGTATCTATGCAGGACTCTACACAAGGATAGTATATTCATAGATATCTTTTTGCATTTCTTGGTTTTCTTGATTTGTTGCATTTTGACGCTTCAACCCCATTACTATGTAAAACAAGTAATCCTCTCCAGTAAAAGCGGATATGAAGATAAGGAAGATCAATAATACAGTACTTCTTTCAAAGATCATTAGATCCTAACAATTATCCTACACACTTCTGCAACAGGACACAAAACACTACACTTGGAATGTTCAAAAAAACATGCAACTTTTACCAGACAGCATATTGATAAGGCAAATTGTTTCAAATTCTGGAAATAGGACACTTAAATTTTGCTTGTAAAATTCACTGAAAATGTTAATTGTACTAAAAAAAAAAAAAGTAATATGTGAAAGCCATTCTGATTGATTCAGTATTTCTCAAGTGTGAATGTTCAGACCAGGACACTCAGAAATATCATTGCTGTCTCTCCTGTTAGGAGCAATAAAAACTTTAAAAAGTACCACCAGAATTCCCCAAAAAGCTGACAATCTAATCTGTGTTTCTAACTGATCATAAAATGACTGTATGATGTGACTGATCATAACAATAATGAACATAACAGTGTAAGACCTATCAAAACCAACCAAACGGTAAAACTCTCTCTTCTAGAACATGAACTCCTCGTAACTAACCTAACAGCATCCCATTCAATCACTAACCCCTTGACAGGCAAGCACATTCATCCCACTTGCTTCCAAGCCAAGAGTATGCAACTCCAGCTACTCAGTCATCAGCCAGACTAATTTACAGTCAACCTTCTGTTTAATGTTGTCACCTGAGAAATAAAAAGGTGACAGCTACTTGCCCTAAATACTTTAGAGTCTCTCTAATCCTCTCTGGATTTCACTTTGATGTCTTTGAAAGAGATACTAGAGAAGAAAACACAAACAGAGTGCAGGAATGCCTTCTCAAATGCTTAAGACTTGAAGTGTTTAAACAAACAAGCAAGTCTATAATCACATCTACTCTCACATTTTATCATTTTATTTGTGGAATGTAAGCTTTGCCCAACTATTATGATTGGGAAGCTTAGTCTTGTGTCCCTGCAGCACAAAAAAACCCAACCTGTTAAGCAGCATATCTGCTTTCTGCCTCATACTTAAGTAGTGAGAAAGTCCAGTAGGTGCTGGAATAGAATATTGCAGCCTGCTGGGTGATCAGATTGGAGTCAAAGCAGGCAGTTCTAGATGGCACGCTTAAATGGTTCATCTGGCAACAGACACGCTTCCAAGTAGGACAGCTGTAAAATACAACCTGCTCTATAATCTCGTTCTTTGAATAGAATATACTCGGGGCAGACAGAGTCATCAGAAAATTTAATCATGAAGTCCAAGCAAACTGCAAAATGGGTACATCTGAACTCAAATCTGGGTTTGCAAGCTGCGGTACAATTTCAAGAAAATTAACATGCAATACTAAAACCAGGGTGATGTAATGGTCAGAAATTTCCTGGAAAGAACAAATATTCCAGAAGTCTCAAAGAACTTATAATATATTAACAACATATTTTCTTTTTTTTAGTTGAATTTTGTAAATCATACTAGGTCTTAGGTTTATTACAGTAGTAACTGTCAATACAAGGCAGTCCCAGTCCAAACAACACAATGTCTGAAACAAATGCTTAGGCTGTCTAAAAGAACCTCAGCAATTATTTACCTTAAAACCAAAATAAACATCACACACCTTTCTGGAACTTAAGAAACACATACACAGTCAAGTATGACTGCTTTAATAGAAAAGGGAGAAAAAATATGTAGTAAGGTTGGATTTCACTACAAATCCCACAGTTAGACAGAAGAAAGTTCTGGTTTCCACAGAATTAAAGGCATCTTATTGTACATGGTTACGTGTACTCAAAACAAATATAACATACGGTGAAAGGATGGAAGAAATTAATACTATTATCTAAGTCTACAAGCCTTTTTTTTGTCTTCATTAGTACAGCATTTAGCTAGAAATCACGACTCTTCAGACAAGTTCTTTATTGGACACTTAATAAAATCTAAGTAAAATAAAGCATTAAAGACAGACACTTTAGCTTATTCATAACAATCTAATATATAATACTTAATATTGTTACCATTCTAAACATACTTTACATATACATATACCCAAGTAGTCCCCTATCCATTGGTTACAACAATAACTTGAACAGGTTTTGAATTTCACACATCAGTGAAAGTATCACTGTTATTTGTCAAAACTAAGCCTCAAAAAGAAGGCAGGATAAGAGAGAATGCAGGGAAGAAGAGGTGGAGGAATCACACTGTATGTTAAGGAGAACCTGAATGTATAAAAGTCAATCAAGGCAATTGTAGAAGCCTAACTGAATGTCTCTGGGTCAAGAACAGAGAGGCAGTCTTCAAGGGGGACCTTACAAAAGGCACCTGCTACTGACCTCCAAATCAAGACAATAAGGCCAAAGAAACAAGCTTTGGATACCTTAAGCAAGCTTTGCATCAACAGAATCTGGTTCTTATGGGTGACTTCAACTCAGCCATTATCTGGAAGAACAACACAGTAGCTCACTTGTCACCCATCAAGCTCCTGGAATGTGTAGAGGATCTCTTCCTCACACGTGTTAGATGTGCCACCCACGAATGAGGCACTGCTGGACCTGTGGCTCACAAACCAAGGAAACCTGCTTTGTAATATCTTGGTTAGTGACAGTCTTGGCTGCAGCAGAGTCTGGGATTCTGCTGAGCACACTGAAGGTTAGTACTAAACCAAAGGGGTTTAGATTTTAAAGAGCAAACTTCAGTTCACTCAAAGCTCAGCTGGAAAGTATTCTGTGGGAAGATTCTATGGAGGATAAAGGTACCAGTGAGTGCTGGGAGTTCTTCAAGAATGCTCTCCTGGAAGCACAAAAACAGTTCTACCTCTTCAAAGGTAAGGGAAGTAGGTGGAGCAAGAAACATCCATGGCTTAACTGTGAGCTTCCGTGTCTGCTCAACATCAAGAGAGAAGTCTACCAGAGATGGAAAAGCAGATGAATATCCATTAAGAACGACAAGGCCATTGCCAAGGTGTGCAGATATGAAATTAAGAGAGTTAAAAGGTCATCTTGAATTGAAATTGGCCAGAGATGTCAAAAACTACAAGAACGGGCTCTTACAGGTATGTAAACAACAAGCAGAAGCAGAAGGAAAATACTGGCCCACCGTTAAACAGGGAGAGGTGAATTAGTCACCAACAACATTAAAAAGACAGAGGTTCTCAACACTTTCTTCATCTCCCTCTTCACCAGCACTGCTGGACTCCAGGCCTCGGGAAGAAAAATCCAGATCGATGCAAACACAGACCCACCATCAGTGAAGGCAGAGCTGGTATGTGAACTATTACAGGAGCTTGACCCCTACACCTAATAAGTTAAACTGTTGTTTATGTGGTACCTTACAGCACTTGTCCCTAACAAGACAACATTCATAACAGGCGTTCTCTTATCAGAAAACTCAGGATCTGTGGGGATTAGTTTTGGTTCGAGTTTGTGGTTTGTTTGGTTTTATTTAAGACTATGCATGAATTTAAGACCATCCAGAAACCATAGAAAAACTAAATTAAAGTGATATCTATCACATTTGGTTATTACACTGGGTGAAGTACCTAGGTTTTGCAATTCAACACGGTAGTGTGTGAGAACAGGTTACAATTGCAACATAAAGGCAAGAAGAGTCCTTATTTTGACAGAAGTATGTACAATTCTTGTACTCTCTCTTCTCCATCAAACTGATGGACAACCAGTCCAGACTTGAAATTCTGGATTTGTTCCCTGTACACTAGGCTCAAAGATCAGAACTCCAGGAGAGAACACAGATCACACAGAACTCCAGGGATATATTTTCCCAAGTGACTCTCTGATAAGACAGTCCCACTAACCAACAATGGAACAGCATGCCGGAACGAACACAAGGACATCCCTCATACATGGGGTAGATATTTGATGTTTGGCCCAACTCAAGCTAGCTATCTTAAGAACTTTTCCATCCTGCAAAGGTAACCAAACCAAGAGCACTTTAGCAGTACGGAACACTCCCAGAGAACGTTACATGAGCGTATCACTTTTTATTATATACTAAATATAGAGATCAGTCTATTAGAAGCTAAGGACAGTAGTAACAAGCAAGTACAGCACTGCATGCTTAAATACTGTTCCTGTCAGCTCTAAATGCAAGTGATAATCTCAAGCTATCACGTAGGAGTATGGATATTTGCTGAATCCTTTGAAGGAGTAGTCCACAACTCCTAAATCAAATTATATCTTCCAATAAGGTAAAAAAAAAAAAAAAAAATGTATCCTGACTTAACCTTGGCAATTGACAGTCATGGAAAGAAGAAATTCTTGATGGAGATTCTAGAAATTCTTCTACCAGTACAGAGGAAACAATAGCACATGCAGACAATGCTGGTAAGGCACTGACAAGTGTGCCGGTGAAGGCTCTAACTAGTAATTTTCTTTCGTCTCTGCTCGTTAGCACAGAACAGTGCAGCTTCTTAAAATGCCCAGCAGATAATTCAACTGTACTACAAGTTCTGTTCATTTAACATTGATTTGTATCAGTGATCAAGTAGGTAAGTAAACATGAAACTAAATGTATTACCTCAGTTTCTTGCTATTTCCCATCATGTTGAGGCCAATTGAATTCCCTCTAAAAAATCTCAAGCTTCCAGCTTTGCCTCGCCTTGCATATGTTTTTATGGAATCGCCACTAGTGCCAACAGCTCCAGGCCGACAACGAAGTGACTGTAACAACAGAGTTCACAGCTATTAAAATGCTTGTATAGAAGTTATAAGGAAAAAACAAATTACACATTACTTAAATAAATATTACTTTGGCTTCATTTCCAGACAGCTTTTGTACCTAATTTCATGTAAAATATACCCTTACTCACTAGGATCCCTTACCAAACCAAATATGAGTATTTTCATAGTATTGTGAAGCATCTTGTAGTTATAAGCTATTTCAGCACACATAAAAAAAAAAAATCCAACAAAACAAATCCACAAAAAGCATGGGTTTTGCCTACATATCTTCTCATTAAATACATACACACACATATATAGATACAAAACTGGGAATCTGACAGTAAGCAATCATGGGACATAATGATTTCTATTTTTTAAAGTAAAAAATATCATCTCATTAATGATAATTGTCTAAACTTAACTAGTTATTGATGCTTGTATTTTCAGAATACTATGTAAACCAGTAAGATCTACAGGAGTAGGGGGAACAAAATCATTAAGGGTAGGCAGATAAACAACTTGAGCATGTTGCTAAACCAACACATAAACTTTCACTGTGTAACACCACTAACAGGGTTTAAAAACCTAGCAAGCTTTAAAAATACATTTTTACTATGAGATAGAGTACTTGCCTTTCTTTCTTCATTGTGACTGAAAGGCCCATCACTGTCCTCTACGCTGAGTAGATTTGCCTCACTAGATAAGCGTGGGAGAGAAAAGCAGATAAATTGTAATGCAGCAGAAGACCAGCAAAACATTTTAAACACACAGAGAGCTTTATTTGCCTGCCCTCTTTAAATTCAAATGCATCACATACACATTGCATATATATGATTAAAACAACAGGAACATAAAGTGGGCAACAAAGTGATCCAGGTATATTATGTGAACCTGAACTTAAAGCGTACATCAAATTATTTCACAAAAAAAGCAAAATTCAAAAGACGTTACTACTTCAAAATAGAGAGTACCACTGAACCTTCAATGTTGTTATGGCCATACTACTGACATCATGAAAGACTATACACAACTGTATGCATACATTAAGTCAAATACTAAATTAACCTATAAAATATAGTCTTAGTTTGTTCATGTACACCAATGTTCAAGCATGTGGTTTAAAACTGCAAACTTCACAGTGCTTTAGAAGAACAACTTACACAAAAATACATTTTACCCCATAGCAATTACTGCCAAAACACATCTCCTAAAAACGGAGTATTCGGTTTGGCTCAACTGCTCATTAAAATATGTTTCTTTAGTACTTCTGTGTCTGTAATCTTCAACCATCACAAAGGGGAAGAAGATACGAAAAAAGAAACTCCCCCCCCATGATACTGTGAAAAACCCATTCTTTTCAGTAATAGGCAATTATCCTCAAATAATACGAAGGATTTAAATTAAAACCCAAATCATACATTATATACTGATAGAATCTAGATCAGGCTAACACATTCTTGCTTCCAGGAGAAACAACCTTCATGTAATTTCTTCTTATCAATCCTAATACGGTTACTCCCATCTTGGCCACAATAAAACAATACAGCTTTTAGCCAACTTGTAATTGCACAGTTTTAGGGTTTTAAGTAAGTCAATTCAGGCAGAAATTACTTAAGAATACAAGCAGTAATACTAGAAGTTTCAAAGGAACAGCTACAGAAGCAACGTATGTGAAGTGTTGACTGTCATATACATAGTGACTTTAACTCTTTATTTATAAGGTAACACTCAGTATCCCCATTGCTCCAATTCGCCAAACACTCCTCCCATGCATAACATTTCCCTTCATGCTACAATTTATTCCTCCACCTTATGCAATGCAGCTATCCCCACATCGAAGAAAATAATAAAAAGTTCTGTGAGAATTGCAGACCCTGAGACTTCAAGAGGTAAGACTGTGCACGCAGTTGGTTTTGATGTGGGAAGAATGTTGTAAATGTCAACACTTAGCCAGTGGCACTGTTGTGTTCTCCTTTTGTTTACAGACCACAACAATTCGAGGTGTGTCACGGTAAACCAAGCAGTGTAGTGGATCATCACTGATTTCCAATATGAAGTGTCACAAAGACAATGAGTATATTTGTACTGAACAGCCCATCCATGGATATTAAAATTTCAAAATACTGTACCAATTTTTTTAAAACTTTCTGTCAGGATAGATTATACTTTCAAGGGAGGCTCACTGAGCTTTCTCAACCCTTCATCAGAAAACAATGAGCATAACAATCTCAGAATTTTTCCAGATCCTAAGAATAAACAAAACCCTGCAGTGCAGACACGAACAGCAACCTACAGTATCTGCAGTTTTGGCATTCACCTATTGTGTCAACTAGACAGATCATTTCACCTCTAAACATATTTTTCTTCTTCAGCTTCAGCTCCTACGAAAGTCAAAATGCCCTCCTACAGCGGCTACACTTCTAAGGCTTCAAGGTGCCACAATATTGCAACCATTTTAACTAAGGGTGTTTGGGTGGGTGAGAGACAATGGTAACAGACTGCAAATGAAGAAAACACTGAAAAAAATCCTTAAATCAAATTGAACAAGAATTTTGATCCCACTAAGATGACATGACTAGAAAAATATCTGGGAATTGGATGTTTTTTTAAAGGATCAATATTTTTAGACTTTAAGGAATGCAAAAGTATATGCATCAGTACCAGAAAGGCCATTTTTTTTCCAGAGAGCAGAATACATAGCAACTGAATAATGTCTATTTGCTCATGTATCACATGCTTACAGTTGCCTGCTTAAAAGATGCAATTTACCAAGACAGGGACAATAACCTACTATACTCCACTCTCACATACCAGACAATAACATTTTAACACTATCGAAATAAAACTTCAAGTGGTCCTGCTGGGAAGAGGCTACCTCTCTACACTCTGGTGCTTTTAACCAGGGAACCAGCGAGAAGGATATTCACATTAGAACCAGAGAGAAAGATACTGATATTAGAATCGTATTTTCTAATTTTTCAAGACTTGAATTAAAATTTTGTAACACATGAAAGTCAAGTCTATTAAAATTAAGGTAAAAAACATAAATAAATAATTTAGGTAAATGGAGTTCTTCCCAAAGGGGAGTTCATAATTACACATTCAAATTCAGGTATCGAGTAAAAACCAAAATAATACTTGTCTCTTATCACTTGCCATTGGTTTAATGTTTTAAAACATTAAGAATTATGCAATAGTTAGCTAGATACCTCTCAGTAACTGTTAATAGACCACGTTTTTATTTCCATCTACAAGCAGCCCAAACTTCATAAACTTCTGTTGATCTGATCACTCCAAAGAGCTGCAAGTATATTCCTATCAACTCCCACCTGATCCAGTCATGTTTCAGCTGTAACTGGAATTCCTTACTGAAAACTCCTACAGCTAACAACAGGAGGTGGACGTATTTCCCCTCACAACACACTGCATACATTCCTTATTTTAAATTACATGGTAGTAAGCAGCATATCAGAGGCTCAAGAGAAGCAGTGGTACTATTCAACTCACACACTATGCTTCTTGAAAAAATAAATTTAACTAAAACCGCTAAAAATTCAGAACTGAGGCTCTGAACAAAAAGTTCTTTATCAATTTAAAGCTTATTGTGCCTTAATAACAAGAGTCACAAAGGAAGCATAAAACACCTATATAGATTTGGGGGTTTCTTTTTGAGAAAGGAATATAAAGGAAAAAAGTATTGAAAAAAGCTAATCAGAAATATTTTTTTTAAGTATCATTGCTTTTCTAGTCAAAAACACAGGAGAACAAACAGCTTATCCCCCTAAATAAAAGGAGGCAAATTAAAACTTCTTGAAAGAAAATGTTAGTTTAAAAAGGGTATCAAAGTGCAAATGAATTAGATCCATTTATTTGTATTCAGTTTTTTTATAAGGCTATTATTGAACAAATCTCAGCAGAAGGCCCAAGTCTAGAGCATTAAAAAACCAGTATGACAGCCAAGAGAAGACTGGGCCCATCAGTTTACAAAAGCAGTGTAGGGCATATCGAGATGTGGTTTTTCTTAAAAAAAAAACAATCAAACAAATATTTGGCCAGATATTACAAAGACAGTACATATAAATTATCCAAGACACACGAAAAATCATCTGTAACACTACGAAGCATCTTACAACACGTTAATTTCAAAAATCAATCTAATTAATATATTATTTTGGCCATGTCTTCCTAAGTCTTCTACCCTTTCACGTCTTCTGCTACGTAAGAACACGTTTCTATCATTTATTCTGTCACTGTCTACACAGGTTTCAGTGTGTTAATCTGACCAACTGGTCTTTTTTTCTAGTGTTCTACACGAAGGTTCCTCTCCTACTGGGTGATCTCTACAAAGCAAGGAAAATCTCACGTCACTTGCTATCACCTTGATTGCTATCTTAAGTGGATCAAATCTTGCAAATCATTAAAAATGTTACTTATATTTTTTCAAATGGACTGACAATTATCTGCAGACACTTACTTTGGGATAAGATACTTGTGAATTACTATTTCAAATTTCCCTAACACTACTTCCATACCTAGTATCAACTCTAGCACCATGTAAAAATGCATCTGTTATGTTGGGTGATGATTTATTTTCCCAAATCTTCTTCAGTTCACAGAAGTTCTTTACTCTTTTGTGTGCATTACTTGACACCTTATCATTATGACACAGTTTATTTAATTCCCCAAATGAGTTAAATGACACACTTGTTTTAAAATAATCTACCTATTCTAGAAGCTGCTTTGGTACGAGGTCATTAGCCGTGTATTTTGCGTTCATCTCACCAAGGAACGATAATCCAAGCAGACATCCAGTATTGACCAACAGTATTAGCACAGGCCTCATGGGGTAATACAAGAATACAGGCCATCCTTTAAATACTGGAATGTTATTCTTGGGCCAGTTCAAAACAAACGCATTGTCTGTCTGCCATTAAGAGGGCAAAAAGCTGTGATAAGGTCAGGCACAAGTGCTAGTGCCTCAACAACAAGCATGACGTGCAACCAGATGCTTGCTTCAGATTTAAAGCTTTTTCCACACAGAAATGCAGCTAAGTTACAAGCAGTGCTAGCAAGTACCAGCAGATCATAGCCAATGACTTCTTGTTTGTTTAAACTGCCAGAATACAAACTTGTTGCACAGTATACTCAAAATACTGCAGGGACACAAAGCTTTATGCTGGAACAATTTTACGAACTAAACCTACTAATCTTTGACATGTTCTGCTAAGGGTAAAGGGAATTTAGAAAGAAAAGGACAATTTATTGTCAAGTCATTGTTTTCTAAAGATTCCCTTCTGTTAGTTTGTTGGGTTTTTGTGGTTTGTTGGGGTTTTTTTGTGTTTTGTTTTGGGGTTGGGTTTTTTTTGCTTTTTTTTTTGTTGTTTTTGGTTTTGTTTTTGTTGTTTTGTTTTGGTTTTTTTTTTTACATACAGTAAAAATATATCAGAAAAGTAAAATATACAAATTATTTCAACACGCTCCAAGTTTACAATGCCATTAAGACTAAAAAACCCAAAGTGTTATCAAAAGTAAATACGCAAATAGCTTAAAACATATAGCTCTTTGGAAGGAGCGAGAAGCTGCCTGAAATGCTATCAGAGAGGATGAGTACATAAAAAAGGCAGGATTTCTGGTTTAAGTAAATTTTCAACTACTCTTTTATCTATACTTCCAGACTTACCCGCATACTTCACAGGTATAAAAAAAAATTACTGATGCAAGTCGGTAACACAATTTCAGTAGCAGCTACAAGAACACTCGTTTAACATACAGAAAAATCATTCAGAAACAACATCTTTAAATCAGATACAATTACATACAATCTATGTTTCATACTAAGGTTTTTCAAACTTTTTTTTTTGTTGTTAGCATCACTACACTGTACATATCTCATTCCCTGTTCTTAAATCGACATTAGCTGGAGACTAAAGGAAAACAGCAGTAAAATACTGGAAGAAAAAAAGGTACCATGCTTACAAATATAAGTTACTTTCTATTTCTGAAGACAAGTAAAATGCAAATGCTAACAACAGTATGTACTTACACTACACTTAAAGTACATTCCTGTGCACCAGAAGTGGATATAAAATTGCTAAAAAACAAAAAAACAAGCTTAATTCTGTAAAACTAAAATGTCCTTGGTTTTAAAGAGTGGGTTTTAACTTCTGATACAGTTCTGTTTTGACAAAAGCTCTTACTGGTTACCACACACTCTAAAAAATTCCTGAACTCATTTTTAATTATTAAAACATCACATTTCTTAAAGTTTTGGTAAGATTACAGCATAGTCTGCTGCTGCAGCCTAAGCCTGCTTATGTGTATGTTTTCCTATCTCAATTCCAATGTACAGTATTTGGCAGAATATTACAAGATACAAATTCACGTAAGAATTATTTCTAAACTTAACCAAAGTATTCGGTTTCTCCTAACTAGAGAGCCAAAGCATACTTTTTAAACTTGCAGGTCCTACTCTCCAAATACCTACGAACAACAAATAAACATAACATGCATTCTTCATGCATGAAGCTTATTGTTCTATTAAGAGATCATTAGTCTTTTGGGAAATAAATACATTAGTATTAAGAAAACATTTTAGTAACAAAAACATGTCCCAAGGACAAAGTACATATTCAAACTACACACATAGGTTTTAAGCTGTAGTCAAAATTTAAAATACCAAGTAAGGAAATAAATGCTCAGGCAACAAAAATAGCCTTAAGTGAGATAAGTACAGGAGGAAAAAAATCTACAGTCTTTCAAGCTCGATTTATCTTATTGCAGGCATACAGCTTCTGAAGTACCTTAATAGTAACTGTGGAGTAGTATCACCACTAAAGGAGAAGCTGAAGCTTCTCAGATACCCTACCTTTCCATTTCCCTACTTTCCACGCTGACATTTTTGTCCTCTGTGTTCTTCAGACTTACGCAGTAGCTCCAAAGACAATTGCAACACTTTGAAATGTACTGTGCTTTATGTTCTAAACCTCATGTTCAAAAACACATTTACATTATAATGCATTTTTATATGGCAATACTTATTATTATTGAAAATATTTTAATATTTTAAAATAGTATTTAAAATAATCATTTATTTGAAACCATTTTTCTTAACCATGGAAATTTTTAAGATACTATATGTTGTTTCCTATTAATAAATTACAAAAAGTATTTATTTATAAATAGACACTTATACTTTGAATAGCCTAGATAAAAGAATCCTTACTCTTTCTCTGCATCTCCTTCACTTTCTTCTGCATGATCAAAGCTCCAATTATTTTTAAAACCTCCATCTCTCTTGGACTGTGATCTATCCAAAGCTGAAATGAGAACAAGTTAAGATAAGTCTTGATTTCAAGCTGAGTTATTAATCAACACAAACTAGAGGAGTAAACCAGATGCATGTATTTTTCCCAAGTACTTTGTTGATGTCGGTGTTTATCATTTGACAAAATAAATTAATCAGTGCAGTGGTGACTCTTTTTCCCAAATAAATACAAGTATCTGTCAACATCTTGATTACCAATGCAACAAGTTAGCCAACTATTAAAAACTAAGACATGAGGTAGTTTTACAAGGATTTCAATTGTTGTACTGAGACCTGTAAATTTAAGGGTTCCTTCTCTGACACAAACTGTGTGTCACAAGCAGAAAGGGTCCTCACATTTATTATTTAAAAGTCTAGGACCCAAGGACACATTCATTTTTTCCTACATAAAAGCAACAGTTCTGAACTGCCCACAATTACAACTTCAACATAATACTTTTGTTTTATTCAACTTCTGACACTGATCTGAAGTAACACCTGGTGCTAACTGAAATTTCAGTGTTAGCATCAACTAAGAGAAAACATGAGCTTTCTGAGAACATTCATGCTATATGAAATTTCAGATTTATCTACTGCAGTATCCAACAGTATGGACATTTTCATATAATATGATGGCACGGGGATATTAAGTGAAGGAGGTCCAGAGCATAGAGACAACACCCATTAAGGCAAGGTACTGTTCACACTGGGTCCTAATTATTGTGACTTAAGAACCATCTCACACAAACGCTATATGACAAACTATACAGCAGCTTAGATTTTGGTATAATTTAGGTATGTCTTTTCTTACTATCTTTTTCGTTAAATAGTGGGGAATGTATTTAGAAATAATGACTGCAACTCTATGTTTGGATAGAAAATTAAAAAAAAAAAAATCACAACCAACAACAGATGTCTGAGGTAAAGTATAAACAGTGCACACAGAAATATTTACTGCTTATTCAGCTACTTCTATGTACTGAGGACATCCTGAGCACAGCCTTTGCTATCCTTTTTCTTCTCCCTGCTTGCTTTTTTAATCAACCCTGCTTTATAGAATCAACAGCAACTTGCAGTAGATCGCACCTCAGCTTGATTACACATTATATGGGTAAGTATCCTTTTGTTTGTCCTGATTCATCTGGCATCTTTTGCTCCTACTTAGTACTCTGTTCCTCCAGCTCTTGTACTTTGGGAAGACAGTAAAAAAATAATTCTTCTCTATTCACTTCTGATTGCATAGATCTCTACTGTCTTCTTTCACTGTCATCCTTTTCCAAAGAAGAAAAAAACCCCCCGTCTTTTTCATTTTTCCTCATACAAAAGTTGTTTCACGCTTCTTTCTGAACCTGTTCTAGTCTACCATACCCTTTTAGAGAAGAGAAGCCGATACCCACACTCTGGGGAATATTCAAGATGCATACGTGTCATAAATTTGTACAGAAGTACCATGATGTTTCTGATCTGTTCTTTATTCATTTTGTAATAGGCCTTAATACCAGATCTCATGTTTTCACTGTAATGGAGAACCGCATTGATCTTTATGTACTAGATAATTCCACATTTCACTCATGACTAGTCACAACCAGTTCAGAGCCAGTCATTGTCTACAAAAACTCTCTTTCCTACTTCTCATTTACTTAGGTTACTTGGCATTTACCTATTCTAAATTTCATACATGACTTTAATCCACATCGCCCAAAAACTGAGCATCTGCAATTTTCTTTAGCTAGCCATTCTACTAACTCAAGGGAAGTTTGCAACATCTACAAAACCCTGTCACTTTTCTATCAAATCCTATTTCTTATATCTGTGCACCAATGTTAACAGAGAACCTAGTGGAATTCAGTCGGTTACTCCTACAAACAAAGCAAAACATTTTTGCCCTCTGTTTCCACCTGCTCCTTGTAAAACTTTTCATTTCATCCAGAGCCAACTCAGCCTCTCCAAAAGCCTTTGGTAGAAGACTTTACAAAGGGAACTATGACATGAATTCTGTTCTTCATCGTAAGTTCTAAGAGCTTGGCTTGTATGGTCACAAAGCTCACTAATGCAAAGGTCCTCAAGTAACTCCACCGGCTTTTTAAAAAGCTAGTACCATACTAGCTACCTTCTTTACCTGTAACAGAAAGGTGTTGCTCACCAAGTAACATACTACAATCGTTAGCTCCTTTATCCCCAAGTTCCTCTTACAACATTCGGATGAATGCCACTTCATCCCGCTGCCTTGTTCAGTTTGCTTCATGTACTGCAATTTCTTCCACTGATGTTTCGTTCCGAGTCATATACTCCACCACATTTCTTCTTCAGAAATATTCTGGCAAGAACACCTTTGTAAGTGTTGTCAAAGTGAGTGTGAGTGATTCCTGTTTTCAGCTATGACCTTATATTCTCCAAAACCACCTTTTACAACTCGGCTGACTAGTGATCCTACAGAAACTCCAGAAACTTTTCTGCTGAGTGAGAAGAAATACCTAACCATAGTTCTTATGCCTGTTGGGAGTTACCCATCAAAAAGGTTTTTGCCTGCCTCATTATTATTATAGGTTAAATCCAGCAGCTTTTTATTATTCTCCATTTTCATCATTTGGACAAAAGTTTAGATTCAAGAAGTATGAGGTATTTCAGATATTTCACCTTACCTTGCTGTTTAGCTATGCCAACATCTGGAGAATCTTTTGAAATCTGTTTCAATAAGCACCATACACGTCCTGTAGGACTCCAATATGATGTCTTTAAATAATTCCCAAGCTGTCTGCAAATATTTTATACTCCAGTTGCATCTTTTCATTCCTTCTCTACAAGTTTCTTAAAATTTTCTGCAGTCCTTCTTTTGAATTAAGTACTTCTGCATTGGATGGTTTGTCTACTGCTATAGGCCAGCTCAGCTATCCATGGAAGAACAGTCCCTAAGACTATCTCAGCTCTGCTCATGCAACTCGGGATTAATTCTCACTCTCTCTAGCATTCTTAGTCCTACCAAAAATGCAAATCCAGAAGTATACCACCATGTTAGCCAGACTGTTCACCTAGCTGACTTACTTTATCTGAATATTCACGTGGGATCAGACTCTCTACAGGATCTTTTTTATTTTGCATTTTTGTGGGTTTTTTTCCAACAGAGTTAACAAGTCATCTGTCACACAAACTAAGTTTCTAACCACTTTTAGTAGCAAGGCTTACACTTGTAACCTCTATGTTGCAATTTTTACTCTGTACACTAGCAAGGCCATTTTAATCAGAGAGACACATTCATATCCAGAAGGTGAAAATATTCAAAGAACTGGCCCTAAGATACTGAGCCAGTAGAAGTCAATTGCTCTACCCCTGCCCAAGAAAGGCAGCATGCTAGACATTAGCAATGACAAATCATTTTTCTTCCAGCTACAAAACTCCCTCTGGTGCTGTTACACCAACGGTGATAAACAATTCTGAGCACAAGAGACTAGATGGAATTTCAACAGACATCTGAAACAGGTGTATCTAACATATTTCACTGCTTTTTTAAACAACTGTGGCAAGTTACATGCCATTTTTAAAAAGTCAATTAAAAAATGTCCTGAAAAAATAATCCATATTTAAGTTTTTATTACAACTTTTATGGCATTATTAAACACACCCTGAAACCAGTCTTTTAAAAATCCACACACAGTCTTTTTGTGTGTAAAATCCAATTGACAAATTTTGGATTACAGAACAAAGTACACTTGTAGGAAGTTTTTATCGTTCAATTGTATTGTTAAGCAATTCCTAACTGG
>VWZK01005211.1:0-30475 GCA_013396935.1 Baryphthengus martii | reverse complement strand
GGGGGGGGGGGAAATCACATAATAAAAAAGGGCAAAGTTGTGCATTTGCAAAAAGAAATCCTTTAAAATTCTGCCTGAAACACTGAAGTGAGTGACATACACAGTATTTATTAAAGCCCTAGTGTCCAACAGAAGATACAATCTTAGATTAGTTTTTTGCATGTCTTGTACCTCATGCTCTAAGGCAAATCATTCCATCTAGATTTATATGACAGCCGACTACGAAAACATACCTATTTCTTCATTGGTTTGGATTTGATGCTGTATTGGGTGTGTGTGACAAGGTTTTGGTAGTGGAGGACTGCAGGGTTACCTTCCGAGAGAAGATGCCAGAAGCTGTCCCCATGTCAGACAGAGCCAGTTCTAGCCAGCTCGAAGACGGACCTGTTGTCGGCCAAGGCTGAGCCCATCAGGGATGACGGTAGCGCCTCTGGGATAACACATTAAGAAGGGGGAAAAGAAACTGCAACAAATGGCAGTCAGAGGAGAGTGGAGTAAGAATATGTGAGAGAAACAACTAACTCTGCAGACACAAAGGTCAATGAAGAAGCAGGAGAAGGAAATGCTCCATGTGCTGGAGCGGAGATCCCCCTGCAGCCCATGGTGAAGATCATGGTGAGGCAGGCTGTCCCCCTGCAGCCCATGAAAGTTAACAGTGGAGCAGATATGCACCTGCAGCCCACGGAGGACCCCATGCCAGAACAGATGGACGTTGAAAGGAGGCTGTGACCCTGTGGAAAGCCTGTGCTGCAGCAGGCTCCTGGCAGGACCTGTGGACCCATAGAGAAAGGAGTTCATACTGGAGCAAGTTTGCTGGCAAGAACCTGTGACCCTGTGGAAAGGATCCATGTTGGTGCAGCTCGTGAAGAATGGCAGCCCATGGGAAGGTCTGACATTGGAGAAATTCATGGAGGACTGTCTCCTATGAGCGGGATGTCATGTTGGAACAGGGGAAGAGTGTAAGGAGGAAGGAGTGGCAGAGGCAACGTGTTGATGAATCAACCACAACCTCCATTTCCCATCCTTCTGTGCCACTGCAGGGGGAGAAGAGAGATGAAAAAAAGGAGTGAAGATGAGTCTACGAAAAAGGCAGGGGTAGAGGGAAGGTGTTTTAAGGTTTAGGTTTTATTTCTCATTATGCTACTCTCATTTGATTGGTAATAAATTAAATTAATCTCACCAGGTAGCGTCAGTTTTGCCCAAATTGCCGAGTGATCTCCCTGTCCTTACCTTGACCCGTGAACCTTTCATTATATTTTATTTCCCCTGCCCAGTTGAGGAGGGGGAGTGATAGAGCATCTTGGTGGGTAACTGGTAACCAGCCAAGGTCAAACCACCATGGATGCCAGATGCATTTACTGGCCACACGATGACTAATTTTTCTAGGAAAATGACTCTCAGATGTATCACGGGATTGCCAAAGGACACCCCTCACCCTCATAATACAACAGTAAAGACTTTAAGGTTTCCATTACAACACACAGAAGCTTTTACAAGTCTTTTGTCTGCAGAGATCACATCTCTTTCTGCGTGTCCAAGAGCCACGAAACATGAAACCTAAATTAAACAAAGGTTTGCTTCAGGACCAAGGTGGTGTTCCAGGAGGACGTGACGTTTACATTCTTTTTCCCCAGTTACACTGGGGAAGAAATAATACAAGCCTCAGCTTTCAAATGCTTAGACCATTGCAACTGCAACCAACTTATCAGATACAGTAGCATTCACACAAAAAACGCAAATTAATTTAAATGTTCTCAGAATCACATTTAAGTAAATTAAAAAGAATGCTTCTAAGCTTTCTAATCTGCTGTTCATTTAGAGTCATCACATATATTAAAAGGATACAAGTACTCATAAAAATCTGACATAGTAATATATTTTTAACTGTTTTACTTTCTCCGTTGCTTCATTATTCTTTCAGGCAGGCTTCTTCAGGCTTTTATGCAAAATAGCTTTTTATCTTCCAGTTTTGATACCATCAGCTCTAGTACATTAACTGCGTAACCACAATGAGGTTGCATTTTCACACTCTGAAGCAGCACTCCAGGAATGGGGTTTATACCTTCCCACACTTTCTAAAAACTGGGGCTTCTCGCTCTTGTTCTGCACCCTGCCTACCTCAGCACAGCTGTTCCTTCACCGAGAGCAAACTGGGGAAAGGAAACTAATTGGGGGAAAAAAAAAATACCTTGGGCTGCATAGGAGAGGGAAAAGTTATTTTTCAACCGTATTAGTTCCCTCCTCTGTTCAACCACAGCAGAGGTAAGGGGCATCCAGGGACTGAGGCTGGTTTAGGCACTAAGGATACCAAAAAACTCTGCATGGAACCATAGCCTAGCCTACATTTATAGATACAAACTTACAAGATCTATTGCTTAAAAGATCGTTTAACTTTCTCTATATTAGCTGCAGATACAAAAAACCAATATCGAAACCACTTCCAATAACAGGCAGTTAACATAAACTGATAGTGAGACGAAGCACTACATGAAGCACAGAGTTCAGTAGTAGAGTTCTATGATACCAGTGTCCATACAAAATACAGACATTCTTTCACACTTGAAGGCAATTAAATTTCTCAGATGGCTTATAAAAAAAAAACCCCTACTCTTTCAAGAACCTGATGTCCACAGAAAACCACTGATAAATACAGAGCACCCACTGCTGGACAAAAAGTCTGCAAAGAAAGAGCATTTATAAAAGGTCTGTAGTTTGAAGACAGAAAATCATCTGCACATTCTGATAAACAATTGTTGTTGACCTTCAGGACTTTCATACACATTGTGCTGCTTACAGTACAAAATGCCATGTAGAATGACTGGACTCAAGTACACACAACTGTCTAAGTTTGATCATTTGCTGAACTGTGTTTAACATTTTCTAAGTACTAACAAGGAGTAACAGAAGGATAAAAGGAGGATAGAGCTTTGAAGTATGGTAAACATTTTCTTTGCAACGTCTTTGAAGGTTTTCCTAGTAAGATAGCGGTGGGAAGCACACAACGAAAAACTAGTGTTTCTAGTGAAGAGGCAACATCCAAGGATTCTGCCCCTATGGTAGCATCAGAAAACAATGCAGAAATACTTCAGGAGGGCTTCTTCATTTACACCAGCAGCAAAAGGAATGCTAAAGTAAATGTGGGCCCGCTGCCCAGTGAGACAGGAATCTAGTAACAAAAAGACACGTAAAAAAATTAACAACTTGATCCCTCTTTTTTTTTTTTTGCTACTCCAGATCTCACTGGTATGTTCTGCTCTCTGACCTCCCAGTTCCCCAACTCTATCAGCAGAATCTGTGGGAGTGCAACATCACCTGCTGTCAAGGAAAACAGGATTAAGGAACACTTACAGCAGTTGTACATTTAGAAGTGCATAGGATCAGAGAATGTATCTGACGGTGTTGAGGAAGCTTGCCAATGTCACTGTTAGGCCCCCTCTGAAAGGTCATGGCATGATAGAGGTTCCCAGTGACCAGCAAAACATCACACCTAAGATCAAGACATGCAACAAGGATGATGGGGTGTACTACAGGCTTCACCTCAACCCCTGATAAGGTTAATGACCAAATCCTCCAGGAATCCATTCCTAGCCACATGATGACAAGAAGGTGAGTAGCCAGCATGGATTCACCAAGGGTAAATTGTGCCCAGCTAACTCAACTGCGTTCTACAGTGAGATGGTTGGCTGTGTAGGTCAGGGAAGAAAGAGCAATGAGTGTTGCAGGGTCTTTGACATGGTCTCCCACAGGGTCCTTACAGCCAGACGAGAGACATGGACTAAATGAATGAGGTGAGAGGAAAACCAGCTGAACCATTAAGGGTCAAAGAGTGACGACTATCAGTACAAATCTAGCTGCTGGCATCCCTCAGTGGTTACTACTAGAGTCAATACTGTTTAATGTCTTCATTAATAACCAGGATGCTGGGCCCAAGTGTATTCAGCAAGTTTGCAGACAATACCAAATTGGGGGAAACAGCTGGTAACACTGGAAGCCAGGGCTGTTATTCGAAAGGATCAGACAGGCTGGAGAAATGAGCTGACAAGAACTTCATGAAGTTCAACAAAAGAACATACAAAGTCCCACATCTGGGACCAAAGAGGTCCATGCAGCAGCGAAGGCTGGGCAACAACTGGTCAGGAAGAAGCTCTTCAAGAGGATCCGGGGGTCCTACTGACCAGCAAACCAACATGGGTCAGCAGTCCAGCCCCATGACAAGGAAGGCCAACCAGATGACATATTAGCAAAAGTTTAGCCAGCAGTCAAGAGAAGTGACTCTTCCTGTCCATACAGCAATTCCATTTGAAACTGTAATCAGAGTACTGCATTCCTTTTTGGGCTCTCCAGGGTAACAAAGACATCAATGCACTAAAGCTAGTCCAGTGAAGGGCTGTCAAACTAGCCAGAGGGACTGAGCACGTGACATAAGGAGAGGCTAAAAAAAATGGGTTTATTCAGGCTTCAGAAGCAGTGACAGGAGATCATTTTATTGTCTTCAGCTACCTAATGGGAAGGAAAAGAGAAGATAAAGCCAAACTCTCCGCAGAGATGCACAGCAAAAGGATAAGAGGCATTGGACACAAGCTGCAGCGAAGGAAATTCCAGGTCAAGAAAATAATTTATTCTTTTTGCTATGAGTGTGCTCAAGAGTGAGCCAGGTTGACCTGAGAAGTCATGGAGACTGAACAAAGCTCTAAGCAACCTGGGCTTAGGCTGGACAGGATATTTCAGCCCATGTGATTCCAACCAGCAGTCAAGTAAAACCCGTGATCGCTCACAGGTACAAAGCATCACCTAATCAACTTGCACCATCATCACAAACACTTTCAAAATGAACTATCTCAGTCTCTTTCTTTCTTTTCTTTCTCTGAATGAAGTCTGCCACCCACTCAAACTTTCCACACAGTAAAATAAATGACATCAAAAGTAGGGTCCAACAATAAAAAAAAAACCAACACAAATAAACAAACAAAACCGTAATTTTTTCATCTCTAGCATTATGAATATACATCATTCTCTACTTCTAATTCCCTATTGGTAGACTGGACATACACTATAAATTCCAAAAGGAAAAGAAAATCTCAGTGTTTTCGAAGACAGACAAATATAAGGGCTATTTTCCTATTTTACAGGAAAGAGTGGAGGGTAAAAGGTTAAGATAGTCTAGGGACCATTTATCAACTGCCAATTTACTCTTAAAACGTTAAAAAGTACATAAAGCTAACGAGCCATTTCAAGGAAGATGATGCTTGAACAACAATCCCAGATTTCTGTGGCAAATCAGCATGTGATGTTAATCACATACGATCTCAAATTCTGAACACTGGAAGAGTTTTAGAAGATAAACAAAACACAGCAGGAAACAAATCTTACAATATATTACGTACCTGATTTACACACTTGTGATTTTACACTTAGTTATGCACCGTGGGATCCATCTTCACAAAAAAAAACCACTAATCTTGTTCCACTGAGAATACAGCAGCACTAAACAAACAGCAATCTATTTTCAGAAAGTGCTGAAAGGCAGTCACATACAGAATAAGATTAATAACCTAGCCTAACTACCTGGAAATTAGGCAACCAACACTTTGAGGTTTCCAGGTTTGCTGCAACAACTAGAACACCAGGTTGAAATAAGCCACTGTATCTACATACCAAAAGGAAGAAGTTAAAAAAAAAAAATTTCACAAATTTCTATTATTAAACACTTCTGGATTTAAACTTTGAAAGACAATGTCAGATACATATTATTTCCTCTATAAAAACACACATAAACTAAAGTCCAGAAAGGTTCCATGGCTTCTACAAGAAAATAACTTGCAAATGTAGGATAGAAGAAACTCTAAAATGTAATTAAAGCATAAAAAAAAATTAAAAAAAAAAAAAAATCAAGACACTTCTTTGGTGCTGTCAATTACTCAAAATTTACCTGAAGTGGATAGCAAAAAAAGCACACAGGAAAACTCAACAAACAAGAAAATCTCAATAATCTTGTCAAATGAAAAAGGCACATCTCAGAAAAATCTCAGTAGGGAAAAGACAAAATGAGGATGAAAGAGTTAGTTACACTCAAAGCAGTGAGAAAATTTTTCTTTCGCCTCTCTGCAAAGCCCAAAGATTTGTTTTGTTTTTTTCCTCCCCTATTCTTAATGCCACTGGAGAGAAGCTTTCCTACCCATATGAGAGGGCAGTCAACTGGATTAGATTGCTGATAAGGCCGAAAAGTAATACAGACTAGCTCCACCAACACCTCCCCCTCCAGGACTAGTTTTCTGCCAATTTAGTTCCTTCAGCCAATTTGCCATGAAACTAGTGAAGTGCCGGCATTGACTCAAGCAAAGCTGTGAGGTCACCGGCTCTGGGAGGGACAGGGGCACCAGTTCGGTAGGGTTGGCTGTGCTGTGAACTGCTGGCACAATTATGTGCGTGGCCATATAGTGTGCTCCCTGCCCAGGGACTGCTAAGAGTTTGCAAATGACACTGCAAATGCATATAGTTAAAAATCATGTAAATCCGGCCTGTTCATTACGAAAATAAAATTGGAGAAATGCAAGGCAAATCCAGACAACAGTTTCCTGCTGACACTAGGTAGGTTATATACTTAACTTCCTTTGCAATTAAGAGATTGTCCGTGCAGCGAGGCATGACGTAATGCAACTACATTAGTGCATTAAAAACACAGAAATCTTTGTATTGCAAGTATCAAACTTCACTAGACCTAAGAAAGCGTTTAAGAAACACTGACCTCTGATAACTAAACCACAGAATGCCAAAATTCGTTAAGCAGGCTTGATTTTTAAAAAACTAAAACGTACCTTTAGCATCCCTGGAAAAACAAACATTTGCTTAGTAATTACCTCTAATACCAGTGAAGAATCAAAGAATCATCAAGGTTGAAAAAAACCTCCGAGATCATCAAGCCCAACTGTCTAACCAGCATTACCATAATCACTAAACCATGTCCTGAAGTACAGGGTCTATCTGGTTTTTTTTAACACCTTCAGGGATGGCAACTCCACCATCTCCCTCGGTAGGCTGTTGCAATCCTTCACCACTCTTTCAGTATAAAAAGAAAATCAATTTTTCAGTAAAGAAAAAATATCAATCAACTAATTTTTAATATAACAAAGTAACACATGCCAGCTTGCTAACTGTACTTCATTACTAATCTACTTTTCAAGAAATATCACTCAAAAGCTGAAGGAAAACATCCAGCTTTTTAAGACACCGTCCCGCAAGTGGAGATGAGTTTCGGCCACCTTTGCCTAAACGCAAAACGCATACTTAGTTTTGCACAGGGTAAGTCTTTCTTCCGAATAAGGAGCAGTGCCTTTTCCACCTAATGAAGTCTTTGTTAGATAACAAAGAACTTCTTTACTAACTTAATAACATTTGGGCTTTTTTTTCTGGTATTCATAACGTGAAGATTCAGCTACAACATACTTGCCTTATGACAGAACTACTAATCTCAGTTAAAGGTTTACTGCCCCACTGTCAGAGGTATAGGTAATAATAGTAACTGGGAGCAGAATAGTCCAGAAGTTCACTTTTGAAAGTTTACTCTCAATTGTAAAGGATCCTTAAATTGCCTTTTGAGCAGAAAGTCTTGGTAGAAATAAAGTTACAACGGACTCTAGTACGTATTTCTAAAAGAAGTAAGCCTCAGACGTTGCAAAGGCAATTGTAAATATGAAACCTAACATGGACGGCATAGTTCAAATTCTCATCTAATGGGCTCTTGAATAATCTTTCTGTTAGACTGTCATATTAAATTCTGTCATCAGCAGGATATTCATATTTTACTAAATGAGCCATAAAAATTGGACATGCCAAACAAGTACAACATTATATCCTACAACACTAATAAAAATGCATCAGTAAAATGAATTTTAGTACAAGTAAAACAACTATACCACATTGGATAAAAACATTCTCATGAAAATAACAAATATTTTTGCAGCTGTTTCTTACACACATAAATTTCTAAGATTATATATTAACCATGCTATATAGTACTATGTTTTACCACACCAGCAAAATATTATTGGTATTTATCATTCATAAAACATTGTTGTGGCAAGTCTTATTAAAACAAAGAAGAAAATCCACACCCCAAAACCAAGGAGACTCTGCTCCAGCTCCAGCTTATATGGTCTGAAAAAAAAAGCCAAAGAAAAACAAACCCAGGAAGGCTTCACAGGGTTTCTGAATCATCACTGTTCTTTACTTAAAATCATTCAAGATTCAGTCAGAGAAAGATATTCCAAATTCAGTGCCTTTCAATTCAAATGATTCTTTCACAGGACTTACTAGGACAGGCATTCAGAAATGTTTCCTTGCCTCATGCAGCACTTGTCTGTTACCAAAACCTTTTCAACGCCCGCTGACCAATCTGGGAAGAGTAACCACAGCCCGTTCATTAATTCCCTCCAGCCTTCACCATAAACTTGTTCTGCACAGAAGTAAGCCTGTTATTTAAAATAATTGGATCTCCCTAGGCAGAATAAAGCTGCTGCTACACAAAAGCATTTATTCTGAAGCTTAAGTTATGTATTACACCTTAACCTGACTTAACAGCTCACCAGAGAGAGATGAAAGGGGGAATGTTCTACTCCTCTCACATGCAGAGTCTGTCTGCTCTCCCCAGTCCAAGCCATTGCCCTGTGTCTCCCACTTACCCTTTGGTCAGGTTTGGCAACATGCCAACCGGGCAATCACCCTACATAGGGGGTTCAACACCTTTGGCAATAAACTGGCAAGTCTCACTGGTGATGGACAGCATGAGACACTTCAGGAGGCTGGAACTGGGGGGCGGAGGGGGAGGGAGAAATCTGGGGGCCTTGCAAAGAGAACCAATCCGTAGTCCGCACGCAGATTTGCATCCAGAATGGAGTCTGACAAGGGTTAGGGCTGAGCTGGCCACCAGGCAAATGACAGATGCTCTCTATTAACCCCTCTCCCTTCTCAAACCAGGACAGCACTGCAGCATGGTAAGATAACAGCAGCAACATCACTGCTTTAGAGAAGCCACAGGCTCGATTTACCCTGTACAAGACAATAGCATCACACCTCAATTATTTTATTATTCTTTCGACAGCTTATTTCAAAAGAATTATATTTTAATTTGATATCCATGTTGCAAATTGCTAGTGCACATTAACTACAAGACATCAATACTCATGTGTTTGCTACAATCCTTTTAATAACGAACTATCCTTGTATATTAGAGCATAACTCCTTCCAAAGATCATGTAGGAAAAAGTTATTCAAACAACATCATTGCCAAAATGCTATTTCTTGAACTCATAGCAGACATTACACCATAAATAAAAATAAAACAACTTCTCAAAAGTTATTTGCTCTTAATCACTCTTGATAGCTACAGTACTCAAATAACTATTAGCCATTCTGTGTTTTGATTTATGTTAGACTGTAATTCAGAGACAATTCCATTTGGCATAAACTCCAGCTCGGTGAAGGGCGACTACACTGCACAAGAAAATTAAATAAGTTTTCAGTACTTTTATGTCATTCTGCTGAAAAGTACTCAAAAGATCTCTCACAAACAAGGATGTGAACTAACTTGAAGCTCTACTTATAACATGTTAGTAGTTCCCCAAAAAAGTTTCCAACCTAAACATGTATTGCTGAATTAGGCAGTGATTCAATGATTAGATGTACACCACTCGATTTTCACCCATTATTTAAGAACCGGTTACGTTTTCCACATTTCCTAAAGGAAATTAAATTTCATGGCCTCAAGCTGCAGAACGAAAAACATTTTTATCTCATATTTGTGAAGGATCAGGGAAGTAAAGATTGTCAGGTGATTCTTTTTGTGTCATGATATTCAGAGGCTGCTGAGTACCCACTGTGGAAGTGCCATTTACTCCTGTGAACACAATATTCATAAGCAACTGACTTGACCAACACAAGACAACAACTTTGACTTCACCACAACTACAGAAGAGCTTCACCTGAAAATATTACACATGCTTCACTGCTGAACACAGCAGGAGGAAGTTTAAACACATATACTTTTAAAAACTTAATCGGAAAGATAAAATTACCACCAGGCTTAATTCTAGATAATAATGAATAAGAATAGTAGTATTTTTGCTCCTGCTTGAGTTTTCTTAATTTTAAGCAAGAAGTAATCAAGTACAGAGCATTAGGGAGATTTCAACTTATGTAAGAATATTCCTACCTTAAAAAACCTCCAAATTGAAACCAAATAGATGCTAAAACACAGGCTAAAAAAGAAAGGCATTTTCTAGATCTGCCTCCCCCATTACTGGAAGAACCTTTTAGAACAACTAAGCTAAAAGAAGAATTACATTTACCCTTTTTACCAAAAAAAAGAACTTGCTTCCTGCACCCCTACAGCCTCCCCCACCACAACAGCTCCATTTGTATTTATCTTTTCTCACCCTCCCACAGTATCTTAAGCTATCCTGTGCACTCTTCCACTCCTGTTTTCAAGACGCACAGATGGAGGCATACACTGTCCTGTGTACTGAGTCCTCGAGCTGCCCTGACCCGACAGCTCAGCCAGTGAAGGGACTAACACCAGTTAGAAGCAAACCAAACCACGCTGAGGCAACGCTTACACCTTTGCTTCAGGGGCATTCATTTTGACTTCTCTGCTTTATGCAACTGGGCAAGTTTCACAAAACTTGCAGCTACTTATCTGTGAGATCTCTGCTCTACAAACAGAGGGGTTTAATAGGTATCAGTGGAAAGGGAGGAGACAAAAGATTGGGAGATGACTCAGAAAAATCTCATATTCTTATAAGCAGTATTTAAAAGTGGCAAGTTTGGTGATTAGTCTCACATTACAGGACCTGCTACAACATAAAGCACCTTGACACCTCTCGTTACCTCAACTAAGAAACAAAGCTAAAAATCTATAGAAAAAGTGAAGCCTAATACCGCACTGAAATCCACATACAATCTTCCACAAACAACAGTAATAAAAGCCAAAGCTGTTGTTGAAATCATCACAATAAATAATCCATTTTGTTTTATCCTCATACATAAAACAAGAAGCAAAAGACTAAAATATCTAAATAGGCTCATCATAAAAGAATCAGTGTAAGCAAGATGTTTGCAAAATGTTGTTTTATGCTTGCTTTCACGCCATATATTGACATTATTAGTTGTTTTTACTATTACTTTTGTACTTACATCAAGAAGAGTGTAAGGATCTTTTTTAGGAACATTCTTGGTTTAGAGTTGGGGTGTGTGTATGTATGTCACTAAAACCCAATAGAATTTCTGTACTTTTCCTGAGGAAATAGTAGTGCTTTCCTATCAGATCCAAGTGCCAGAAAATAACAGATGAGGCATCCCACAAAAGATAGTTACTCTTACGCGTGATGCTTCTATGTCCCACTTTGCGCAAAATTACTGTAGAAGCAGCTACTTAGGAAAAACTACCAAATATTAAATACCCTCATAATGAAAATCAAAAAACTGCACACAGGCTTTCCAATTCAGAGAGCCAAGGACAAGGCTGGGTTCCTAGAATCCTACATCTCAAAAAGGAGGTGATGATATGGAAAAAGACCAGGGCATGGGCTATTATTTTAGAATGCACTGACAAGCACATTACAAAATATGTTATAGAGCATTAACAGATAAGTGATGTTTACTTTCAGTACCTTTCTACATGCTTTAAGAAGCAGCTTGTCTTTCTTAACATGTCATGCCACTTATCACCCAAGATAGATTGGCACATACAAAAAGTATGACAGAAGACAGTTTCAATTTGACTTTGCTGAGAAATACTTCTCAACAAGTAGGTTTAATCCTAAAAGATTACCTGAAATCAACAAGGAGGTTTATTACTTTTAAAACCACTGGAAAAGACAGATGAACAAAGATCTGAGAAGATGCCTATGCAGTACCAGAAAGAAGTTCTGCATAGGTCAGAAGATGGGGTGACATAAGCAAGCCATGGAAGAGTCACAGATATCCCACTTTCAGATAGAAAATGACTCAAGGAAAACAGAAGAGAGGAACAGAACATGTCTGGGCATTGATGGGACTGATGCAAACCAGAGAAAAACATCAAGAGCAAAAAGCAGGTGTCTGGATTATGATAAAGACACAGAAGAAGGTGAATGATACCTGAAACATCCCTTCCCCTCATTTTCAAGCTAATACTTACCTCCACTAGGTCACAAACAAAGCATCAGACTGCTTCAGAGACAATTACAATTAATAATTAAATTTCACTATTAAGAGAAAAACAGAGTCGCAGCAGGTAGAAAATTTTCAAGTGTTCTGTCTGAATAGAACCTCCACTCTGCTCTACTAATTTGTATCACTCCTGTCAGAGACTTCTCAGTACGATCAAAAGAAAAAAACAAAACCACAACACAAAACAAAACAAGAAAGACTGCCCACCACTTCAGATGGCAACTCCAGGTCTATACACAAATGCTGTTTCTGTAGCACTCCAGAATCTCAGCCACCTTTAAGGAAATACAGAAGTCTACAACCCTTGTTTTGGTGAAGACAATTCTTTACACGTGAGCTGAATGAAAAACAAAGTAGTCTTCTAGAGTACTCTGGCAGGCAACTGTGAAGTTGCTGCTGCTAATGGGTTTTCTACATGGCTTTCTCTATTGTTATTAGGAAACCTGTAGTCAAGAAAATGGAATGAAAATTGAGCAAATTCCTGTCATGACTGCACTGAAATCTCTCAGCAGCTCTGAAGGTAGGGACTGGCAACACGCCTTATAAAGGAGGTCCTCAAAAACAAACTCCAGTATCGGTTCTAAGTATGAATACTGGAACCACCAGGAGACTGAAAAAAGAAAACAGGAAGGAATAAAGTTTCTACTTTCCTCTGGAAAATACATGCATTTAGGAATGCTTTAAAGTTTGCCTGTTATCTACTGCACAAACATAGATAAAATTTAAATTTAAGGCTGGAAAAGAGAAAATACAATTTCCTTGCAACTCAATAATATCCAAGGGGACAGAAAATAACAAGAGTTCCCACAATTTTTCTCCAAGGGTCATAATCATGAGTACTCTCTATTCCTACAGGTTGAACATTCCCTTATTCCAAATCCAAATAGATCTGCTATCATTGCTGTATATTTCAGGTGTGACTATCAACTGAAAAAACAAAGTAATTCCTGCAGATGGAAATCTCTAATCACTACATTTCTAGTCCTCTAAATCAGGAAAGAATTCTCATGCAACAGGACTACTTTGTTAGTATGAATTTCTGCATATTCTGCCCGTAACATTGAAATCTTACTGTAGGAAAGTAAATTCAGAAAACGAGGGAAGAGTTTTACTAATTCCACTTGCAAACTAGCTTAAATAACAAAAGTAAGGTAGTTTCCACACTTCTGAGTCCTAACAGTCCTGGCATTTCAGGAAAAGTAAACACTAAGGTTGCGCATATCAATGTATATGATGTATAGCAATTATGAGCACTGCTACAGAACAATAATAAATACACCTTTAAAGAGATTCAAACATCATAGTTCTAGGAATCTTTTCGACATTTTCCATAAAACAGTCTATGCAACACAGCATAAAAAATGATGACATATTAGATATGCAAAACTGGACAAAAACCATGTACTAGCATGAATCACTGTGTTCAAGAACCACGTTACCAGAAAGGCAACTGATAAATCAGTCAAAGAACACCCTTTCAGAAAGACCATTTTGCTTTTATTGGAGAATAAAATAATAAAAACATTAAAAGGAAGTACTTTAACAGCAAAATGACAGCCATATTTTTTCATAGTAACATCTGTCACACAAAATGAGAGCAGTATCTTACTGCACATGTGGAATCAAAACTAAAATCCTGAACTATCATACTTAAAAGCAATTAATATTTAACTGTATGTTCATCTTAAGTCTGACTGATAGTCAACATAAGCATGACAGCACCATAAGTTTCTGTGTATGTATATATATACACATGCATATATAGGTACATACTTAAACAGCACTGTTTCCATTAGACTAAGCTCAATTAGCGATAGACCTAATGTGGCACATAACTAATTTGGTTTGTGCATTAATGGCAGGGAGGGACAAAAGAGTTCTCCCTCTCCTCTCTACCAGCCTTTAATACAACACTTCCCAATACCTCAAGTAAACAATTTTTCCTTATTGCTTACACAGGCTGCAACAGAGTCCATGAACTATATACACTCAGACTTCTTATAGACAGAACTCTAGGCCCACGTATTGATCATCATCTCACAACAGAAGTTGCCGTATTTCCTACTGTACACACTTTTACCCTTGTTTTTACCCCCGTTGAACTTGTTTCACATATCTGGCACCCTCTTGCATGTCTAGCCTTTGGATAACAGTGATTCTAACATCATTAGGTCGATCAAATGTGCAGCTGTACGTTTCCAGATTATGGATTGCCTAAAACCTCACAGATATATATATTCTATGCCTTTACTTTTTCCTATGAAGTCAACATCCCTAATAAAAACCTCTCAAACAATATCAGAAAGCCCTCTTTCTCCTTTGCTTCAAATCAGTACAAGGTTTACCAGCTCTTACCAGATCCATTACAGTACTATCATCCCAACAGGACTTGGGCCACCCTCAGAAATTTTTTGTCACTATCATCCACATTGGGTTTCCTCCACATGTGCATGCACACACTCCACATGCGCCCACTCACATTCTTAGGGTCTCTATCATATCATCAGTTCTAAAATTAACACATCCCCCCAAAAATGAGGAAATAAACCCAGCTGATAACTCAGTTAATCGTGGAATACCAAAGCTTCAAATGGGGATGCTATCCAGTATCCTGCTGCAGGAAAGAAATCTCGTAAGTAAAAAATGTGTAGGTATTGCGTATGAAATCTGTCTTGTCCTAGCCACTCGTCCAACCAGAAAGTAGCCAATGTGCACACAGAAGACAGTCACTAGTAATCACCCTGACACTTCTAGTGATCTGCGCAAACCTCACTATGTTCTGTGGAAAAAATGGAGTGTCTGCACTTCACCACCAAACACTTTAAAGGTAAAACGAAGGCAACACAACAGCCGTTTTTAACCAGGAAGAGTTTCTGACCATCAGAATTTCAGATTAATTATTCAAAAAGCAAGCAGTATTTTGTTCGCAGTACTTCTATTCCAGAACATCTAGTAATAAAAAACAAAACTCAACATCCTGCAGCAAAAAAAAAATCTACAAGAAGCATGTTCTGTATAATAAAGGTACTACAACACCTCCACCACTAAACTTACCTCGACTTGAAAAACTCTGCTTATGAGGAGTAATTTATTTCATTAACATACATTTTTCGTTATCATCATGCTAATTTAGCAGACTATTGGCCTATGCCATCAGGATATGTGTTTATAGCAATTCTGCAAGTCTACAATAGCAATTATTTTTTAAATCGGTGAAACTGTAAAAGCTCAACAGTTAAAGATATTCAAATTTCAGGCGACTTTTTGCATTATAATTAAGAGTTTTACAGTGACAAAAAAAAACCCAAAACTAACAAAACCACAGTACATAAAAAAATCACTCAAGGCTTTTAAACGCTAAAGGTTCCTTTCAGCTGCAGCCGATGGCTACCTTTGTAATACGAAGATGATGAGGAAAGAATGACCCCTCTCCCACAATTAACGTCAGTCTCAAACCTTTAGAGTTACATTTTAGAAGGAGGCTAGTTTACGGCTGAGGGGAAAGGGCACGGGCTAGGCCGGGGCCTGGGAGCCGACTAAAGGCAGGGAAACACAGCGGGAAGGCGGCAGAGCAATGCTCGCTTCCCTTCCTCACCTAGCGCTAACCTTGCCCGGCCGCCCACCAGCCCAACCGCCCCTCCGAGAGACGATTCCTCCCGCTGCGAAACCGGCCCTGCCGCACCGAGCCCCGGCTGCTCTCACCGCTCTACCCCTACAAAAAAAACGCGGCACTTCCAAAGCCTCAGAACATTTATTAAAGAAAGAAAGAAAAAAGAAAGAAATCGAATCGCCCTGACTAACCCCTCCCGCAAAAGCCAGTCTCTTTTCACCGAATCAAACCACCCCGTACGGCACCCACCCTTCCCCCACCACGAAGCCACCTCTCATTGTCGTCGTCCCCCAAAGGAGACCCGTTCCCTCCACCTCTCCCCCCAAACGCACCCCCCCGCCCGCCTCGCCAGTTCCCCAGTCGGTACCGTGCCCCTTACTGGTGGCTAAAAGGGAAACGCGGGCCGCGGGCCGCGTTCTCCCCCTCTCAGCCATGCACGCACCTTCCAGAAACAGGCTGTCTCTGCAACCGCCGCCGCCGCCGCCACCGGCCATCTTCCTGCAGCCGAGCCTCGCTCCCTCACTCCATCGCCCAGAGAGGCGGCGGGGCCTGGCCCTTCCCCCGGCCTGCGCGCTCCGCCGCCCACNCCCGCCCCGCCGGGTGTCCGGCCAGCCTCCCGCAGCGGGGGCCGCCGGCTTCCCCGGCCCCTAGACGATAAAATGGCCGCAGTAGGGCTGCGCCCGGTTATGCCGGGGGTTCTCCCGCTCCCCGCTTGGTCTGCTCGGAGGGAGCAGCTTTTGGGAGACGAGGAGGTGGATCGGGCTGCGCAAAATGAATGAACTTTCCAGAGTGCGGGAGTCCATTGCGCAGGTCTGGGGCCCGCTGGCCTCTCATCTCACCTCGCTCATGCTTGGGCGAAAGGCCACGAAGGTCTGACAAGTTCTTACCAATCATAAAATCCTCAGTGTCCCTATCGAGGTATATTTAAATCCGAAACTTGGATTCTGCAAAACGTATAGCGTTGCCGAGTCAACTATACAGAAATTGCAAGTCATGGACTCGGGTGTATTTGACTTTTGAAATTAAAAAAAAAAAAATAGTAGTATGTAAAGTTTAACATTTTAAAAAGCTTTCTTGTGAAGCCCAACGACTAAAACCATACGTCCTTTGAAAACTGGAAGGTAATTTGTGGTGGTGTAGAGTTAGGGACATCTAGAAACTCTTTTCTTGGATGGGTTCCTTCATCTGGATTTCTACTGACCCTACTTTTACCACAGAATTGGAGAATTTTTATGTCTAATGTAAAGTATCTAGTTTCTGAAACCACTAATCCTGAAAAGTGAGCTTCCCAAAATGCTCGAATTTAAGTTTGTAGACTGAATGACGAATGTTCAAGTACTTAATGTATATGAAAATTAAAAACCAGAGAGAGAAAAGATTGTTCGTCTTCTCTTAAGTCTTTTCAATTTGTAATTTTTGTTCCCAAATTTTCTGTATTGACACCAACCCGTTTAAAAATACTTTTAAGTAAGAGTGGTAATTTTTCACACAAGCAAGAGGTAAACAGCAGAGGAGAGTGCAGAGCTGGCCTTGAAGAAACACAAGATGTCAGACTGCTCCTTGAATGCTACCAAGGAATTAGAAAGAATTCCAAAAGCTAGAACTGTGCTGGCAAATCTACGTATCTCAACCTTCAAAATCTTGTTATAAAAAAATACCTTTTCTGAAAAAGTTATAACAAGATATTCTAGTTTCATTAGTAATAAAATGAATAGGAAACAATTTTTTAAAGATGGTGTAAGCTAATTATATGCAAATCAGAAGACCATATATCTAATAGAAACCTAATACTAAAAAGCAAACAAAACCAGAAAAAAAAAAAAATCAAATCTAATCTTTTTTTTTAAATACCCTGTCTCAGAAGGGCATTATCTAGACAGAGGGTTTACTGCAGATGTTACAGCATTAACCCAGAATAACAAGTTCCTATTGATCATTCATGGTCTAGCTAGGTGTTGTCGTGTTGGGTGGACTTGATGATCTTGGAGGTCTATTCCAGCCTCAACAATTCTGTGATTCTGTGATTGAAACCAGACTACTTCGAGTCTACACAATTCTTGACAATTTTTTAAAAAATAAAGATTACGAGTTATGATTTTGAGTTATTTGAATAAATATTTAATGCACAGTGCTGTGCTTTTGTTGATCAAGGCATCACATATAGCTTCATAGTTTTCTTTTTAGTGAACTGAGGCACAGTATAGATTCAAATACCTTTTAAAGAAGAACTGAAGGATTTATCAATACTCATCTAGATGCATGGTTAATTTTAGATCTTTTGATAATTTCATTTGTATTTTTTTTACGGAGAAGAGCTACCCCAAAATTACATCTCACTGCAGTGTTCTTTGTTCCTTTGTTTTGAAGTTTTTGAAGGATGCAAGAGAACAGTGTGTAGTCAAATCTCTTGTTTTTCATTAAGCTTTTATTAATAGACTATTCTCAGCCTTAGAGTGGTTTTGTTGGGTTTTTTTTCATTTGAGAAGTGTGCTGATGGCACTCAAATCTTACAAAAATCTTTTCGGCATCCTCTTAGCTTTGCTTAGAATCAGAGGATTTTCTTCACGCAGAAGAATTAACTGAGTGATCAACAAGAAAGAGAAAATTAGCATTCCCCTTCCTGCTGGGATAAATCATGCAGAATTTACCGAGTTTTCTTTCTCTTCGCAGCCAAAATGCTAACTGTGTTCACAGAGTAAGAACCCGGGGATGAAGTGCATCAGGTCATTACTTCCTGGCCTTTAGCAACTACTAGAAGTTGACTCGGTCCCTCTGCACATAGTTGACAACGACAGGACACAAGCTAAGAGTCTGAAACCCTTGCCTGTGCACAGCTCTGTTGGCACAGCACTGCATACAGTGGAAATCTGATTACTTCATTAGGCAATGGTGAAGAATTTTTGTTTCACCTTAGAGATCTAATTTTTCCTTCTCTTTCCACAATGAAAAAAAAAAATGTTTTTAATGAATGTGATTTAACTGAAATTATGGAAACAAACATACCTTTTTTACTTGTATTTCTGATTCTTTCCTATTACTTCTTGCTTCCTCTATGTTTCCTAAGGTTAGCCAACAAAATGGGGGTGGCTGCTTTATAGAAACACTATTTCCTTGCTTAAGCAATAAAATGGAATTGGGATTGCAGTTTTGCAGCTTCCGTAGTTGTGCTGGTGTACATTACTTAATTTTCTTTACTGATACATAAATTACATACAGAAGTTCAATGGAATTTATAGGTATCTTGAATATTTTTTTTTGTTATTTACAACCCATGAAGCCATTCTACAGACTTTAAATCAATGCTTTTTAACAATCCCACCTTTCAGAAAATAATGGTTATAGGTTGAATTATGTTTCACAGTTTTCCACTGTTGTTCTTAGAACTGTTCCTTGAATGTATTAATGATTAATGATGGTTTCCTGCTACTGTCACAAACATTTTGAAAATAAAAATCCCATTATTCATTGCTGTGGCTGTTACTTAAACTGTTACACTGTCTTGGTCGTTACTGCACTATAACTATCCAAAGAGAAACAGTTCTAATTAAAACTGCAAGTTCTTTTGTTGGATAGTGAAATTAAGCAACTGTGCTGGGCTATAAAAAAGTATGACTCATTGAGCATCAAAGTGAGATTTATAGATAAAAAGGATCGATTGAGAGACGCATCACCATTGTTAGTAACAACACAACATTAGATACTCCTTTTGGAAACAAACATGCCTTTGTGCAGGGTCTGAGCTACACCTGGAAGGCCATTTTTTCTAGAAAAAAACAAAACAAAAACAACAGAATTTGGTGCACAGCCCAGAACCATTACAAGTGTCCTCTCCTAAACAGAGGAATGATTATGATTGTGAGAAAAAGTAAAACTTTACAAAAGAGAATGATTTCAAATGTATGCATGGAATCATACTGAAGAAGAAATTACCAATTATAAATCAAATATAAAATATTCCATGTGAAACATTTAAGATATTCTTCTATATTTTTAACTATTCCTTAGTAATGTACATTAGGTCATTATTTTATGACACATTTTGAGGCAAAGATTGGTCTTTAACAAAAGCAAAACTACTGATAGTTTTGTAAGTGTTAAAAGGAGAGCACAGAAAAGGCTTAAGAGAATACATCAGATCTCAGATACTTAGAATACTGTATACTCAAAATGTCTGTATAGAAGGTATTTCAATATATTTTGATGTACTTTATCATATTCACTATAAGTTTCCTGAAGCAGTTTTGTTGTTAATCAGAAATAAACTTTTCCTTTCTCTAATACTTTTAGGGTGATACTCTAATGCAAATATGTTTTTCCATACAAACTGTTGAAATACATTTATTGATGGCAATCTCAGCTTTATGACTAGGTAACAATATAAATTTATTATTTGTCTTTCAGCATAACTCTTTCATCATTTTACTAATAAGACCAGAAGTTCTGACTGATTTGAAGGAGGAAAAATAGAAAATGTTGCTTTTGTCAACATAGCGAGTATGGTGTAATCACAACAGTCTTTCATGTACTAATAGAATATAATGAATACATCTTCAGCACAAAATATTAAAATCAAAGACCATGTAATTAAGAAAATAAAATAATATATTTTTTTTTACCACAATAAAAGTAAAATAAAAGCACAGCAATACTTAGACTGTTGTCTAAGGCATTTCAGGCATCCAAAAACATCCTGCATACAAAACATACTATACGTATATGCACAGGATCAGGTCCTGGCTCTAATCTCTTGCTTTTCAAATCAATAGAAAATATGCCTAAGTGAACTTCTAAAGTATTTTTAAACTAATTTAATAGATAATGGGTTTTTTGGTTTTGTATTAAGTTATACATGAGTCATCACTCACAATCACACATGGAAAAAAATACATGTTCTTAATTGCCAGCTAGCAGAACTTGTAGATGGTCTTTCTTTATAATGGTCTCACACCCATCAGAAATGGAAATTTTGCTTTGTAGCCGAAATGCTTAGAGATGCTATGTCAATAATCATTAGCCTCAAGATCTTCATGTTAGTAGAGATATCTAACTTAAACAAATGCATACAATAAACAAAATACCTAACGGAAATTGTTTCAGCAGGGTCCCACGTCTTAGAGGAGGATCACGTTTCTCCCACCTGTTTCCTTAGATGCCTGTTTGTCTAACGCTTTAGGAACACTTAGGTTTCCAAGCAAATAAGGCAATCTTTTAGCAAAAGTTATTGTGCGTTGTATTAGGAAACATCTGTATATATCTGAATCATGTTTATAAAAATAAACCACAGCAAGGGCACATAAAATGGTAAATATTAACAAGCAGAAATGTATAGTAAAGCAAAGAAAAAGGTCAAGTTTGCCTACAAGGAGTTGTATCATAATGAAAGCAGAGGCAAAAAATCACTATACCCTACTTATAGTCAGTATGTGTGACACTCCTCTGCAGCTTACGCTGCTGGCAAAGACACCGAGTTTGTTTCTTGCAAATTCCCCTTCTAATCAGAAGAACTTCTGAAACCTTTTTCTCAATGTACAGGGGAGATCAGAGATCTAGACTATGATGATGGGTGTGCCTCTGTTTGTGTACTTCAGTGGTTCAGTTCAGTAGTGTACTCAGTCTCATCTGAGAAGTGGTACCAGTAAAAGCATGTGTAGGAATAACCGTGCAGCAAAGAATAGAATCCACACAATACAGCACCTGAAAGATGTAAAGGGATCATTTCATTTGTCTTTCTTCATAGAGTTAAATTCTAAAGACTTAAAATACCACTGGCATATGCCCTTAAAAATCTCACTTTAAGATTGATATTCAGTCTTCACAGATAATGTATTAGAAAGGTGTTGTGTTGTTTGTTTTTTTTCCGTATTAACCTAAATAATCTTCTCTACAAATAAGTTTCTTCTTCTACCTCAATTAGAATTCACTGTGCTCTTCTGAGTAACTTTTCTATACTGAGAGATTGCTGTTGTGTTTCTCAGTCTTTTCTACAGTTCCTTCAGTCTTCCTTCATTTATTTTTTTTAATCTCTCTGGAGTCTCTAACTTGCCTGTATTTTAAAGTGGGGCATTCAAAACAGGATGCAGTACTAATGTAGGTCTCTCCAGAGCTGAATAAAACAGAATGATTCTCTTCTGCTTCTGACATACTGCAGTTCTCTTTAATATATCCTAACAAATTTTTTCAACAATATCATAGATCGTGGTCATTTTCTAATCCAATGTAAATTCCACGTCCTTTTCTGTACTGTTGTTCCCTAGCCAGCTATATCTTATTTTGGATTAGTTCATTTGATTACTCCTTCTAAAGTGTATGATTTTCTAATCTTGCTGGTTTTAGAAAATTTCTTTTAGTTTATCCAGATCACTTTGAACTCTACTCCCGTTCTTAACCTAACGACCTGTTAGATGCCTGCAACACTTGTGGTCTGGCAGTGAAAATTATAGTAGAATTATAGCTAGGATAAACCTGTGTAGGATCAAGTACCTCTCTCAGACTGTCAATGAAACACCGAGCATGTATTTTTTTTTAGCCTATTTCCTGGTTCAATTTTAAGAAGTCATACAGGACAGTGGCTGATGTCTTGATAAAGTCATTACCACCTGCATTTTCTCCCTAGTAACCCTGCATGCCAACTATTCCAATGATGATGGACAAAACTGTAATGTGATATCAGAGCTTTCCAGTGATTCTTAGGAGACTGGAGTACAAATCCCAGCAATGTGTAAGATGACCTGTGTAGAAGTCTAGAGGTATTTGCACTTCTCACTCTTTTTCCTCTTTTCCACAAGATAAGGAATGCCATTCTGAGACATTATTTCCTCTGTTAGAAGGATGTGGATGTCCACTGCAACTTTTTAATATGTCACTTATGTTCTTTAATGGAGGAATATCCCAATAGGACTGGTTCACATAAAATACTGAGTTATATATACAGTAATTGTCAGATGGTGGACCGTGTGAGCCTTTGGAAGACTCAAGGCAAGATGAAATTTTCTCCAGAATTGTATGGATAACCAAACTAGCCCTGTATAATACCTGTGAAATAAGAGGTAAGAAATATTCATGGAGTTATCACGGTTTAGGGTCAGGACAGCCCTGAAATCTGTAACAGACGCTCTCCCTCCTCCCTCCCCAAAGGGGAAGAGAAAAGGAATAAGGGAGAGAGACTTACTGATTAGAAAAGGAAACCAGAACAGCTTTAATGAAAATGGAAAAAATAATAAGAATAAAATAGAATATATGCAAATATATACAAGACCAGTATCAAACCCAACCCCCCCGATGGCAAGTACGTAACTGTCACCACTGATGTTGTGGAGCAGGCACCAGGAAAATCCCAGACAGGACCCAGCAGCAGACAGGAACCGTGTTCAGGAGCTGGATTCTGATACTGGATTCAGGAACTCAGATCAGGATTGAAGGCAGAACAGACAGAGTCCTCCTTGGATTCCAACCATTGAAGGAATGAGGAAGAATCGGAGCAAGGGCCCAGAGCAAGAGTCCCCAAGCTGAGAGCAACTGAGCAAGGGCCTCCAGCAGCCAAATATGGCGTCTATGGGATGGAATACCCTGTTGGTCAGTTTAAGGGCACCCATCTGTCTGCTCCTCCCTGCAGGTGCAACTTTTACTTTCTGCACATCCAACGTGGTACACAGGATCTAGCAGTGGCCTCGGTCTGCACACCAGTCCCTGGTACTAACTCTAAACATCGGGCATTATTACTACTAGAAGCAGCCGCTGCCTGCGAAAACATGCTGCTAATTTCAGAAAGTGCACTTAGTTAAAGGAACTGAGCTGAAAAGTGAAAATCACTGAACAGCATTGTTCTGTTCTAACTCAAACCAGGACAGGAGTAGAGCCTTGGCCCTGATGGAGTCTGCAGAGAATTTTGATTGGTGTAAGCAGTATGAGCCCTGAGACAGGGGAGGTTAAAGGAATGAGAGTTGTCTCCTGTGCTGACGGTTATACCGTATAAGAACATCTCACTGTACAAGGGAAGGGGGATGTTCTAACTCTGAGTGATTCATGAGTTCTGCAGTATTTGTTAACAAGCTTGTCCCAGTTTGTCAAGTGGCCTATCACAAGCATTTGTTTTAACTTTAAAGATTCTCCAAGTCTTTATGCTCTTTGATAAATGACAGTGTCAGCCATTATGTGTCTGTCTTTGATTCATTCCAGGAGTAAATCATCCTTATCGTTCGCTGCATGTATAAAAATGAGATGAATCTGGTTGTCATTGGTGTATTATTCCTAATGGGTACCATCAGGTCATGTTCTTCTTCAAGTACTCACATGTAGCTGTTAAAAGTAGGAGTTCGATAGGTTACGAGACAGTGGGGTCAGGGCATAGCTGCTACCAATGCATCCTGTCAGAAATTGTTGGAGCCCGTATGATAACACGCTCATATCACGTAATAATATCACTAGCATTGTTATTGATTTTTTCAAAAACTAAGGAGATGTTAACTACTACGAACATAACTGGTATGCAATTGGTCTGCAGATTTTTGCAGGAGTGGATTAGACTGCTTTTGAGGTTTCACTTTTAAGCTAAAAATTCTTGACTGTTGCTTTGGTAGTAATTTGTCTTTTCTGGGAGCACGAGATCCACGCAATTTGTAAGCATATTGTGAACATATGTAAGCCTATTACTCAGACTATTTAGTGCTCAGAAGAAAGACACTGTTTCTTTTAATATTATGAGGACATAAATCTCTATTTCTTTTTGAGGAAACCCTGTAACTTACGATTATTTTTGCTTACTTTAATATATCAAATTCTGCAATTTTGTAAAAAAAAAAAAGATATCTAGAACACAAACACTGTTTTCTCTATTTTTAAACAAAATAGAGATATGAAAACTCAACAATTTTCTGTCAGTTTGACTATGTAGGTATTTTGACTGTGGATTTACGGTCGCTAAAACAATGTGAAATTTTAGCAGACTGTTTAAATAACAGTTATCATAAGAGGGTGTTTAAAGTGGAGCTGACCTATTAATGTCTGTCCTGTTTGCTGCCTTGTAGTATAGAAGCTAAATGTATTAGTTTTCAGCAGAGAAAAGTTTTAAAGTGCTGTATCAGTTTTCACCATAAAAATTCCAGACTCTATACCACCCATAAGGATGAATAAATATTGTAATCATTCTATTGCAAATTTAGCAAATGCAATATAATCTTCTTAGGAATAGACAATGTAATTTAAAGAAAGGAAAAATAAATCTATTTTAGCCATAGTTTTCCAAGAGGAAAATCATCAAACGGCATTTAAAATGTATTGGGAAGAAATTCAGTGCTGTAGAATGTTTCTTCTTATTGCACGGAACATCGTTACTTTCATACAGCATACAGATTTGAAGAGGCTTTAGAACAATGTATATACTATCCATATGAAACTATGTTACAATGTATTTGTGGTTTGTAATTTGTAGGCTCTAATTAACAATATTTTCATAATTTAGGGGTATTTTGAGTTCTATTACTGTCCTCATCAGTGTATTTAATAGTAACCTGAAAGCTACCATCTTCTCTTCCCCATACTCAAACTTATTTTCAGAGCCTCTTTATCTGCTTCTGTCTCACTTCTCCCTGTGGCTCCTGCACTAAATGTAATCCTTCAGCTTCTTGTCTGTCATTGTTTAAGTTCTTCCTTTCCCTCAGCCTTCCCTAAAATCTTTCTCTCTGGCTCTTCCATTCAGTTTCTGTTTTCAGCTTCTTTCCACCTACTCTCTCAATACCAAAATCCTTCCCATGCTTCCAACAGAGATTTCTCCAACCCTTTTCTCCCACAACTGCCAGCCCATTCCTGCATTTTGTTATGGCTTCTTCCCACTGCTGCTTCTGCTGTATTAGTTTGTTAGGATCCACAATCCATATTCAGTAACTGAGGATAGTGATAGCTGAAATTTAGTTAGATGAATAAAAAGAAAATGTGCTTCCTATTTTTTTCCTGTATTGTCTTCAGTGCCCATAATTCAGTTTGGTAATAAAATGTGTTCTTCTCTTGTTGTATTAGCTAACACATGTCATTTTGTTTTTAGAAATGTTGCACGCATGCATTTAGGACTGAAACAGTAATCCAACAAATTTCATACTCGGTGCAAAGAACCTCAACAAAAACATAATTAATGCAACACAATGTTTGAGATTTTAAGCCAACAAAAGCCAGACCATTTAGAGCTAAGGTTCCCATAGCAACCTTACTATCTCCTCCTGTGTCTGTGTGATATGGTCTTTTTTTACATGACCACATATTGCTAGAGAATGTGCTGTATTATTCCATAAATAGAACATCAGTTTAATAGGTGAGTTAACTACACAAGGACTTACAAAATTGTATGTATGTCTTCAAAGGAAATGAGTGTGGCTTGTAAAAGTACTATATGTATAAAAATACTAGAAGAAATTTTCATGTAAGCTTCAACATGATGTTATAACATCATTAACACAAGTTCTGCCTGCAAATTAATTTTTGGCATGTTTTTAGTGTCCCGATTATCTAATTCCCTGTATATATAGAAAATACAAAGGCTAAATCATTATGGGAGAAAAATAATGTTGGTATTTCTTAAGAAATAATACAAGTTCTTGTTTTCCAGAGTAGGCAGCTATGTAAAAGCATATGGGAACTCAAAGTGGCAGACTTCAGTCAGACTCAAGGGCCTGAAATAATCCCATTTGACTGTGAGCACTTAAATAAAGGGACCAAAGTTATAGATACCTTGTAATTTCTATACAATTTACAGAGGTAGAAAGAGTATCTCCAGAGGATGATTCAGTCCTCCTGAGATATGATTTGCCTTCTGCCTATCTTACTCTACTGACTATGCAGTAGGTCTGGAGAAACTAGGCAAGATTCCTTTCTAGGCTAATTTATTGCTGTATTGTCCAAGAAAAAGGAATGGCATTTTCAGACATTTCTGAATACTTAATGTGTCTTATGGGTTAGATGCAGGAGTCTCTCCAGGCTACATTGATACCAGTGTCTAAACCCATGACTTCACGTTGACTTGACAATATAAATTAGCTCTGGATTAAATAGGACAGCACAGCCCATCTCTTTTGAGTAGATACAGAACAGTACTGTGATTATTCTGGGTTTACATTGACTGCAGAAAGACAAATTATACCTTATTTGACTTAATTTGACCTACCTGAAAGGAAGTTGTAGACAGGTGGGGGTCGGGCTCTTCTCCCAGGCAACTAGTGACAGGACAAGAGGGCATGGCCTGAAGCTGTGCCAGGGGAGGTTTAGGTTGGATATTAGGAAGCACTTCCTCACGGAAAGGGTCATTAGGCGCTGGAATGGACTGCCCAGGGAGGTGGTGGAGTCGCCATCCCTGGGGGTGTTTAAGGAAAGCTTGGATGTGGCACTTAGTGACATGGTCTAGCTAGGTGTTGTGGTGTTGGGTCATAGGCTGGACTTGATGATCTTGGATGTCTATTCCAGCCTCAACAATTCTGTGATTCTGTGATTCTGTAATGTTAAAATGATGCAGATAGTAATACCTGACTTTTATATATTAAGTATATATGTAAATATATATGTATATATAAATATCTGAGGGGTGAGTGTCAAGAGGAAGGGGACAATCTCTTTTCAGTGGTGCTCAGCAACAGAACAAGAAATAATGGGTTTAAGTTAGAGCATAGGAAGTTCCACCTCAGCGTGAGGAGAAACTTCTTTACTGGGAGGGTGACAGAGCACTAGAACAAGCTGCCCAGAGAGGTTGTGGAATCTCCTTCTCTGGAGACTTTCAAAACTCACCTGGATGCATTCCTGTATAGCCTTCCCTGGCTGATTCTGCTCTGGCAGGGCGGTTGAACTGGATGATCTCCAGAGGTCCCTTCCAACCCCTAACATTCTATGATTCTATGATATGCTGGAAGAACTTCATGTGTGTGTGTATTTGAACTAGCAGAATGAGTTAATATTGATTCATCACTTCATATTCTTCAGCTGTGACACTTTTGGTACAGAACTGTCTTAGAGACCCCAGGAATATATCTTTACAGGCCTTGGATAAGGTACCTCAGCACCCAACTCATGAGTTTTGATTTCTAATTCTGAATGCTGAGTTAGACACTGCAGCTCAAAAGTAATCAAATCCTCAGTTTTTGTTGGATCTATATCGAGGTGACGAAGTTGAGAACCCTGGTAATTTATCTGTAGCCTTGAAATGTGTATTTGGAATTGAAAGTGTTTTATATGACACTAATACAAAACTCTGGCAAACCAGATGTCAATGAGTTCATTTGGAGAGAATTCTAAAACAAGAATAACATGATGAAGAAAAACAAGGAACAACATTGAAAGAAGTACTCCTGACACAAAAGAGAGAAATGTCATCCATTTCCTCAGTTGGGCTGCAGAATACATTTTCCATATTCAGTTTCTTTGTAAACGAGATCTACAGAGAAGACCTGGTTAATGTTCTGACAGTTGTTAGAATCTAAGCATGTGGATAGTGCTGGCATTCAACCATTGTTAGCTCTCAAGTAATCTAACACTCAATTAGATGATGGGCAAATCTGAAGTATCTGCTTTCCTGTAATAATATATAGACAACAAGGAGACAATGTGTCCAAATGAAAGTGGGTAGCAGTCTGAAATATTGAACAGTCCCCCAGAGAAATAACAATGAGGAACTATTCAACTAATATCTTCTTTCTCACAGGATTATTACAAGGAAGTAATCATCTTGTGCTATGCTGCATTAAATTTTGTTGGAACTAGCACATTGAATTGTAAACCTTCATCTAAGATAGTAGTAAGAGAAAGTTAAGATTTTTTTTTCTTCACGAAACCAAAAAGTAAATGCACGAGATCCTAGGGATCTAAGTGAAAAGTTTTAATCTTAAATTTAAGAAAGGCAAAATGAGGAAATAGCTTGGATGAAAATACATAAACCACAAATAGAAACATAATGGGAAAAAAAACAAACTTGAGAGTTTGGAAGAGTAGGAGTGTGGGACCACTGTTAGAAATCAAGTCTCGTGTATCAGAGTGCAGGCTGAGACCATTTCTGATGCTATGAATGGGGGAACTCTAAGTTGTCTAAATCCTCTTATACCCAGGCAAGTAGAGCCGTTCAAATTCTCTAAAGTAAACATGGTAAAAACAAGAATATTTGTCCTCCTGACCAATTTGTCATCATAGTTAAAACAGTTCAAAACATTCTCTATAGTGGGTCAATATATCTTTAACCTACATTACAAAGTTCACAGACACCAGTATATTATTTCCTCTTCTAAGACAGGAATAACTGCAGCTTCTCACTCACTGGGAAAGCAGCATCCAACCATCAACACCACTGGCATATGAGGAACATCATACATTTGAACTAACTATATCCTGGGACAAGAATTTCATTAGCCCCTGAGTTTTGTTTTCTTATCCAGATTTAGGTTGATGTGTTGGGTTTGTGTCTGGCAGGGTTTTAGTAGCGTGGGAAGGGGCTACTGGCGTGGCTCTTGTAAAAAGCTTCAAGAAGTTCCCCCAGCCCCAAGTCAGACTGGCCTCTGGCCAAGACCAAGCCATATTTAGGAGGGGGAAAACCTGTTGGGGGAGTGCTTTTGTTCGGGGAGTTCTTTTGTTTAGGTGAGGAGTGAGACATGAGACAACCATGTGGATACCAAGGTCAGTGAGGAAGGAGGGGTGGGGAGAGCAGAGCAGTCATTCATTCCCCTTAGGCCCATGGTGGACCCCATCTGCAGCCTGTAGTGGAGGACCACCCCCATGCTGGAGCAGGGGACTCTGCCTGAAGAAGTCCATGTCTCTGAGAGAAATGCCCACTGGAGCAGTCTGTCACTGGGAAGATTGCAGCCCGCGGAAGGGTCCCAAGCTAGTTTGAGTTGGTAGAGTACTGTCTTCCATGAGAGGGATGCCACTTGCAGCAGGGGAGAACTGTGAGGAATTTTTCCCTTGAGGGGGATGGACTGAGCACAGCCCGCATTCCCTGCCCCCCTGCCCCACTTGTGGGAAGGAGGTAGAGAATTTGGAGCAGAGCTGAGCCTAGGAAGAGGGTGGGGTGGTAGAAAAGTCTTTTTGAGATCTAGCTGTTGTTCTTACTGTCCTACTCCAATTCGATTGGTAAATTGGTGGTGGTGGTGGTTTTGTTGTTTCAATTAAGTTGATTTTGTTTCCCCAGGTCGAGTCTGGCTTTTGGCCATAAGCATAATGGGCAAGTGAGCCCTCCCTGTTCTTTGCTTCAACCCTCGAGCGTTTTTGTTGTATTTTCTCCTTCCCTTCCCATCAGGAGTGACCAAGCGGCTGTGTGGTGTTTGGTGCCAGCTGGATGGCCTTAAACCATGACAGTTGGTTATTGTTTTTGCGTGCCTTCAAACATGGTTACTTATGGCCTTGCAGTAACTTCCTGGAGAAAGTGGATTTTTACACAGAACAGCAAAACATCTTTCCTGTGTTTCCAAGGGAATGGCCCACGTGTCCCGAGAGGAAGGAGAAGCTTCTACGTGTGGGAAGACCCAAAAAAAAGAAAAAAAAAGGAGATGCGCCTGGTCCAGAAACAGCAGTCACCTGGTGGGGGAGCCTTCTGGTGAGGTTTCCTGAGGCAGTTCCTGATCAGCTCCCTCTCCCGAACCCGCACCATAGCCTGCGGCCGCCTGGGCAACGCTGGCTGCGCAGCTTCGCCAGGCGGTGGCCGGG
>VWZK01005209.1:11269-115680 GCA_013396935.1 Baryphthengus martii | reverse complement strand
GATGGGTCGATTCAGATTAGACATTAGGAAAAACTTCTTCACCATGAGAGTGGTGAGACACTGGAACAGGTTGCCTAGAGAGGTGGTGGAAGCCCCATCCCTGGAAGCTTTTAAGGCCAGGCTGGAGGGGGCTGTGAGCAACCTGATCTAGTGGGAGGTGTCCCTGCCCATGGCAGGCGGGTTGGAACTAGATGATCTTTAAGGTCGCTTTCCAACCCTGACAATTCTATGATTCTACAACATATGACCACAGCAGAAACAAAAGTATCTTTCAGAGAATGAATGAAAAGCCTTATTTATCTGACAGCAAAAACTGTAGTACATGCATAGGACAAGTAGCATATTTAAATGCTATTAATGCATTTATTCTGCTATCAGTTCATTCAGGTTACACATTCTCAGTTAAAATAACACCAAATTAAACTCTTAGCCTCTCCCAGTTAATTCCTTGCAAAACTGTTTCAGTATGTTCTGTGCTTCATTTGAGTTTTATAGTCCCACTGAAAAGGACTAGGAAATCTCCCTGAAACTTGGTTTTGGATCTGTTACACAATATTTCGATACTGTTGCTTCGAACACCTTTCCTTCAAGCCTAAAAAGGCACTGCTTTTAGATTCAGATTGACTCTAAAAATAGATTATTATGGGAAGAAGGGGAAAGGAGGTCATCCTACTATCTTGCTTTATGACATACACAAATGAAGATAGTATGTGCTCTACATAGTGATACCTATGAACATGGACAAAGTTTTATCCCCAGAATGTAAATATGGAAGGTTGTATCTGCCAAACACTCTGTCACATTCTCACTTACATTTTTGTAAATAAGTCAGCAAAACTAAATGACAAAATACATCATATTTCTCAGTATGTTTCTAGTAACATGTAAACTGTAAAAGAGTGATGAAGGTTGGGTCATTACTGAGAAAACAGAAAAATGACATTTCTATCTAAGATAAAAAACAACATCTCTTGAAAACAATTTCTTTTCAAATTACATGCTGGTAAGTTTTTCATATTCATCTTTAAAAATTTTCTGTTTTCCTGACAACACAATGTGATCTAAAGTTTAGAAATTAATTTTGAATTGTGAAATGATTTCTACTGCTGTTGTGACAATATTTGCCAGTATTACTTTTGGCCTACTTTTTCCTGCTTTACTCTTTTCCACCCCCAGAGAACATATTTATTACATTTATTGTTTTGCTTTTTTTTATTATTTTGTTAGAGGGGGGAAGTGTTTTGTTGTTTTTCTTGGTTTTGTTTTTATTTTTCAGTGTTAAATAATTATGGCAAGTGACCATTCTGTTAAACTTTCTAAAAAAAAAAATAAATGATTATTTTCAATTTATTTTTAACCACAAGAAAGTATTTAGCTCACTCAGATGATGATCTTCAAACACAAAAGAAAACCAGAAAAATGTCATAATACCTGCTTCTGTACCCCTATGAGTTGAAGGGTAACGTTAAATAACACTGTTCCATACAGGCATTTATTTATATTTTTAATAACAAAACACAAAATGTGGTATATATATATGTATATTTTAATGAGACTACTTGCAATATTTCTTTTAGCGTGTCAAACAACAATCTTGCACTTGTTATGTCACAGCTACTTAATTTTCACATCTCTCTAGGTATTCAGGAGCACCAATTTATCAAAATTACTCTTCTCACATCACAAACAACAGTTCCTGCCTCAGTGCTTCCAACTCTTAGGCATCTGCTCTTGGGTAACACTCTAGTAGTAAAGTCTGGCTCACAGAGCAACACTGCACGCCTCCGAGGCTTTTGCCTGTTTTTCCAATGGTTTTTACTCATTTCTGTCTTCAATAGTCTTTTGAACCTGCTCTACAAACCAGCAATTACTGGTGACTCAATGACTTATCTTAATCACTACAGTCCTAAATATCCATTCACATCAAAATATTACCTCAATAATTGAAAAAGAAGTCATTATAGAACTGTTCCCAAAGAGGAAATGGCTATGTGAAGAAAGAAAAAAATAAAGGCTCTAAAATTCATAGGTCATCTCATTACAGATTCTATTCAATTCACAGTGAAGCAAATAGAAGTCTTCTGAATAAATTCTCCGAGAAATGAATGGCTTTTGATATGGACATTTTTTTCCAAAGGCACTCAAATATCAAATCTCTCTGAACAAGGTATTTAGATGACTTAATTACAGGGTGCCGTTCTTTCATTTACATCTTAAGTAACTTACCATTTTGCATACATAATAAAGCTTTTCTGCATAGTTTTGTACTGAATGTGTTGTTAAAGGTGCAAGAACAACTAATGACACTGCCTAGAACTGATGCTTGAAGTTCTAGGAAGACTGATTTAGTCTTTTATCTACCTGAGGTGGCTAAAGAGATATGTAAGTCACTTTACTACATGGTGGATTTTTTTTTTATCACCCCACCACCACCTCCCTTCCCTCCCACCCCCCATTTTTCAGATGACATACTGAAATAAACATGCTAAAACTCTGCTTTCCTGACTGCGTCATCAGAGCTTGCAAATGCTAGCACTTCTCTGACAGGCATTCTGAATCACAGTTATTTTTTCTCCCAATGTCTACGAGGTCTGCCACCTGAACTGGCATAGTTTGTAAGTGCCATCAACTTCTCCTCAGGGCTTACAAGCTATACTTGCTCTTTCAGAAGAATCTGAAAATGTTGTGAACCATAACTATGTTTCTGAGAGAACTTACAAGTTCTGCCATCTGTGCCTGCAGTGCTTTAGAGCATCATAATATGGATATAGAGATATTTTCATCATGGGGTTTGCGATCTCTACCAGCTGCATCAGCAGAGATTGTTAGCACTGTGAACCACAACCATTTATCTCTCAGCACAGATGCCTGCTTTACTTTTTCATTCTTAATAGTCTATATCTGCTTGACCCACTATTACACAAACGTGTATGTTTTTCAGCAAAAGAGAAAGCAAAAACTTAAAATAATCCTTTAAAGCAGATCTTTAATCACTGCAGATCTGCACTTATTTTCAAATATTTACAGAAATTTAACTATGCCCTGTCTAGACCAAGAATTTACTGCAAATACAATTACTGTGATAGCCGTACCACTTGCAACCCTTTCTGTAGTTTGACAAAGCCCCAGCTCTTGCAGCTATTCAGGTTTTGAGAATGTATTTCCTTTTGTAAATAGGCACTTAGTCTGAAGATGCCAGAACAGCATTAAGAGAATATCTCCAGTTTCGACAATGCCATGAAAAAAATCTGCTCTTATGAAGCAAACTCTTACTCTCATGGAGGGAGGTTTGGCACTTGGTCATTCATCACTGCTCTCCCTACGTTGGCCCTGAGGGCTTATAAGGAGTCACAGCAAATCCAGATGGACAAAACAAGGGCTGCAGGTGTCATAGGGGAATATAGGAATGAGCTTCTCCTTTGCTGACATTTTCTCCATATGCTAACAGAGAAAGAAGCCCCTGACATGCTAAGAAGATCTGGTTGGCTATCTAAATGGGGAAGACAGGGCGGGGAGGGGGGAGGAAAGTAGTCAGCAGAAATTTTACTGTCATGCTCATATTTATAACTTTGTGTGTGTATGTGTGCGGCTGACCAAAGACAATCAGGTGCAATTTAACTATGATGACCTGCCAAACCACAAATACTTTGTGGATACATACCAGTTTTATTTTTCATTAACTGAACAATGATGAAAAGGCCTTAATTTCTACCAGCGACACAGAGATTTGTTTCATACTTGTAATTTTGGAGACCTTGCTCCTGTTGGTTGTTCACAGCTGGGGACTTGAAGGACACCAAATCCCTCAGCTAGGAGAATCAGGCACATGGTAATTTCAAAAAGCAACAAAATCTGCATTCTGCAAATCCTGGGCCTCCAAACTAACTGAAGTTTTCACTCAAAGCATGGCTTTTGGAAATTAATGATCAGAACTGATTTTGGAAATCTGTTTACTAGGTTGAAGGTAAGTATTTTTGATTTCAATTATATGTGTAATGAACACGAAAATATTCAAGTAAGTTTTCAAGATTTAAAAATTTTGTCCAAAAATCACATACAGATTATGCTGATGATGAAATCATGGAGCAAGCCATTTATTTTTCTTTACCAAACTGATGAATTTTTAGCAGTTGAGATGTACTATCTAAATCATGGAAAGTAGTAGAGCCTTGTGAAGTTATCTAGTGCTTATCAACTAATACCTATCTTGCCTTTCAAAAATTTGTTTTATCTTTGTTTCTGTGTTGAAAACCTACATTTGTTAAATTTTCTATGGAAGATAAACATTAAAATATCAATGCTTTATAGCTCTTGGTGCTAATTCTACTATAGTCTTTACCGAGCAATCATTAATGATTTTATCCATGTCCTCAGGAGCATTCAAAATTTCAGTCCTACACCTTATTTCTCCTCTCCCTCTACTCTGCCCTAATGAGACCACATCTGGACTATTGCATCTAGTTCTGGTCTCCCCAGTTCAAGAGGGACAGGGAAATACGGAGGCTACAAAGCTGATTAAGGGACTGGGACATCTATCTCTCTTATGAGGAAAGGCTGAGAGACCTGGGGCTGTTTAGTCTGGAGAAGAGAAGACAGAGGGGATCTTATTAATGTTTACAAATACCTGAAGGGTGAGTGTCAAGTAGAAGGGACTAGTGTCTCTCAGTGGTGCCCTGCAATAGCATGAGGAGTAATGGTCACAAACTTGAACACAGAAAGTTCCATCTCAGCACGAGTAAAACTTTTTTACTGTGAAGCTGACGGAGCCCTGGAATAGGCTGCTCAGAGAGGTTGTGGAGTGTCCTTTCCTAGAGACTTTCAAAACCTGTCTGGATATGTTTCTGTGTGGCTGCCCTAGGTGATCCTGCGCTACCAGGGGAGTTGGACTGGATGATTTCCAGAGGTCCTTTCCAATGCCTACCATTCTATGATTCTATTTACAATGTACCAGTAAGATACTTGCCATTTTGTTCCTTGTTTACACAAATGTTTTAGCAATTCTGACATGTTTACATTCATATTTTCCACAAATACTTCAAACCACTTTATTAATACTCTCAAAAGTCTATTTTTGTAGCACTGCTGATTTCTAAACCTATGTACTGCAAGAAAAGAAACTCCAGAAAGTGTGAAGTTAATTTGAACATCTGAATTTGTTGATATTTTTGTGCTTTTCTACCACACATAGCAAGTGTGTTTATATAATCTTTACAGGGAGAAGTTTTATATTTTTCTCAGATTAATACTAAGTATTTCCCTTTCTGAAACAGTTCTGGGAAAGACAAAAATCAAAACTAAAATAAATGTGGAATTGCATCTGTTTCTTGAAAGTAGGTCATATTTAAGCTGAGTTTAATCTTGGTATTTATACACAGAGAGACAGCACACTGGCAAAGAATCCACATGAACATAGTCCAGGTCTCCACAATTAGAGGATCATTACTAAAACAAATTATTTTCATGAATAAGTGCATCTCACCATTAAATCACTGTTTGGAAACCTGCAGTCAGATCTGCAGATGAACTGGTGGGAAAATTGAAATTTGCTAAAAAATTTAACTTGGTCCTAATTGACTATGTATTGGGCTGCCTGCATGATTTCCCTCTTTTTCCTAATACAAATATAAAAACATCCAGAAGGCTTATTGATCTCCAATACTTAACTGTTAGGTCATATGAATAGCAAATGAAATATGATATAAAATATGCAAAATAATAGTACATTAGCCTAAACAACACTAATAAATTGCAAAGCTTAGCATGAAATTGAAAATCACTAATGGAGCACTGTGCAGTTTGTTGAAGCAATGAACAGTCAAAGAATCATACATAATGTAACAGCGCAATTGCTAACAGCAGGCTCATAGAAGACAATTTAAACTTATTTTTTATGGACAGGAAGAATTGATCTTTGAAGCAGTTCCTAAGGAGATTCCACTTAGCCCGAACAGCATCTTGGGAGTGAGTTCTGGTCTATCCCTTGCATCAAATACATATTTATGAACTTCCAGAAAAGACTGATTTAAATTACACATGAGGTTATGGTTTACGAACTTAAACCAGAAGAGATAAAAATACTAGACATGTGGAACTAATACCTGAAACTGGTATTGAATTTGATGGTTATGACAGTCTTGCAGGTTCCACTGAAAGACAGGTCATATGTAACGAGTTCCACTTCTTAATAGACTTGGGAGTGAAAAAATGTAAAGCTCAGAACACAAAACATGAATAGCTTTCAAAATCAGAATATGCTATATCATGTTATATTTTCTTAAGGCCAGACCCATGAAAAAGAGACACCTTATGCTTGATATAGTTGGTATCAAATGCACTGATATGAAAAGTTCTCACATTTGTGAAAATTCACAGGGAAGTTTATAATTAATACCATATTTTTTTCTTTTAGAAGAATTTTCCCAATGAAATGTTAACTTTTATGTTATCACTCAATGTAACTCCACAAGGGTTTATGTAATTTAATGGTGGCATAAGATTTGATGTATTTTAAGTGCACTAATATTAAGAACTGAAAAGACAAATGTGAGATCTTACGTGATCACATGCAAAAAAATTTTTGTCTCCTAAAAGGTACTATATTTGTAACATCGTAACTACTCACTTTTGTTTTATTTTTTGTTTCCTGTGAAGAGCATGACTTCCCCCCCCAATTCATTTCAAATCAATATAAGAATATACAACTATTTCTATTTTACGCTGTTACTTTGCACTCAGTTGTGTAGGCCCAAACTCTGGTCTCACTACAGTAAATATCTCACTAACTGAATCTCTGAAAAAGTCTGCAGGAAAATTGTGCATGTGTAAAATCAGAAGGTGGCACAGGTGGGTCTTTATTTGTTAAAATGTAAAGCAATGAACGGTGTGGACTTTTTATATTATTAAAGTTTTGTGGATGGCTCGCTACTACTTATGCCTGGTCACATAGTTAATAAACTTAAATCCACAATTACTTCAATAGCAATAGGTTGCCAAAGAGCAACAGTTCATATGCTTGCTGAGCAAACAATATTGACAGTTGCACACGATGAGATTTGAGGTATTGTTTAAAAACGCAACAAAAACAAAGCTGCACAATAGAAACTGCATCTTGCTGAGTGCCCCCTAATGCAAGGTGAACTGACTGAAGGAATACAGGGCAATTACCATGGGATATTGTTTGACAGCTCTTAAAACTGAAAACACCCTATCCAGAGTACTACCTGGAAGTAAAAGCTTTGCATTTATGTAAACACTCTTTCTTTTTTCTTCTGAACATCCTAGAGGCACTCAACTGGAGACTTAGTATATTAAAGTTCTTGGAGATTTAGTGTATTAAAGTTCTATAGTACAGCTCAGCAAATTGCTTGTGACTTCAGGAAAGCAAGTGGAAAACTACAATATTATAAACATATCCCTGTTAACGACATAGGCTTCACCTCAAATTTCTCATCACAATAATTCATTTAAAGGTGTTTCTCTGTACTGTTGGTATTGTCAAGATGAGATATAGGATATACAACTTACACTTTTGGGCACAAAATACAGATAAAAATATCTAAACAACCTATACATCAAGAAATGTGGTAATAATTTAACATAGATATTATACAAGTTTAGTGTTTGTTTTGTTCAGCTCTGACCTCTCTACAAGTCAAAATACACTGATTTTTTTTTTATAGTCTAACTGTATGCAGTTTGAGGAGCATGAATGCTGCGTAATATCAGAATTGTACTATCAGATAACTATTAACCTACTCTGCAACAATAATGCTATTTTTTTAAACCTGCCTGATTCTTATTTTTAGCTGTTTCAATTCTTTTCACAGCCTAAGCTGTCTCTTTTTTTGTGTCTTTTTCTCCTCTTTTCTTTGGATCCATTTTCTGCCTGGGTGTCAGTAAAGCAGAATTTTCTCATCTCCTAGTTTTTGCATCAAATAACTATGAATTAAGGAAAGTATCCCTTTTCTGTAGTGTTCCTCCCTAACACAAATATTCAGCTGTTCATCCTCTGGAATGAACTTCCTATCATTTTGTGCAATAATACAAGTGTAACAAGGACGCCAACATTTTCAGAAGAGGTTACATCAGAAATTGGCACCTTAATGATATCTGAATGAAAAGAAACTTCCCCTAGACTTGTGAAATATAAAGTATTTCCTATTCCTCTCATCAAATAACCAAACACATCAAAATGACACTGAGAATGGAATATAGCATCTGGAAAGTTAAAGTAAGTGGGATGATGCTGTCTTGAGGGGATCAATATACCAGAAGTTGAAATAGAGGAGCTGAAGTTATATGGAGGATCTAGGATGATGCATGGGATGATACCAGGGGAGAAGAAACTGGAGTAGTCATGCCATGTAAGATATTAATTGCTTTATCCTGAGCAATCTTACTTATCTCCACTAAAAACAGGTGAATAACAGGAGGAGTGAGTTAACAGGGACCATGTCCGGTTACTGTTATTTTTTTCTCCCTGACAACCCATTGAAAGGAAAGGCAAAAGTGGCAGCCAGGAGGGCTCTTGTCTTGGCTGCTTTACTCAGGGAGTCTGAGGACCCTCCAGAAGCACTGCTGAAGCCACCACCATGGTGTATGTTCAGTCTTCAGAGAGTATTGTGAATCTGTGCTTGGACTGGACAGGCATTGCAAGCATTGGTATTTAGGAACGCTGATGTATATATTTTTTTAATATTCTGATTTGATTCTCACTTACTTAAAATATAAATGAGGCAGTCTAAACTAGAGATAATCTAGATTTTCCAACTCATTGTTCCTCCTTCCCACAAATATTACAAGTATTAACTAATATGTATATCATTTTTAGAACAACTTTAAGACACCATGTCGGAAATATTTAGGTGTATTTTTATCTGCCATTTAAGAATAACTAAGGACCGTGCCTTATCTTCAAAAATGCATGGGAATTCATCCAGTTCAACAGCATTTAAAAAAAAAAAAATAAAAAAATAAAAAAATCACCAGTTACTCCTAAGATCTGAGCAAGAGTAAAACTCTGATCCAACAATTTCCTTACTTTTCTACAAATGACTTCATTCTCAGTAGCTCAGTTGTGTGAGGGAGGACCAATTTCATGGGAAAAGCATGCTTGCTAGACCCCGTACTGTTACCCAGAATATCTGCTATAGCAAAGGAACAGAAAACTGGAAGACCTGTACCTCGAGTTCCTGTTAGCCTTAGTTATCCTAAGGCAAACACCGAAAGGCATAGTAAAGTCACATACGCATTACTTTATATTTTCTGTTCTTTTTAGTACAATTTCATGACCCACAGAGAATATCCAATACCAGTGAATAAATATGAAATTTTGCTACTTAGTCATCGCTAATATTCTTGCTTTGTTCTCTTTGCAGTATGTTTTCCATGTAAAGACATGAGACAACAGTAGCTACTGGTTTGGTTGAGATAGATCTGAGTGTTTGATGATGGAACAAATCTGGGAAGTAAAATAGTAAAAAGAATCTATGGAAACAAATTTAAATGTAAGTATAGAGCTCAATTTGTTGTTTAGGGACAAAAGAAATCCTGAGGCTACTTTAAATGTGGGTTTCTTTCTGTCCCTCTTTGTCCCTCTCCCTCCATTTTTGATCAAAACTGTCAGGGTCCACCAAAGAAAAGAATTGCTAGCATATGAAAAAAATCTCACTCCTGGGCACCTGCTTTGTTTATTCACTCTATAATGGTGCTATATAAGCCTACTGATATGGTGGTATAATCCCTTCCTCACTGAAAAGGAAGATCCCTAAATTGGCATCACATTTTAGTATACAAGTTGTTCTGCTGTAGCACATACCGAAAGAGTAGTACAACAGTAATTCTTATTTCACATTAATATATGTAGGTACAATAAATATATGCTACATTCTTTTATACTCAGAACCTCTCTTGACCACTGGGAAAGCTCTGGAGATCATACAGACAGATGAAAGTATTCTCCTTTTGAGAACTCTGGTATATTTACTCAGTACACCCGAACATCTGGTGATTAAGTATGACAAATCATACTTCTAACAGATTTTTTCCTCTTTTTGTGACCTATTTAGTGTCTGTGAAAGGCACCAAATGGATGGTCTTTAAACCCTGAGCCTTGCATTGTTCACATTAGAAAAAAGCTACTCCAATTTCCCACCAGCGTATATAATTGCTGCCATTGAACTACTATTTGTGATGGTAAGACAACAGTATAGTCTGTACACCCCATTCAGTGCTCACAGTTTCTAACAATAGTGCAAACTAGAGTGCCAATTGTGGCATTAGCTTCTGTGTATATAACAACCTGTCAATTAGGAAGTGAATTAACCCGTTCACTGCACAGTCATCACATAATAACTCTCATTCCCTGCTAAGCTGAGGTATTTTCAAACCGGCAAATCAGAGGTTTGTCTTGTTTCTAGAGCTGCGTACCACACTGATACTCCAAATATTTTCATTTGATTATTCCTTTGTACTTTACTGCAGCATTTAAACTGAACATATTCAGATCTTGTCAGTCCTTTTACCATTTCACTGGTGTGACTGATGGCTGCACGTAATGAGCAAACAATACACAGTAAGTGCAACCAAGGCATCGCTTTTCTTCACTAAATAACCTTGGCAATGGATTATTAAACTACACATTTCAGCTGGTTATAAAACATACAGAACGTTTGAAGATAGCATCTTTAAACTTGTAACAAGCAATCTAGAACTGTAGACAGCAACGATCATGCTGAAACCTAAATGGGTGAAATTAAGCCACTAACTACTGTGAATGTGTCCAGCAATGAAGACCCCGAAAGGTCATTACACTATGTACAACTCAATTCACACGATCACCTAGTGAGGATGTTGTATTCAGATGATACACGGATGGAAGAGCTATATTGTGTCTGTATACTGGCTTCTTTGGTGCTTTCATGAAGAATGAACGATCATAATAAAGTGTCATACCAGATGGTCACTAGGTCTTAAGTTATTATACTGTACGAAAAAAACACATCACTTTTTATTTGCAATCATACTACTGAGCTAATTCATTCCTGTAATCAAAGGTGAAATTACAGTTTGCTAAGTCATTCTAGTATGACAAGTGCACATGTTTATATGTTAATTTATTCCACTTGGATCCTTATACACAATCAGAACAGGATATTTCATTAAAATGTCAGCACTTCCAAACGGAAAAAGTACACTCTGAAAGTAGTGGGCCAGAGTTTCAGTTTGAAAGTGATGATCTGTAGTGGAAACAATGTCACATGTGGTTCCAAATAAAGCCAAAGAGTACACAGAAGAATAAACAATACAGGAGAAGAATAAATAGTTCTAAGCCTGATCTAACTTTCAGAAGTCAGTATAAATCTATAGAGAATGTTCTATCTGTTTATTTTACTGTTAGAATTTTTCCTTCAGGAGAGACAGGGCAACAGATAAAATGTTTTATTAAACACAAAATAGAATGTTTTATTAACTTAAAATACTGAAAGACAGAATGTGCTTCACAAGTACAAATGACTACGTCCTCCTGTTCGTAACACCTACGACTATTTGTCAAAGACATCATACTGAGGAGCTTAACTGTGACTTAAGAGGATGCTGGTAAGACTATCCTGACTAAGGCTGAAGAAAGAGAAAGATGTATAGGAGTCATTATGACAGAGTACAAGGGTGATATGACCATGTGTAGATGCAAACCAAATACATATGCAAGAGGACAGCACGGAATTATAACAGAATGAAAGCAGTTTTCAGTAATGAGGGCTGAAATATTCTGCATAACAGAAAAATATACAAAAGAGGAATGACAGACAAGCCAAACAAAGGTTATTGAAGCCAGCAAAGGTTCTGCATGGACAGAATTATATTAGGTCTTACAGATGTGTCAAGACCCAAGCTTATTCCTGTAGTGGTTGGAAGTCTCTGCACCTTGCCCTCAGAGCCAAACCCACTTGAGCTGATCTTAGAAGAAACACATACCTCCCCATGATGCTTTTCCTGCTCTTAATATGCTTTGCTGATCCTGAACGAGATGCGCAAGGAAACAACTTTTTGTCTCTGATATGGTCAGTCTGGCACTCAAATAACTGAGAACTGGCTGAACTTCAATGCGAAAGATAAGACAACTAGACAGATATAAACAAGCAAGAAGCTAGTGAAGCATACAAAAGAAAGGTGATAAGGGAAAAGCAAGATAAACTACTGACAGAAGCAGTGTTATGGGCAGATTGGAGGAGGTGATCTCATGGAATTTTAAAATGTTTTAGTATCACCGAGAATATGTTACTAAACTTATAAGGAATGAGGGCTGACTTCATATTTGCATACAAAGAATATATACCAGAAAAAGTGTACAAATACTGCAGTACTGGCTGAAACTTTTTTTGCAATAATTAGCTTTCAAGCAAAATAACTGAGTTTGGGAATAAAACAATAGTCCTGCTCTTCACTGTCCAATGTCAATGGCCTAATCATTCAACAGGCTGAATTGAAAGTGTCTCCCCCAAGGAGATACACTGCCATATGGATCAGTCTACTGAAGGCAATATGATCTCTTAGACTGGAAGGCATGTACAATGAAAAATAATGCTGTAAAAGCATTTACTCTGTATCATCCAGAATTCAACAGTAAATAAAAAAAGTGTTCAATTTATTTTCCCAGTAAGGTAAGTCCTCTTCAATCCCAATAAAGTTAAAACATATAGTAAGATGTGTTCTTTCAGTTCTATAGAAGAGATACTATACAAGCCTTCATCTATGAAAAAGCAACCTGCTTGTCCTGTGGTAGCACGTCTTCCATATTTCGTTTTGTATTATGTTTGAGGGTTCTCAAAAATCTAAGTAAGGACTATCCCAAAACACCACATAAATAACTAGTTTGGCAGAGAAACTGAAAGCTTGGGTCATCTGATGTCAAGTCTCAGGGTTTATTAGCACTACAAATTCCACTACAGATACATACCCTGCACTTAAAGTAGGTTGGTGCTCAATCCTCTTCCTGGAAGGACACCAGTTCACTTGATTATACATGAACATACATCTTTAAACCCAAGTATCAACTGAGGCAAACAGGGTTGTGATGATGATCCCCAACCTACAACATGGAAGAGCATTTCTACTTCCACTTCAGACATGAGACAGACATGACACAGAGCTCCATCAACAGTCTCAGCAGATTTTAGAGAGGATTCACTGGGAGCTGGAAAAAGTTTAGAGGAAGGTGAAAGCAAAGGTAAAAAAAATAAAAAAAATAATCAAATCTCTGAGGGTGGGGAGGAAAAGAGTAATTACCATCTTCAAATGCTTAAATACTTTTCCTGGTTTCTTCATTACCTTTAATAAAATGAATGCTGCAATCAAGAAATAATTGCCATTGACAGTTGCTCGCTGCTTACTCTATCTTGCTCTTTTTCTGTCTGGTAGTCTAATTTTTACCATTGTCAGCTCTAATACTGAGCAGTAATTAGTAAAATTCATTTTGATCTGACCTCTAGTGAGGGAGAATGTAACCAATCCTCCTCAGTAGCAGGGAAGATGGGCTCACAGATAAGATGGTGAAGTATTTGGCAGTACTATAATGGACACTGCATTTTGACTTACCCAGAGGTTTGGAATTATTATAATCACACGAGCAGAAGAGATTAGGTCATTTGTAGGTTAAGTTTTTTTGCAAATTAGAGGGAATTTAGAGAAGGAAAAAATATTCAAGCACTGGAAAGATTGAAATGTAACTGCATGTTTAATTTTTAACTGAAGACTAATTGTAATTTATACTAATGCAGCTACCCAGAGGAGTGTTAGTCCAGTTGTCCATGATATACATCTTCAACAAAGATTATCACATATAAGGATATATATGAAAAATAATAGGAATCACTACAGCCTTGATATCTGTGTGGACTGAGGAGTGGCTGAAGAAGGAGCAAGCAAAGTTGTTATCTCCTCCACCCTTAGTGCACATATTAGTAGCAAGGGGCTAGTACAAGGGGAGCATATCAAAATTCGGTCATGTGTTGTATAGGCCATTATATCTTAGGGACTCCGGAAAGAATGATACTTTAGGAAAAGAAGTGAGACACCTCTCATCGTGATTCAATTCCTATTTGCTTCCTACATAAGTTTCTTGAAGAGAAACAGTCATGTTTAAATGGGAGGTACTTTAGAGGGGATATAGCAAAAGTTTATGAGATAGAATTGACTGAATTCTATGGACAAAGCAAAGCAAAGCAAAATGATGTTAATGACATTCTGTGACTGTTGCTTGTGTAAACAGTAGCATCTCATCCTACCTCCACTAGAATCAAGGAGTCTGGTTGCAGAATAAGGTATTACACTACATCAAATAAGAGTTTTTGCCCAATGAGATTATGTTACATTAGCTGAGACATTTAATAACTAGAATAAACATATAAGACATATTATAGAACTTTGCTATAGCAACAAGACAATATAAGAGATATTTTTTTATCGTGATTTACCATCCATAATGGAAAGCTTCAGAGGCTGAGTGCATTATATGTAAATATTAGCAGCTCAAGACAATAGATTTATGGAGAGCAATTAATCTAAATGATGTCTAATTATATTGCCCATGTTTTGTGAGGGACTACATATCCACTAGGCAATGAAAAGACATTGAATAAATGTAACTCATAAGAAGCAGCTAAGAGGAACCCTTTCTTTTCTCAGATGCTTTAAGTTGTAACTATCAAATGGTATGTATTGACTATGTACGATAGACTACTGGCTATACATCTTCTTTGTACTTATCCATAAGCAGAAGCTTTGATCAAAACAGAGGTAAGAACAAACATTACATTTATTTTATAATATGGATCCTCCCTGTATCATACAGAGAGACTGGGCTATCTCACGAAAGCCAGTTATATTTTAGTCACTACAATAAGACTTGAGCTGAGGATCTCCAGATCTGACTAACATTTTATATATTTTGAATAAGATGATTATTCTAAACAATGTATACACCTTCTAAAAGAAACAAAGACTCATACTGTCATAACAAAAAAAAAACAACCAAAACCACAACCTAATCTTTGCCCCTGTAGGGAGAAGTAGATAGTTCCTAGTAGAATTTCCATGAGGCAATACAGATGTCTATGTTTAGCCCACACTCAGGGCTAACCTACAGCAGCTGCTCTATCATCTAATGATCACTTCCCAGTCAGGAAAAGGCATCACAAAAAAGAGAGAAAACTCTCAGATTGAGATAAAAACAGATTTAATGAAGCAGCAACACTAAATCAATGCCAATATAAAGTAAACAAAGTTATACTCAGCCCAGCAAACGTATGATACTCACAACAAACAGGAAGGCAGCCCTCAGGAGCAAGAAGAGTAGCTTAGTTAGGAGGAGCACAAGCAAGAGATCCTCCTTCCTCAGCAAGTTTCCCCCTTTATACAGTTAGTATTATGGGATGGAATAAATTGTAGTCAACTCAGATCAGCTGCCCTAGCTGACTCCAAACTGCTAAAGGTCCATAGGCCATGACTGGCCTAGGATTCTGTCCCAGTGAAACCAGGACAACAGGTCTTGTTGCAATACTTTTATTTTTAAATGTCTTGATATATCAGTTTTTAAAATGCATCATTCTTCAGAACTACACAAAAGCCATCACTTCAAAAGCCTCTGATTAATCTGCAGACAATCAAGAGCATGTGTGATAGCTGCCATTTAGTTCAGCCAAACAATCCATGCCAACTGCAATAAACCCATCAAACTGTCATAGAGTCAAGCTGTGAGAAAAAGACTATGGTGATTACATGCAATAGTTTCCTTCAGTGGTTTTATAATTTCAATTTTTGTAACATTTCAAGATTTTCAATACTTATATTAGCAATCCTTTAGTACAGAATATTTTCCCTGGGAGTTACTATCAACAACTTAGCCTATTGGTTTTTTTCCCCATCATTGAATCAAGCATATAAGCTCATCAGACAAGAAATACCATGATTACAGTTGTATATAAATTATTTTATGAGATTCAGCCAATCCAAACACATAGTTATGCACACAACAAAGAAAACAGGTACATATAACCCCCATTAAAAGGGCACAGTCATGGTTGAAAACTGAAATTTAACCTATACCTAAAATTAAAATTACATTTTCTCTTTCACCCTGAAAGCCTTCTGCCCTTCAGCCATGACAACAAGAAAAACGAGATGCAGTGTGCATACCCTGAGACACAAGATTTAAAATGAAATACACAATGTGTTTATTATGATGATCATAGAGCTATGACGCTCTATGATTATTATAATGAGCATAGAGAAGAATGACACCTAAGATCAAGGAAATTTAAGACAAAAGATTTAAACTGTCCTTTTAAAAACATTGCATTATTTATGAGAATCCTTCAGGTAGATGGAATGTTGGAACCTCCAGGCGTGTTTTCGTCTCCACAGATATATTTCATGCAGCACAAATGCTGTTGGGAACCTCATCATCACACTGCAAAGAGTGTAGCAAGGGATGGAGGGGCACAACTTAGCAATTCTCTGCTCTACAGAGCTCCTGGCTTATCAGTATGTTCAAACAAAAGTCACTGTCAGATTTCACAGCAATAAAAAGAGTAAAGATGAGAGAGTTATAAGCTTTGCCCAGACTGCATCTTGCTAGGATTATTATTCAGCTGACTAAAATACTTGCTGTCTCAACCTTGAGTAACAGAGACTATGCTAGACTACTGACCTATGTTCTTAGTGTTAGCACATCTATGTGGACTTAAAAATGCCAGATTCCCTTTCCAACAGGCACCATTCCCCTAGCTTTATACATGGTTTATTAGGATATTATACATGTGCTGTAGTAAGGTCTATGAACAGACATGTAGGAAGAAAATGTAGAATTTTTTGATACTGTGAAGTTTTTCACAGAAAAAATATTTTCTGATGAGTGTTGAGCAGTCTTGTTTTGGTGAGGGTTACAGTGAAAGGACATCTTACAAATTGGGAAGAGCAGGTAAAAAATACCCAAAAGTATTACTGAGAGTAAAGAGTATACTCATCAAGCACTTCAGTACCAATCTAATACTATTGCTTTCAACCATACTGCTAAACGATAGTTGCAGAGGAAGAAAGCTGTTGTTCTAAACGTAGTTTCGGGTGGGTGATGGTAGGGATGGTGAGAGAACTTGTTTGTCTCAAAAGATCTGACGTTTGTGACTGTAGAAAAGAGAAAGAGCACAAGCCAAACCTACCACTTTCAGATCTTTAATGAAAGCTGCAGCCTCTCAGAGTCATATAACATTACCATGCAACCAACAATTAGCTAAAAACGTAACAAGTGTCAGTCATATGGTTGTCACTAACACTGCGAAAATGGGTGAGATAGGAGTGACAAGGTAATACACATAACTGTGTACTTCCATATAAGCAGGATTAATAATTTCCATATCTGAATTACCTTCCTCCTTCTGGACCTCGGTAAATACTACATTAGAGCTTTGTTTTACTTACAGCATGTCTTTCTGATTGTTTATTTTGCCCTTGTTATTATTTTCCTTGCTTATAAAAGAATAGCCAGACTATGACATTTCTACTTGGATTCAGAAATATGTGTGAAGCATTAGAAAAAGAATCTGTAAGTGAATTCTTTTAGTGTGGCATGAGGAATGTGACAAAGATTTGCTTAAAAATATGCTTTAAGTTGACCTAAGAATCTTGTTCAAGCTTCTGTCTTGTATTTTTAATTTGTGATAACTGTTTTCTGGTTTTCTATTTATCAGCTTTTCTAAGACTTTCACACATTCAAAACACTAATCTCCGATTCCGTTAATGCTGTTATCATTTTGTAGAGTGTCATTATACAATATTATTTAACATTTACATTGATTGAAGAAAAACACATTGTGTACTAATTTAAAGACAGCTATTTGGAATGTCTATGTTTTTTCTTTTCCCTTTTGCAAAAGAAAATATTGACTTTACTTCCCAAAGGATTAATCAAATAATAAAGAGTTGATGTCTGGGTCCTTTTATTGTTTGGCAAATAAACTTTGATGAGAGGAATTCTATGTAATCAAAGCACAACTTCTTGTAGTTTCTTAACGTTTTAAAGCAATTACTCTCAAGATTGGCTCAGTATGAAAACATTTATTTTAAACTGTCTAACTAAATTAGAATTTAAGGAGACAGAATGAAAAAAATAGAACATTAGCTAATTTTTACCACATTATATGAGTATGATTTGAAAAAGTTACTTTCCCACTTTGAGTTCTGATCTTAATATGTAAATAACATTTTCAACAACGAAGCTATTTTAGCTCTATTTTTTTTTTTTTCACTGAGTATAAGCATTTTTAGCATCCTTAGAATTTTGGAAAAAAAAAACGTGCATTCCCTTTAAATATTTTGTAAATACACAAACAACATTTAACGATTATCAAAAATACATAGCTGTAGATATCCTTTACAGATAAGTGTTCTTAGTAAGTATGTTTTAAAAATTGACCAAAACAAGATTTGATTGATTTTCCAGTTCTTAATACTGAATTCCTCGAATCTTGTAGTACATTAAAAAAAGAACAAACTAACTAATTTGCATAACATACTCTTATACTATATACGAAACAACAACAACATAATAACATACAATACTTACTATAAATTCCTATAGAATTGGCTTTGTTAAGATTGTGTGTCTTTTCTAACAGTTTGGAGTTTTCATCTCACTGTGAAAGTTTATTCCATCTCCAACACTGAAATGGCAAAGATGAAGGAAAAATGAAGATCTAGGATTTGAAAAAGACTAAAATATCTGAAAGAACAGATACATCCCTAGAGCAGCCTTTCAGTCTTGCAAACAAGCTTTCTTTCTGTTCTTGACTCTCACAAAAATTCACTCTGGCATGAGTTTAACACAGCTAAAGAACATAATGCATTTGTTGTGTCTGTTCAGTGTCTCCCTGTCTGTGTATATATGTAATATATACATATACATTATCACTTTCAGAAGGGATGGGCAAGGAAGCAGACGCAGTGGGGTAGCCCTGTATGTTAGGGAGCATTTTGATTGTCTAGAGCTTAATGATGGCAATGATACAGGAAGATTCAAGGGGAAGGCCAACAAGGCAGATATTGTGGTAGGAGTCTGTTACAGGTTGCCCAGCCAGGATGAAGAGGCAAACAAAGTATTCTACAAGCACCTGGGAGAAGTCTCATAATCACTAGCCTTTGTTCTCATGGGGGACTAACCAGACACTTGCTGCAGATACAACATGGCAGAGAGGAAACCGTCAAACTTCCTGACACAGCTGGTGAGTAAGCCAATAAGTGGACAGTAGGACCAAGGAAGAGATTGTCTCCCTGTACTCAGCCCTTGTGAGGCCACACCTTGAATACTGGGTTCAGTTTTGGGCCTCTCACTACAAGGAGAACATTAAGGTGCTGGAGCATGTCCAAAGAAAGGCAAGTAAGCTGGTGAAGGGCCTAGAGAATGAGTCCTGTGAGGAGAAGCTGAGGGAACTGGGGTTGTTTAGCCTGGAGAAGAGGAGGCTGATGGGAGATGATATTGCTCTTTACAGCTACCTGAAAGGAAGGTAGTAGCAATTTGCGGGTCGGTCTGTTCTCCCATGTAGCAGCCTATAGGACAAGAAGAAATGGCCTCAAGTTGTGCCAGGGAGGTTTAGGTTGGATATTAGGAGAAATTTCTTCCCCAGAAGGGTTGTCAAGCTCTGGACGGGTTGTCAAGTCCCGGACTAGGCTGCCCAAGTAAGTGGGGGGGACATCATCCCTGGAAGTATTTAAAAAATGTGTAGATATGGCACTTAGGGACATTGTTTAGTGGTGACCTGGCTGTGATGGGTTAACGGTTGGACTTGATGATCTTAAAGGTCTCTTCCAATCTAAATGACTCTATGATTCTACAATTTTATAATGAGTAGTATTTTGTATGTGACTATCTGCATAAAATAGGTATTCTGTTACTGTCTAATGTAAATTATTTTTCTAAACCCCACTTTTCATGAATGTCAAATTAAAGAAATTTTCAAACAGCCATTTGAAAAAAAATAAAAATCTGTCAGACACAATCTGAGTTCTATTTATGGAGTATAAGCTGATGTCAGGAAATCACTTCCAGTTTTGAATCACCACTTCACAGATTTATATGGTTCACACACTGGTTTGTTTTAGTGAGTTTCCAGAATCCTTGCTCAGAAGTTCATGTTGGGAAATATGAAGTGCAAGTCTCAAATATCTTTGACATTTCTTAATCATTCAACTTTGCACTAAGCAAATGAAAACAGGGTGCATTTTACCAAATCATATCCGTCAAATTCTTTAAACGAGTGCACTCAGCTCTTCACACTGTATGTGTAGATGACCACCAGCAGTGAAAGGTGGTGAAGGGTGAGTCCCCTTGTCACAGGAAGCGGGTTGGCAGCATGAAGACAGTTCTAATTCTGTCTGACAAATACTTCCATAAGTTTAATGTCATAGAATATGTGTATGTGACACATTTTTATATAAAAGAAAAAAAAAAATAGTGGTTGCCATATTGCAGGGAACACAGATAATTATGCAGCAAACCCAGCCGACTTTCTCCAACGAACTGCACGTGATTGTTAAACCTTCCAAACCAAGTGGGAGATCTACCTATTTAATATTTTTTGAGGTATGTCAGCAATCAATAGCAGAAGTATTTTCTTTTTCATAGAGCATCTTCCTTTCCCTTCACTGGAATCACAGTTTGTCTTTTATGGAAAAAATGGATAAGCAGCGAGAGCAAAGAGGAAGTTGTCTTTTTATGAAACACATTTTAATACACCTGGTACGGTGTGTTGGGTTGCTAGAAATGCTTCCACAGGGGGAGGCCACAGTGAGCTTCACCGGCCAACCTCTCTGGAGCCTGGATAAGAAGCTACAAATTAGAGCACTTCTACCCCTGGCTGTTCTAATCGAGGATGGCACTGGAGCAGAACTGGCCTCAGAATTAGGGATCGGTGACTAGCTTTCTGTCCTGATGAAAGGGATTATGTGACATGGATGCTCGTGGTAGCAGGGGACTAGGCTTAGTGGCAGGAAGCTAAAAATCTGGCCATCTAATGGCACTGTGCCTGTCTGTCTTTAGACAGCAAGAAAGGCTATCTAAATATGATCTGTGAAAATACTTTGTATAATCACAGTATGATTATATGATTTAAAAATGATTTTTGCTGCTGTCCCACAATGTTATGCATTGAGAGAGGTCTCTGAGCAATTCCTGCCCATTAAAAGCTGTCTCTATCAATGTCACTTCAGAACCTAAGCCTAACTATGTAAAATTCTGACAATACTGTCTTGAAGGTCTTTTAAAAATTATTTCTTTTGAATTAAAATGTCTTAATATTTATTTGTATTATAATGAGTGAGCTATGTTTACTTTTAGAGATTTGTGCTCCTTTAATAACATAATCTGAAAATCTGTGGTTTACTTTAACTGTTGATACAACTTTCTCTGCAGATAGGATTCTATTTGCTACCGTGCATACATGCAAAACATCAGGAGTGACAGTGGTTTTAAAAAAAAAAAAAAAAAAAAAAAAATCACAGTAGATATGGGTAATCTGGTTGAATTTTTTCGTAGTGCCACTGGAATAGAAACACAACAAACACAATTACTTTTGATACAATTTTGCAGCTTAGAGTACTTTGTATAGAACAAAGTAAGTTCAAAATACTATTTCTATTGATAAATATGTACATTTTCTGTACTTCTTTCTTGCGCTGTCATATTTTCTTTGACAAAAATGGTGCTTCCATTTTTGAAACAGAACAATATGGAAAGAAAACTACCTTTAGAGGTAGATTATGCTGCAAGCAACCCATGTCTGACAAGAAACACTCCTGTCCCAGGAATGGACCTTGCCCCACACCTCACTCCTCACCACCTCCCAAGTGTTCCTGGTGCCAAAGGACCTGCCCAAGTGCCTGCACCAGCAGCACCAACTCAGTGGCCCCACTCTGCTCACCCTCACTGGGTTCACTATTTCTATGACCATTAAAAAAGTGTGGAAATAGTGGAAAATTTGTACACTTCAGTCATCTTAGTAGTGGTGCCAGTCCATCAATATTAGAAAAACCTTCACTGAAGTTCAAGTGTATCCTCTCCAGAACAGCCTTCATGAAGTACGGTGATAAAATTCTGTTCCTGCTTTGTGCAAGTTGGATTTGCCTTTAGGTACAGCAGGTTTACTAGTATTAATATTACTACTAGAAAAGTAGACTGGTGCTGAAAATAGGGAGTCAAAATCAATCAGGTCTAAAAGATCTACTATTCCTTCTCAGCATGAATTAATGATCTGGAAATATCATGCCTGCCCCTTCTTTAGTTTCTGTGAAGAAAGTGGTTTGTCTATATGAGTAGAAAGCCAAAGAATAGGTGCATACACCTATGAATACATTGTCCTCCAAAGGCACAGCAATAACTGCACTGCCACAATACTTAGCAAAAAATGAAATATAGTTTGGGAGTTTCAGTGCCTCTGAAAGCATATCCCAGAACACTGATTTTTCATCTCACATCTCTTCCAGCTCTGTATTACAGAGCAAAATGATTGTTCATGCTTTCATCTACAGCATTATTTCCCAGTAATATTCCTGGTTGCTACAAGAGTTTAGAATATAGAGTACGGTCCCTTCTGTTAACCTAAATCTAATACAACATATCTTTCACCACCTAAAATTTCAATACAGCACAAAAATAACCCCAAATAATTAAAATACCCTGACATAACTTTGTGCTAACAGCAAAAAAAAAAAAAAAAAAGTATTTTTTCTAGCTAAGGAATTAGTAACAGAGAGTGTAATTAAAATATCAAAAGATAAAGTGAAATTTTTAGTGAGTTTTTGCTTCAAGAATTTATGTACTACAGCTTAAGAACCAAGTGGCTCTGTTGGTTGGACTGCTAAAAAAATTAATGAAATTCATGCTTGTTTAAATTAAGATGGAGATTTGCTTCTTATTTTAAATATCCTTTATATTTAAATGGAAAGTATTTTAATGGTAATCTAGTAAGATGTACTTAAATAAAATCCAGTTTAAATAAGTACTTATTTTGAAAACTCACTGTATAAAAGAATTTACTCTACCATCATTCCCACAACGCATGTAGAGGTACAGTTATAGAACAGATCTCCTGTAGTCAAAAGATTCACAGTCTTAGAGGTATTTATACCTTGTATTATGTTGACTACTCAATTTCAAGGAATTGTATTACTTATGAGTATGTAATATGCAGGCTTTGCCAGTATATAGATAGATATTTTAGGTAGTCTACACAGCTGTCATCTACTTTTATAGAAACTGGGAACTGCTACGATGACATAGTGTATACTAAGTCACTGCGATAAACATTTTGGTCCAACCAAGGAAGTTTTAATTTCTTCTTCTTACCTCTAGAAAAGCTCTTTAGAAAATACAATGAATTATTAGAAGACAAATATAAACCAGATACTTAGTATATTGCTTATGTATATACGCTTATGTATATATTCTCTTGTAGGAAAAAAGACTTAACAGTATTTAATTGATATCAGTGAATACTAAAATTCCAGTGCGGGTATTTTTCTGTTATTTCTAATATGCAAAGTAAACATATCTGGCTTTCCATATCTACATTGTGAACCAATTAGAATGAGATTAAAGGTCTTCTGTCATCTGGAGCTGTTCACTAGAAGTAATAAAATTGGTCTTATATGTGTTTGTTTCATATATAGAGCAGTATGTAGTATTTTCTTAATATTGCTACAAATATCTTTTGAGATGTTTTGATTTTGGAGCATGATTCTCTTTGGCCAGCAGTTCTGCAAGACCTTTTGGAAAAAAAAACAACATATTTTTAAAGAAAGCACAGATAAATACATGTGTTTCTCCAGATGTCAGATAGCAAAGATCTGTTCACAATATTAAAAAGTTTCAGAAACACATTTAAAACATCCTATGGTATGTACCTGAATTGTCACATTTAAGAATAATTTGTCCTTGAATGTACAGAGTAATGGGAAAACACTTTACAACTGAACTGAAAGAAAGAAAGTGTATTTGTATGTGCTGTCAACCTCTGGAACTCACAGCAGCAAAAAATCATTGACATAAGCCTTGAATTGATTTGGGTTTTAAAGATCAATTGATTGATCTATCTATCTTTTGGCAAAAAAATGACACTCCTACTGCTTTAGGCAGGTGGCTTCCTTCAGTTATTTGCTAGAAATGTGGAAAACAATGACAGCTGTATCTCCAAATTCATACAGTTCAATGTTTCTTTTGCACCATATCTGATACAGTGTGCAGGTCCTTCAGGTTCTCTCATTGTTAGATTCTGCAGAGAAAGTAATCATTTGAGCCACTCATGTGATAAACCAGCACTTGAAAGACTCAAATGTCAAGTTGTTTTCATCACATCGACAGCAGGTCTTAGACTTAATCTTTCCTTGGTTTATGCCACTACTTTGCCTTTACTTTGCTGCAAAATGTGGAATTGCCTTGTATATGCTAATGAGAACTGCCTTGCACATTAGTTCTCCAATTTCATCTATATTACCCTTCACCTGTTAGTGAACAAGGCAATGGCGCATATTATTCTCCCCTCGATGCACATCCCATTAGACTTCAGTTGAGAATACACCCCCCTTGTGTGTAACCAAGATGAGATTCATAGAGATTTCCATTTGTGTTTACAAGAGCATTGTTCCTTTACTATACAATCCGTGCTTTTTATATTCATATAAGACCTGTAGACCCAGAGTCTGGATCTGATCCCAGCCTCTCCTTCCACCACCACCTTCTACATACCCAGCACTCCTTCTGATGACACAGATCGATTTGCAAGTTAAGACCAAGTACTTATCATAAAGTACTTTGCTACAAATCGACACTGGATGATCACGTGCTGTCCTGATTTCAGCTGGAATAAAGTTACTTTTCTTCCTAGCAGCTGGTACAGCTCTGTATTTTGGATTTAGGATCAGAATAACGTTGATAACACACTGATGTTTTAGTTGTTGCTAAGCAGCGGTCAAGGACTCTTCAGTATCTCATACTGCCCTGCCAGAAGTAGCTGGGAGCGCACAAGAAGCTGGGAGGAGACACAGCCAGGACAGCTGACCCGAATGAGCCATTCCATACCATATGACATCATGCCCAGTATATAAACTAGGGGGAGCTGGCCAGGGGACACAGCAGCTCAGGGACTGGCTGGGCATCGGTCAGTGGGTGGTGAGCAATTGTATTGCTTGTTTTGTATATTCTTCTACTATCATTATTATTAGTTTTCCCCCTTCCTTTTCTGTCCTAGTAAACTATTTTCATTTCAACCCACAAGATTTTCTATTTCCCTCCCCCCTCCCCCCAATTCTCTCACCATCCCACTGGGGCTGGGGGGAGGGAACGAGCAGCTGTGTAGTGCATAATTGCTGGCTGGGGTTAAACCATGACACATGCTTTTAACAGTCAATATATTTCCCAACACAAGCTTTTATAAAAGAATTTCTGAAACAGAATTTCCATTGCATGTATTCAGAACTTAAATATTATCTATAAATATATGTTTATATATATTTACATTCAGATAATCGTATGTGAACTTTTGAATTAAGTTAGTTAGCATTCTGATGAGTTCAATTACAGTTGATGATTCTGCCCTATACTTTAAATACTGCTGTGAATTAGCACTGTATGCTTTTCAAAACTATATACTATCAGAAAAACAATTATACATAAAAATAAACAGAGAACAATTGGCAATGACATTATATTTAAGTTCTGTTCTTCAGTGATAAGAGGTAAATATCTGTTCTACATTTAACTATGTGAAAATCAGTGTTATGAAGAGATACAATCTTTACTATGAACTGTCTCTAAAATCTGTGTTCCTATTGCAACAGCTTACATTTTCAATGTCAGCCCAAAATTTAGAAATATAAATTGTTATTTACAAACCTCTGAAACCAACAGAACTGTAATCTATTTCTTACCTGTGAGTGGACACCAGAAGTCATGGTAGATTTTCTATACTCTTTCTATAACTTTCTTGTTAAAATATTTAGGTGGCTCCCAGGGGAAATGCTATACTATGGCTAATTTGAACCTGTTTACATTAGAAACTGAAAGAACATTCTTTGTATCCTTTTAGTCACAAACATTTCCTAGTCTCATCCTGTCACTTCTCAATGGGGGTTCTTGGTGCCATTCTTGAACGTACAATACCCAGTTCCATTGAATGGATATGGGGACCGCTTGTTTCATCCTTTTCATCTTTGATTAAAGTCTGAATACAGAAATTTTTTTTACACCGTGTAGTTTCAAGTCTATAGGGACTATATCAACCCAGAAGATAATCTATATTCTCAATGTAATGTTCACCAGATGCAGCCATGGGGGGAATCCTCCCATAAATTACAGCATATTCATCACTGTATATTTTTGGTGATCCGAGAACTATAAAATTGCTGTTTCTAGAAATGTGTTTATAATTTGGATTTAATATCTAATGTGTTTGACTGAAAGTTGACTTCCAAATGTGCACTAAGTATTAAGACGATTCAACAAAACTAACCTTAGAAGGAGTTTTATAAATGAATAAAATAACTCAGAGGAAAATTTTAATGTACTCACTTTGACTTGCAGTCCTCCAGTCTGAATCCTTCTTAAAATGTCATAATCTGAGGATTTTAGTTTTTATTAAAGACGTAAACATTCTGGCTAGACTTTTCTCCCCCTAGATTTACAGATAAATTGACATGTAATAAAAAATGACAACAAGCTATATGCCATTTGAATGAAGCTTAAAGATTGTTTCTCAGTATTTGGATAGAATATTTTTTTCAAGCTTACAAGTATTAGGAATTGGCAAACACAATTCTGAAATAACTAGTGAGGTCTCAGTGACCTAGAAAATGCAGTGTATGAAAAGCAGCTTGAAATACTGACGTCCATTCAAAGAGCAGCAAATAACTGTCTTCATGGAAAGATCCATATATCCATATATATTTATGTGTGTGAAAGAATGGAACACCTGCTCTTTCAGTCAACATTAATAGAGTTGATGGGAATTATGAAAGCAAACTGAAAAAAAATGAGTCTCACAACAGCTAGTATATTTTTAAATTCTCAGTACTCTTTTTTGAGTGATTAAGTAAGAATTTCATGCTTCATTTAAAAAAAAAAAAAGCATATAGCCTGATCTTCAAAGAGAGGAAAAGAAAGACAGTAGAAGATGGAGAAAAGAGACAAGCTGAGGGCATATCTGCAAAATGCCTGCAGACAGACGTTTGGTATATGTGGCCTAAAGATCAAGGTGGCTGGATGTGAGAAAACTCTGAGGAACTGTGTAGTAGTGCAAAGCTCTGAGCTCACAAGGCCAACTGAGATTCCTTTCTAAAAGCTGTAGAATGGCACATCCATTTTTCTATTAATGCAGTTTGAATAGAGCTTCTACAGGCACAGATGAGTTTAATTTGGAGAATAAAAGAGATTTTGGAGATAAAGAGCTCTATTAAATTGCCTAGAAAGGAAGTGGAAGATTCCTTGCTAGAGGTAAGAAAGCAAATGATAGATTCCCAACAAGCTCAAAATTGGAACTTTAAGGAGGATTTTAGTTCCCTTCAGCTCACTGAAGATACATGAAGAGTAAAACTAGCTTCATCTCCAGGAGTATGTCTGCTACAGGTTAACTGTTTCCTATTTGGACTAGAATTAAATTCTGCACTTCCCAAACAGTATTAAACAAAGCTAAAATAGGCAAAATATACAATGTCTGCAGAAGAGATTTCTTCTTGCAGAAGGAATCTTTACATAGCCTGCTTGTTGAAATTAAGTATTATGTATACAGTAGTGAGGGGAGCAAATAGGCAGTCTTTTAAAAAAAATCATATGTTTTCATAGCCTGCATGGAACAGGGAAAACAGCACATTCTTTACACCTTGGGAGTTCACAGAAATACCTCAGGAATAGTCAGTACTGTAGACATTTACGCGTCTTGTCCAGCTTCAGTAGAGACTTAGGTCCACCTCACAGGAACAAAATAACCCTAATAGTACCCATCACAGAAGCTATTCTCCTCAATTGTACAGGCACAGTGAAACCACAGGGCCAAAGCTGAGCTTTGAAATGGCTGCAAAATTGCGATCGATGAGAAATGTTTGTGCCATAATTTAAAAACCAAGGAAGGAATGGCTGCCCTGGTGTCAAGACAGCATGTATACACTGCTAAAACTAAAATATCTCACCTGGAAAACTGAAATGCTTTCTTTGTTAGGCAACAGACTGCACTAACAACTCTGGTATTTTCCTGTTATCAGGGATCTTCTAATGAAGTACTAGATCAAACTCTGTAACTTTCTAATGAACGTCTGAAAACAGGGAATCTTTTTTTGTTGTAGGAAATGTTAAATAATTTCCTTCTGGTACATGCTGATACATTTTTTCTGTTAGAGAATTGAAAAAATAAAAATAACATTGTCATTATAACCCCAGTCTGCATAAATTATGGAAAGTGATGCTGCAATATGTCCAATATACGCTTCCCACTGTGAAGCAGTATCCTTCTTAATCTTGAAGATTTCAGGAACCATGTTTGCTAGGCTTTTCAAGAATAAATATGAGCACACTTTTTGAAAAGAAGCTACAGAGGGTAATCTTTACAGACAGTACGGGAATTATAATATGGAAATTATTTAAAGATATTATATTGGGGAAAAAAACACAGGTGCATATTAACAATGAGAAAAAAGGGTTAAGGAGGTTATGACAAAGAAGGAGGTACCCTTCAGATACTCCAGATCATATTAAAATAAAGAAATTAGAAAGAGCCATGAACTCTGGGAGATTAAATGTAAAAATATAAACAAACAGTCTAAAAAGGGAGTTTAAAAACCAACTGGTAGAAGAAATAGGTAATAGTAACAAATCTCCCTTGAAATGTATCAGGAGAAATACACATGCCTGAGATTCTGTAGCAGCAGTTGATGTGGAGGGTAACAAAAGGAGTTTCAGACAAGCTAAGGCTATTCCAGAAAAACTGAATTATTTCCCTGCTTTAATTGTGGAAGAAACCAGGAACAATCCCCAACCCTTGTCTGACAGAGAATCATGAGATGATATGACATTACAGAAACTGCAGATTTTGTTACAGAAAACAGTGACAAAAATGAAAGGCAATAAACACCTGAGGCCAGATGGCATCCACTCAGGGTTTCTAAGAGAACTCAGAGGTGAAATGGCTGTACTATTGGTGATAGCATAAAATCTCTTCCTTAAATCTGTCTTGATATCAGAGGACATGAGGGAGGGAAGGAGAAATTCGAGGAACTGTGCCTGGTAAATAAATATTCTGATGAAAAATCACGTGAACAGATGTCTTCTACCTGAGAAGAATAGTTTTTGTAAAGGCAAATCCTAAAGTTTTTTAGAAGAATTATGACACACGGGTGAGAGACACTTGAGGCACAGAGTGGTCCAGTTGAAGTAACACGAATCTCCAACTGACTTTTGACAAAAATTTATTACCAGAGGGCAAGTTAAGGATAGCAGCAGCTAAAAAGTAATCCAAGTATTAGGAATAGACCACAATACAATAGAAATCATTGTACAAGTTTCATTGTACCTAAAAGTTATTGCTCTACCACACCTTGAATGCCATGTGTATCCCCCATCTCAGAAAGGTTCAGAAGTGAGTTTGATAACCATCAGAAGTATGATAGTGCTGCTTTATGAGGAAGAACAGCATAGGCTAGAGTCCATCCATCTGTTAAAAGATGTATTGGTATGGATTTCAGAAGTCTACAATATCAAAAGAAGCATTGAGACGGTGGGTAGGGACTGGTCATCTCTTACAATACAAGAATTGGGGATCAGTAATGAAACTAGAAGGTAAATTCCAAACAAAAGGAGAGGATAGTTATGGAAGTCCTTTCCAGAGCAGGTTATATATATGCAAAGTCTCCATGGGCTCAAGGGGAGACTGGAAAAGAGAGGCAGAAGAAAGACCCACAAAAAAATTAAATGCAACTGTATCTGTCTCTATAGGATTCTAAGCCTAAGCCAGTTGGTAACTGGGAGTATGTTAGGGGAAGAATCACATGCCTGCATTGCTCCTCTTCCCTTTGTATCCATGCACGGCCACTCTTAGTGACAGATTCATAGGTTAGATGGAACTCTTGCCTCATCCACTGTGGCGATTGTTATATTCCTATGAATTTAAGCACTTTCAGAAATGTGCCATACTGAAAAGAAAACTACTTATTTTAATTATTACATGCATTTTCAGTGACTACGAGGTTCACTGTTTCTTGTAAGCTAATTCTCAGGTTTNTATTACATGCATTTTCAGTGACTACGAGGTTCACTGTTTCTTGTAAGCTAATTCTCAGGTTTGAGATATCAAATATCAACCCCTATGTGCTTTAATATGCCAGTAGTTCTGTTTAACAGTGGTTATTTAGTTAGCTACTTCATTGCAAAGATTTGACACGACAAATTCTTCTAGATTCTTTACTCCCTTAGATGCTGTGTAAGCTTTCCAATTGCTTGCATAGCTCGGCTATTACATTTGTACAAATAGTATCTATTTGATTTTAGGGAAGTTTTTAAAATAAATTGTCAAACAATAATCATGCTTTGATTAAATAAATATTGCTATTGCAGCACTACTTAGGACATAATTTAAATTTGCCATGAATAATTTGTTACCGTATCTGTCATCCTAACTGATTTAAATTGTGGATGTATTTGTTGGAAAGCCATCTTATTTTGCAAATTCGACATCAATAGTTGTTTCGTGAGTGTATTTGACATTGTTTCTAACATTAGTTTATGCCAATCACATTTACTCTAAACTGCTTATTACTTTATTGCTGAAAATGGCAACATGCATTTATTCAGCTTTTTACTTCAGAATCAGCAGGCTATCACTTGCTTTATTAATCATATCCAACCTTGAGGATTATAGCCACTAGTTTCAAGTTTACTTAATTGCTGCTACTCAGAAAATGAGAACTTAGTAATGCAGTTACATTTACATCTTTGATGAGCTGCTTTTTTACAGGCTTCATTATGTTTGGAAAGAACAGATTTTTTTTTTTTTTGATCCTTCCTCACTACATATAATATATCTTACACTATTTTGAGTCCTTTTGAAATGTTAGTTGTTACATATATACTAAGTGCAAAAATGAAATATCAGTTTTACAGGTTAAAGGCAAAACATTAATTGGCTAAAGAAGTTCAGGAAAGTTTCTAAAGCATTTCTGACAAAAATCAGAGCTACAATTCCTTCTGTTTATCAATATGAAAGCATAAAATAACAAGAAAAGAGTTGAGATTTGTTTCTTCAGACTTTTCTTCCCAATACTGTGGTGTATCTAGACACCCATTAAGGACACTTCTACTTTCTCGTGCAAGGAGAAGTTCTTACACATAATAATAAAAATATTTGCCTTCTTATCCAAATTGATTCTTCAGTGCTAGCTATGTATTTTGCAAGAATGCAGGATGTGCTGCAAAAAGTTGCTACACATTTGATCCTTTGGTTCTATAAAGAATAGCATGCTTAGGACTTGATGTATCATGGCAATATCTAGTATCTCCTTTGATACCTCCTTATTAGCCTAAAGGTCAACAGTTGAATGTAATAGTAAGTTTTCAATGACTGATGAGTACCCAAATGAATGCTCCATGGTACAGTACGCACTTTTCTATAATCATCCATGCATTTTGCTATCTCACTAAAATCAGATTACAGAAGAAATTAACAGCTCTTTTCCAGCACCTTCACCAGAAAGAGGATAATATTATTCTTAGAGACCTAAGTCCAGGCAGAAAGTAGTAAAGAAAAAAAATTACAACATTTCTAGACTCACATCCCCTCGCCCGACCTATGGTACACCAAAATATCCTTGAGTTAAGCTGCTATTTCTTCGCAAGATGCATGGAAAATTTCTCCCACTGATCTATTAGTTCAGCAAACAGGAAGAAGGAGATGGATAAAAACTGTTTTTACATTTACTAATAGCAGAGATCATGTGAGAATGCTGCAAGCTGCAAGTCTCAAATATATGCTTGAATATGGAGTACCACAGATCTTAATTTTCCCAGATCTCAGCACTACAAAGGAAATGAAAAGTAAAGTGAAAAGCATTAGGCAGGACTTTATAATGGAAGGAATTGAGGCAGCAGCACTATTCATTGCTAAGCTCTTGGTTATTTTTAAAGGAAAGGCTTATATCTTCTGAGACCTGAAAGCAGCCTGCAGCCTGCTGGAAAGAATGAAGGGAGATAACGAAGTCCAAACAGGATACTTTGATTGACAGCATGAAGACTGGACCAAGACTACTAAAATCATAATCAATATTTCACAAAAAAGTCATATGCAAAAATACTAAACTTGCTTATATGCAAGAGTCTGTATATGTTAGGAACAAATGTGATTTATAACCATTGTTGGGTTTTGTTCTTTTTCATGGCATGCTAACTCACCGGGGATGAAGGGCTCCTCTGTGTGGCTTTCATGAAGTCATTTGCCTGACCTTTAAATATCAATGCTGAAGTATTATGTCTGATTCACTTTGGATTTGTCTGTGCTAAGTCCTAACCCCAATCTAAAAATATTTACAGTGATGGAAGATATTTTCATAAGTAGAAAAGATGTTTTATGCTTTAGGATCATGAAGAGAAAAAGATGTTGGACTCAAGTTTACACTCTGTTAGGCCCTATCTAGACCAGAGTCAACATAACTCAAATATGCTGAAGGTTAACAAACCACATTAGCAGGTTGAACGTAATACAATTCTCCATAAGTAGCTCTATGGCACTGCAATGGGAGAAAATCCTTAGGCCATTGCTGTCTTTTCATTCCAAACTTGCACAGCTTTTGTCCCATGCTGTATTTGGGTTTCTCTCAGGTTTTTATACCATGTTAAATAGTCGTAATAGAGAATTTAGACTTCAAAAATGGGAAAAATATAGACGTTAGCCAAAGCACAATCATCATGTATATTGGAAATGCCCTCTTATAAGTCCTTTGAGAATTTATAAGGGGGAAGAAGTTTTCCAATAGCATGTTACACATGAAAGCACAATCACAGCCTACAAAATACCAGATTTTTCTGTAACAAAATGGGCTCTTTAGTTATGTTCACAAGTAAGCTTACAGATAAGCATGGCTGCCAGTTTGCCAGCTTACAAGGAGATGAAATAAGTCTCCAGCATCGTTATTATAGGTCAATGGAATATAAGCTAAAAGCAACACAATATTTAGGAAATGGATGTTGATAATAAAAGAGCCACTCTAATTTCCTGTGGAGTTCTTAAATTAGCTCATGCCATATGCATACTGGTTCAAACTGATAGTTCTGTGAGATAAGGTCTTTTACATACCTCATTGGTAAGTAACTGATATTGTTCTTAGAGAACAAAAACTGTGTTAATATTATAATTGTGGTTTTATGCTGCAGGAAACACCAGCTATTTGTTTTCTATCTTTGCTGATTCTTAGAACTAAAATGTACTGTTTTGATGCAGCCGGGTTTTAATATAGTCTCAACTATAATTATTAGCGTGAAATGGAAAACACACTTTATTCTTAATACATGTTTATAATTCCTATTGACTCATGACAAAATGCTTGTGTAGTGAAAGAAAACTTAGCTCTGTTTCTATCTAGAAAAAATAATAGTTTGCAGATCAGAGAGGCAGTTAAATATAGAGAGCCACATTAGTATACTTTTTGTGAAATTCTCATTTCCTGCAACTGAAAGATATTCATTGCCTTCTATTGCCAAAGCTTGGGTCAGCCAAAACATTAAAAAGAAATATATACAGCAGTGAAGCATTTGTAGCACTTATTTAAAAACAAATAAAGTTTGCAAGGCAGATCAGACTGCAGTATTCATACAGCTGTTAGTAACATCACAGCCACTATAATCACATACTTCACACAAAATTATTCTGAGAAAAATTTTCTACAATATCTTTAGGCAACAAAGGACATTTCTGGTCATCGTGTGAATTCTATGTGACTCAAACTCCGATGCAAACCCAGGATTTTCTTCTTTGTACTATGTATGGGAAAGCCTGCTCCTTTGAGAGTTAAAATAGCTTTCCAAGACTTCTGATTTAAATTTCAAACTCTTGATCATAGTCAGGGAGGAAATGTTTTTATCCTGAAATTGAAAATTGAGTTCTTTAGCTCTATACCAAGTGAAAATATTAAGCATTTTGTTGTATCCACTATGTGAGCCAAGTTCCCCACTGTGCCTTCAAATCCACAGTGAATGAACCATATTTGGATCTGCTTATCAGAAGGAGACATTTAGAAAGACAATGAGCCTGTCCTGCTAGACGAAGACTCCTGATGCTTTTAGATAGGCCTGTGGTGAACTGCAAAATGGGCCCTAAAATCAGACTGACATGGTCGCTTAACAAGCTGTGGTATTAGTGTTTGGCTCAGAGAATTTCTAGTGTCACCCACAGGGTTGATGATGGCAGCCATCATAATTAGAATGCATGAATCAAAAACACCAGGTGAAGATTTTGCCTTGGAAGAAAGAAAAGACAGAAGGAGGGAATTACCATGCCCTTTGACTATTAAGCTGCTGCATGCAGCTGGATCAATGACCAACAGTGACTGGGCGGATTATGCTATGGAGATACTTGCTATAGTCTTACACTTCCCACACCCAGTGGCTGTCAAAGCAAACGATGTGAACGACTTCAAAGAAAGTGAACACAAGAGGCTACACGGGGAGAAAGGTAACCCCACTAAAGATGGGGTAAATGAGCCCAGGATTTTCTTTGAGTTTAGCAAACAATTTCACTTAGAATTGATTTATTTTATTAATTCTATCACTCTGAATTCGTTCCTAAAAATGCTAAACTCTGATGTTTGCTGAAGTGGAAAATCTGTGTAATCTTAACTGATATGACCTTGAAAGGGATTTGCTGAACTTTTGTATGATTGGATTTTTCCCAACCTTTGTAGACTCTTGATTTTAAAATCTGCCTAACAAAAGCTCTGTCAGGAAAGCTGTTATTACAAAGATGATTCTCAATAGGGAGAAGTGGACTAATTGCAAGCTCTTCAGTGAAATAAAGGAAGGTTTTGCAAACAACTACAGAATTGAAAAAATGCACCACATTGCTGTTAACAGAAACTACGGGGAAGAAACATCAGAAATGGCAAAGATGTCTAGTATAAATAGATGTTATAAGAGTAGCTAGAAGAGGCTATACAAGATTTCAGATAATTCATAAACAGTAATTGCTCGTCTGACCTTGATGTGACTACAGAAATTCCATTAACTCACAAATCTTGACATTTAATTACATACTAAAAAATATTCTCCCATTTATTTTGACAGGGTCTACAATAATCCTGCATTTGACTTTTATCCATGTTTTCAGCTGCCTTTTCCACAAGGCAATTTATTCCCAAAGTCACAAATAAAAACCATAGTATCAGACTATACTGTTACCTAGAATGTTCTTTATTTCTCTCTAAAATTTAAACTGAAACACTGTGAGAAGGTGGGGTTCACAATGACACAGTGCCCTTCACCTGTGCTAATGAAGAAGGTTTTGGCTTTTTGTTCATGTGGTCTAAATGAAATAGAGTCTAGGGAGGTAAAAAAAAAAAAAAATCAAAATACTGCATGTGAACTGTATTAATACACTCTAGAATTACTGGATTCCAGCAATATTTGAAGTGGTCTTCCTATGTTCACACAATCACCAAGCAGAGTAGGGGTTTTTCCTCTTTATACTTCAAGCTCAGTTTTGAGGCACTTGACTATTCCATATTAGTTGCACTGCCTGTACCTACCTACCGTTTGCCTCATCAATTCAGATTAAAACCTTTTAATCTGAATACTGTACATTTCCTTTCCTGCCTCAGAACAAAAACTAATCTTGTTGACAATTTCTTGACTTTAAGTAATGATTTCATATTGTCATTCAATTTGAAAATATAATAAAAAAAAGAAATAATTAAAATAAATATTTTATCATCTCATATGAACTAGGAAATATCATGGTTTTCAAAAGCAGTTTGATTATGTATACTTATCATTCTACACGAACTATTATGTAGATAACATGTGAAACAAATTGCATCTAGCTTTTCTTTGTGTGCCCAGCAGTCTGGCAGGAGCAAAACAATTTCTTGCAGTTCCTTATTGCAAAAAAGCATAATAAAGAATTCTATAGGATTCCCACAAATGTTATCACTCAGCAGCCTAGAACTAGGTCATAAGCTATGTTTGCAGAATACCTGAGAACATAATATTTTACTTCAGATTCATGATAGTATATGTTTCTATACATACTGTTACAGATCAATCTGCAAATGTAGTATTTTATGGCTCACAAGGGTTTTTTTTATGCTTCATCATTATTCTTTAAAAGAAACAACACATTTACTTTGAAAGCATTTACACTGCACTTGCTTGTGTATATTTATACACACATATACACACAGACATTATGAGATATTTCTTTGTGTTAAACATGTGGCTAAATATATATTTTTTGAAAAAAGACATTAAACTGAAATCCTTTCTTTGTTCACATTATTACACTGCTCTCTCCTACTTTCTGGCAGGAGCTACATCTCAAATGTGGTTTTTTTGTTTTTTTTTTGTTAGATTCTGTTTCTTTATAACATCCCTAAGACACTCCTCCTTTCTGAATCACTGAGAAAAGAATCCTTGCCTTCTGCATTGGCTTCTTGCGAACCTCTCCTTCCAGTCCATTTGAAAAAAATTTTTGGTTCACACCGCTTTAATGCATATATATGTAGTGCCTTCTTTTTTTCCTATCACATGTTAAGTTTCCTCATTCATGAAGGATGTCTCTCCAGCTACAGATCCCTATAAAGCTCTCCCTAGTTGTGTCTTGATGCTTGCTTTTCCCTATTTCTACAGCACAGCTGAATAAAGAAAAAAGCAAATGTTACCTTTCCTTAGCTTATTAAAACTTTTCTATTAGCATCATCGGCATTGTTTTATCTTTTTTTTTGACCAGCTCAAATAATTATATACTATGACAGCTCCATTAACTTCAATACACTTATTATTTATGCCAGAAAAGCTCTTCCTAGGTTTATAATAGGAAACATTAGAGGTAAGAAAAAGAACACAGAGGAAATAAAATTGCCTTCCCCCCAACCCCTGCTAAGTTGTGCTCTCAAGAGCAGTCTCCATTTATACTCATCTAACATCCCGTTTCTTTCATTCCAGGTTTACTGTTATTCGGACTCTGACCCCAATAAATACTGAACATGCTCTATATTTGAGATCGAGCCCTTCCCCCTCACTTTGAGGGGAAGGTAGTAAGTTTTCTTATTTACTTGCTGTTTTCTAGATGCTTCAGCACTGCAGCATATGAAATACCATGTGCTGCACAGTATTTTGTGTGTATAATGATTTTGAGCTTTTAAACACATAATCTGACATCCTATTCTGCATGGTTAGGCAAGGAGCTCCTGGAAAAACTCAAATGGAAGAGGGAAACTTACAGTAAGTGGAAAAAGGGTCTGGTTAATTGGGAGGATTATAGATATGCTGCCAGAGGATGTAGAGAATCAACAACAAAGGCCAAGGCTCTCTTGGGATTTAGTCTAGATAGGGAAGTGAAAGAAAACAAGAAAAATTTCTTCAAATACATCAATGAGAAAAGGAAGAGTAGGGAAAAAGTGGGTCCACTGCTAAATGAGGCAGGAGATACGATAACAGAGGATGCAGAGATGGCAGAGTTGCTGAATGCCTTCTTTGCCTCAGTCTTCACTCCTAAGACCAGCCCTCAGGAATTCCAATCACTGGAAGCAAGGGAGTAAAACTGGAGCGAGGATGACTCTCCACTGGTCAGTGAGGATTTGGTTAGAGAACTATTAGAAAAACTGAAAACACACAAACCCATCGACCCTGACGGGGTGCATCCACGTGTGCTGAGAGAGCTGGCTGATGTTGTGGCTGAGCTGCTCTCCATCATCTTTGAAAAATCATGGGGAACAAGAGAGATGCCTGATGACTAGAAAAAAGCCAGTATCACTCCAGTCCTCAAAAAGGGCAAGAAGGAGGACCCTGGAAACCACAGGCCGGTCAGCCTCACATCCATCCCTGGGAAGATGATGGAGCGGCTCATTCTGAAGGCCATCTCTAATCAGTTGGAAGAAAAGAAGGTTATCAGGAATAGCCAGCATGAATTTACCAAGGGGAAATCTTGCCTGACTAATCTGCTATCCTTCTACAAAGGCATGACAAAATGGGTAGATGAAGGGAGAGCAATGGATGTCATATACCTTGACTTCAGTAAGGATTTTGATACTGTGTCCCATAACATCCTCATAGGTAAACTCAAGAAATGTGGCATAAATGATTGGACTGTGAGGTGGATTGCCAACTGGCTCAACAACAGGGTTCAGAGGGTTGTGATCACTGGCACAGAGTCAAGCTGGAGGCCTGTGGCCAGTGGTGTTCCCCAGGGACCAGTACTGGGTCCAGTTTTGTTCAATATCTTCATCAAGGACCTGGATGAGGGGATAGAGAGTACCCTCAGCAAGTTCACTGATGATACAAAACTGGGACGGGTGGCTGACACACAGGAAGGCTGTGTTGCTGTCCAACAAGATCTGGACAGGCTAGAGAGCTGGGCAAAGGTGAATCTCATGAAGTTCAATAAGGACAAGTGTAGAGTCCTGAATCTGGGGAGGAATAACACCAGGCACCAGTACAGATTAGAGGACGTCCTGCTGGAAAGCAGCCCCATGGAGAAAGACCTTGGAGTCCTACTGGACAGTAAGTTGTCCACGGGACAGCAATATGCCCTTGTGGCCAAGAGGGCCAATGGGATCCTGGGGTGCATTAAGAAAAGTGTGTCCAGCAGGTCGAGGGAGGTTCTCCTCCCTTCTCTACTCTGTCCTTGTCCTGGTGAGACCGCTCCTGGAATACTGTGTCCAGTTTTGGGCTCCCCAATTCAAGAAAGACAGGGTCCTACTGGAGAGAGTCCAATGGAGAGCTATGAGGATGATTAAGGGACTAGAACGTCTCTCCCATGAAGAGAGACTGAGTGAACTGGGGCTGTTTAGCCTTGAAAGGAGATGGCTGAGAGGGGATCTTATTAACGTATATAAATAACTGAGGAGTGAGTGTCAAGAGGAAAGGGACAATCTCTTTTCAGTGGTGCCCAGCAATAGAACAAGAAATAATGAGTTAAAGTTAGAGCATAGGAAGTTCCACCTTAACATGAGGAGAAACTTCTTTACTGTGAGGGTGAGGGAGCCTGGAACAGGCTGCCCAGAGAGGCTGTGGAGTCTCCTTCTCCGGAGACTTTCAAAACCCGCCTGGATGTGTTCCTGTGTGGCCAGCCCTAGGAGATTCTGCTCTGGCAGGGGGGTTGGACTAGATGATCTCTAGAGGTCCCTTCCAACCCCTAACATTCTATGATTCTTCAGAATTTGGTCTCTTAGATTTCACTGGCTCTTGGAAATCTTCTTCCAGGTGAAAACTAACAGAGTAGGCATCAAGTGGATGTATATCACAGGAGCGTAAAATTAAAAAAAAAGACATGATTATTACTGCTTCATTGATTTTGGCACATCAGAACAAGAACAGCGATCGTTCATATTACACCTTTCCCTTTTTCTCCTACACTGGTCTTGGAATCTCAGGAGGAGAAGAGAATATTCAAGGCTTTCTTCCATTCTCTTTTCAATGTGTTGGTAGTTGCAGAGTCTGTAGCTTCTGCTCTATCTGCTAGTGTATCACTGTCTTCCTGAAATCGTGCTTTACTGACTTTCGCAATCAGCATATCCTCAGGAATATAGTGATGCCCCTCCTACTTCCCTCTTCAGAAGAAAAAATTAGGAAGGAAATACTGCCCTGCAGATCCTTTTCTCCCTGTCTCAGGTGGTGAGGGAGAGAAATAGATGAACACAGTTCAGAAAATTTTCTTGCTTTTCTCAGCAGGGAGGCTTGCATATGGTTGGGCATAGCAAAAACACATGATTTCCACAGGGCCTCAGGCAGCAGCCAAATTTCACAGCAGGGGATGAATCCATGGCCACTTCTGAGGCTACAAAACTACGCATAACACAGGCCTCTCATTATAAGGTTGGACAACCCTCTGGAGACTCTGCTGTTGCCATACTAACAAGAAATGAAGTGGTTTGCGTGTGTCACAGGAGTACTCTGTTAAATATGACTGCCTAGCATTACGCAGAGTTGTACGTGTGCATTTCTTTTCTGATAAGGCATGGAGCAACAAGGGGCAACAAGGATTTACCATACAAGGTTTCCAGCCCCATGTGCCAGGCAACACAGCTTGTGAGAGGCACAGCAACATTGTTAAGCAGGAAAATAAATGGGGAGCTTAAGGTTCAGCTTATTTTTCAGCTTCATCTTACACATTGCAGAAGTTTCTCCTACCACTTTCATGTAATTCTCTAGTAGATTTCTGTCACATAGAGTCACATTTAATAGATTTGAATTTTTTTGATCTTCAATAAACTCTACTCCACTCCTTTGAGAAAAATCTTGGTTACTTTGAAGACATTTCTCTGCTTGTCTGCACTCTGTGAAATTCTTTCTAAAACAATACAAGTTCTAAGTATAAATTAGTCACCTAAAACCAATCTCATAGGTAGATAGATGATCATTCACCATGCCATATAAGCACAGACTGCATGACTACAGATTGTTAGACTATTTAATTTCCATGTGCTAAATGTGAAGTTCAAAAGAGAAATATACATATTTTACTTCCTTAAGAATGAACATTTCATGAAATCGAAACCAGTTACAAGAAGAACACATTAGGGAATTGAAATTAAATTGAAACTGTTAGTGATAATTAAAAAAATTATAATGAAAAGAAACATGGATTACTAAAAAGACTAGAGGAAAATATACAAGGGAAAAAAACCAACTACGGCCATCAGAGTTGAACATAAATAAAAATGTCAGAATTATCCAATAAATAGTTTCATTCTGTATTTAGGCAGAAAGCTCATGGTATACATGATGATGGTAATGAAATCTCTTCCCTGTCATCAGTAACTAGAGATAATGTTTAACACAGTTCTTAAACCCATCATTTTAAAATCAGAACGTCAGATAAAGTAGAAGTTTTGAAAGAATCAAACAGTGTGTTGTCTGGATGAAAATAACAAAACATTTTCCAATATGTGTTGAAGTTGATTGGGCCAGACTTTTTAGAGTCTGCAGTCAGAGAGGTATGATGTCATTATGTGAAAGAATCAGTTGAAGAGTGCTTGTCAGTATGGGTCTGTGACCTGTAGATAGTGTCAGGTAAAACACTGAAGTTTTCCAGGGATTATCAAAGACGAGTAACTGGTGTTACTCAATACGGGTTTATAAAGAATACTTTTTATCTAAGAGAACCTACAAGTTTTTTAATTCAGTGAGGTGTATAACTTGATTATGCAGAGAATCTTGTTTACTCAAGTTAAGACTCTATATGATCATTTTCACACATATTTAACAGTGAAAGTTAAATAATAGATCTTAGAATGAGAAAAAGGGAGCCATTACCACGCAGATGGTGTTAAAACTTCTACTTTCCCCCTTATCTACATTTATCATTTTAGAGCAGTGTACAATGGGAAAAGAGATGGATTCAAATATCCATAAAGTTATGTAACTGATCTAATAATTCTTGACCAATTTTTATGCAATAGTCATAAAAGACTTTAGAAATGAGACTAAAATCATTTAGTCTTCTGCTCTCAATGTAACTGTTGCACTACTTTTACTTCCCGATATTTAAGAACTACTGCAAGTGCAGTAATCAAAAACTATCTAATGATCAACCTATGACATTTTAACTTAATTCATTATCTATCAGTTGAAAGCTTGCCAGGCAATTTAGAGCACACCTCAGTTCTACATTTTTCTGATACTCCTTACATCCAGAAACCTGTGACTGACTGTTTTCTGCCCATACTTCAGCAGAGAGCTTGTTCCTTCATTTCTTGCCCTTTCAACATTTTTTGAAGTTCAGTAAAACTTAGCTAACTCAGTATAATGATATTTTAAGAAGAAGTCTGGCAATTTTTTTTTATTTTATATTGTAAAAAATAGTGTACAGGACTATCCACCTTTATTTATCCTTCTTATTAGTATTTGAATGGGATAAAGAATATTTCTGCTAGAAATCTGTAATGTAAACATTATAAATGCCACAATACTTTGATTTTGTTCATTTTTTTATTATTGGTTTAAGGCTGAGTTGCAAGTATTTTTCCCCGAGTGAAGACAAAGAGTAGAAGTAACACTTTTAAACACTTCAGTAACAAAGAAAAAGAAAGTAGGGAAAAAAAAAAAAAAAGATGAGTATTGTATGCAGAAGTACTAAGTTACCAATGTAAAAATCAGAATGATTCGAGAAACCTTCATCTTTGTAAAATAACAACATTTCTATCTGAAGAAAATAGAGGGGAGAAACATGGTTGAGAAATAAGGAAAAAGAAATAAAGGAATAAAGAAACCAAAGGAATGGGGAAAGATAGGTCCTGGGCCTTCTCCTCGTTTCACTCCTTCATGTTTTGATGTTTAAATGCCCAGATAATTGTGACAGTATCTCCCACTATAAATATCTTATCTTCTTCCATTCCAAAAAAATAAACCTTTGGATAATTGTCTTTTGTTCAAATAGCCATTACTAACTAAACCACATTTCTAGCCATTGCTGAAGTCTTCATTCTACACAAATGAGATGTGTGCACGTTGTCCGAAACAGCTGAAATTACTGTCAGCTAGTGACACTACAGTACTTTGAAATAATATTTGTTGAAGTGCTCTACAGGATCATTCAACTACCAGGTTTGTCCTTTACTCTCCTCTGAATTGACAAGGTTCTGCCATCGTAACATGAGAAGTACTCCTGCATAGCATACAGACTGAAGTCTAAGAAGTTATCCTCAACTGTTAATTTCCTGGACCTTCCAGTTCTTAAAAAAATTTTGTTACAAATAGGAAAAACATATCCAAACTTCATTTGAGCAAAACTTTTCCTACTACACTGGTAGTTTCTTATCAAAATACAGTGGGATATTTCATAAGTGTTTGTTGAGTTTTTTCCTCAATGAAACCTGCATGGTGTCATGCATTCGTGAACAGAGAAAACAATAAACAAGACATCTGAGTTTTAAAGTGGAAAATAAAATGTTTTTTTAGGAAAAATACCTAACTCTCCTCTCTGACTAAAATCACGCAGGAATGATGCAATTTTAGGACACAATAGCTGATGATGTCATGTTTTAAAACATGATGTTTCTCAGTTTTATCTGCATTTTCCTGTCAGTATTAAATGCTCAATTCTTATTCTCAGATATGCAGCATTTAATTAAACACTCTATCACAAATCTTAAATTGAAAGAAATAAAAGGTGCTTAGTACTAAAGACTAACCATAAATTTCATAAAAGGACATGTTTCTAGTTAATCTCTCTATTAAAATTGAACAAAGGGGAACATCCAGTTGAGATATTGATTACTGTTCAAAATTTTATACTTCTTTTTACTTTTCTCCTTTCTAAGCAGTGGGGAAATACCTACGTCCTCATGTAACTTTCAGTTTTCCTCTCCATACAAATTTCACAAAAGTGTTGGCCAAAATGGAATTTAACAGTCATGTACATCGATTTATGTAACATTGTAATATTTTTCCATAATATTCCCTACACAGCCTAAATATTATTCACTATTTTGACCTCTGATACATCTTAAGCATATGTCTTCATTGAGCCGTCTACAGTGATTCCTAGATCTTTGTCCTGAGAGGCTACATCTAATTCAGAGTGTCCCTCAGTACACAAAGGATACGATAATTTGCTCATTGCAGTGTGCGCTTTTTCCCACTGAGGGAGAATGAATTTCGTTAGCCACTGTTGAACTTATTTTCTCTGGATGTGTTAGGTTCTTTTGGTGCTACTCACAGTTCTTAGTCTTCAATAACCTGTATAAACTTTCATCAATGGCAAATATTTCCTTCTGAGTGAGCTACTCCCTCCACTACATTTTTAACAGCCCTGGTTGCAGCGCGTATTCTGGAGAAAAGCAATTGTTAGCTTTCTTCCAGACTTTTCTTTCTTTTGTCTTTTTCAGTAAGCTTCTACCAGCTAACATGACCAAACTGAGATTTCCTTTGCATATTTATGTAATTACTAAAAAAAAAATAATAAAAAACTTTTCAAATCCTCTGAAATGTCTGAGATCCATGCTGAAACTTTATAGTCAAGGCTACATATTAATAAGGATTTCGTTATATATTCTACAAAAATGACATATATTTTAGTTCTAATCTTCTTATCCCTCATTTTTCATCTCCAAATCTCTTTGCATTGGGAATTCTACAGTGCTTTGGTGCTTGGAGAACACCCTAGCATTCTGAAGACAGTACTTGAATGCAAAAACAGGTCTTACATATTTTGTGGCTTCTTATGCTGATGAAAAACTAATCAAAGAAAGAACACCTGTAGATAAACTTTTTATTTTTTACTACGTTTCCTTAAATTGCATTCTCTGAGGTTCACTTTCTAATGACCACATATGGACCTAGTTGGTTTTCTTTTTATTTTCCTTACAAGTAAAGGCACAGGAAGCACTGATTTGACAACACAGAAAAATCATTTGCCAATCTTTGAGAATATTTAGTAATTTGTACTAACATCAACAGAATTCAGGTACTTAGCTGTAAGATATCCCTTTTAAAAACATAACAAACTATATCATCCTATTACAGTTGAAGTTAATGCAAACTGCATGCACTTCTTTTATCATTAAATCAGACAATGAATTGAACTAGTAGCATGGATGCCTTTCACAATGATTTCTGAGGTTCTGTATATAAAATTGACTATTGACTAGAAATCTCTGGAAAACTTTATAAGGCTTCAGAGGTTTAAATTTTGCTTTTCAGTCTATAAAATGGCAACTTGTCTGATGCTTGTTTTGCTGTGTTAGTTTGGACTTGGTGTAGCAACTTCTTTACAGATTAACATCAGGAATTAAACTGACACTGGAAATAGTCTAAGAGACATTTCTTTTTATGTCATTTCTGTGACTGTATTAATTATAGTCACATATAGTCACATTCAGTTCAGAAAATGTTTCCTACATTGTTTTGCAAACTCTTGATGTGTTACCTAAGGCAACTTTGCAGCTAAATTAGACTGCCTGGTAGTCACAAGTCAAATCCTATGTCTGCATTTCTTCTGCTGGTATTTGGTTGCTGATTTGTGTGCTGAAGTTCCAGTAAAACCTATCAACGTGAGGGATAGAGTAGCACTCACAGAATACCCATGTAGCAGACACCAAAAAAAAAAAAAAAAAAAAAAAAAAAAAAAAAAAAAAAAAAAANAGTAAAAAAATACTCAGTAAAATTTGTAACTCTGAATACCAATGAAGTCTACCTGTACAGGTGCTTCAAGTGACTAGTTTAGGAAAATGATTTTATCATTATTGATTTGTTACCACAAGGGGTCTGAATTAATGGCCTCTTTTTGGTCATCTCTTAGTTTCCTTGTTACTGCTCCTAGTTTATACCGCTAGTAACCTCAGGGCCCAAGGGAACTTAAGGAAGAGAAATAAATTTATAATTGAAAATCTGCTTTATATATTCAAATTGAAGCATAAACAGCAGAGTCATATGATCGGCACAGTACGGTTTTCACAGATGGAGATTTGTTTAGGCTGCCAAGAGGCAATGTAAGTGCATGAAAGCTTTTCTATTAGATTAGAATACCAAATCTAGATTGTCAAAATGGCTGTATATTCCTATTTTAAAATTATTGTCACTTGAAATAGGATTCATTCATTGATCCTATGCTGTCCAGTTCTGCAATGAATTAAACTAGAGATGGAAAAGAAGTTGTTGAGAAGGGCTGAATACAAACAGCTCTGGTTTTTGCAACCAGATAGATAACTAGATCTCCATTGACTGTTATTCTGCAAGTGATCACATCTAGTCTGAACAAACACTTTTACAAGCATTGTCTAACAGTAGCTTCACCATTGTAGCTTGCCCCAAGCTGGTTTAATTCCATATATATGTGAAACTGCAGGTTCTCTACAGGTTTTGAGAAAAAGCAAAGCCAGTTAGATCACTGTAATTCAAGTAAACATTTCTGTTTATGTGAATCTATCATAGCTACATAGACTATAATGGGTAAAATCACATTAGGAACCTAAAGCCTGATGATTAGAATCACTGTTATACTCCTGATGAAAGCTTAAATTTGGGCAGTATATCTTACAGGCCAAACTATTCTGGAGTTTTTGTAATTGATAACAGAATTTCCCAGCAACTAAGAGGCCACATTTCTATGTTAAATTAGTGAAATATCTGTTGCATATGCTTTACTAACCTTTGTATTAGTATTCCTCAGTCTCTCTGTATACATCCAAATCATAGTAACACCAATTTAATTTTGAACATATGTTTGTTAGATTTGCATCTTAAATATCACAAGTAGTCGTTGCTACATGCTTTGTGTCAGGGTTTTGAGATATAATCTGTTGTCCTTCTGTAAATATTTTTTCTGTTGTTTCTAGATATAGACAACTGTTTCATTTATAATACTCAGGAAATGTCTATTGAGGAAACCTTAAATCATCTTAGTAAAATTCACAGTGAAAGAAACAAAAAAAATAAATATACAGCTGTGACTATCTGACATGAAAGCTTAACTAATCTCCAGATTCGAAAGGAACTCATTAACGTTTCGATAGCTCTACTGATGGCGAATAGCTTGGTATAGCTAGATAATGGCCATAAGGTAGATATTATCTGAAATAGCTAAACTACACTTTATGTCTTTAGGAAGGACACAAGCTATATGAATGAGCACAATGCTGTTTGTTCAAATGGGAATGTGCTTGGCAGTCAGGAGGCAACCTGAGAGAATGAAGTGTTCCCTATTGGATTACAATACCAAACTGAGAACGTCAAAACGGTTTTCTTTGCTGAATGCTTATGGCTGTTCTTGATTTCATGTATTGTTATGCTGTGTGATTCACTCATTGATTTTATCATGTCCAACACCATTAAAAACTGCTAAGCTAGAAAGACTGGAATTAGAAAAGTTTTTATGTTGATTTTGGTGTGGATTAAACCTTTGGGAAGGGAACCTAATTGCACCTCTGAGTTCTTGCCCACATAAAACACATACAAGGCCCTCTTCCTGCCAGTTAGGTAAATATTTTAAAATATAGTGGTGCAATATAACCATTAATGTGCTTTACCATATTTTATCATCAAAAAAGTATCCATAAGAGTTCTTATTTCTCCCTGACGGACCCATAGATGATCTGAGTATCAATTTATATTATCTACTAATCAGTACACAAAGATATACAGGAAGCTATATTAATTAATGGGTTTTCTTCAAGGGTTTTCTCTGAGTATTAGTATAAAAATTGTGATCTTGGATGAATGACTCTGTTGCAAGAACAAGAATCTGTGCACTCTGAAGCTACCCTGCTCCTTACTTCATGGCTTTTATTTGCATTTAAAAATAGAAATGAAAATAATAAATCCCACTGTTTAAGAGTCAGAAAACTATATTGGGAATGTATTCAGGTGTTTCTGCAAGGAAGGAGATACAAAGGCTAGAAATTCAACAGATGCAGGAGACTTCAAAGGGAAAATCAAAGAAGAAAAAAAAGACAATGAGAAAGGAGATACAGATAGTTGATGAGAAGGAAATTATTCAACTGAGATGTGCATTAAAAAATTAACTGCAGATTTTAATGTATGAAATTATGGGACATTCCAAGCACGACTATAGATTATGCCTTTTTAACTAGAAATAGATTTTCTACAGGCTGGCAGTGCCAACGCAGGCTTGGAAATTGCTCATATTCTATTATCTTTGATTTGAGAAAAGAAAAGGAAAAAGAAATTCAAAACACTGCAAATAAACTGAAGAATTTTAGAAGACCTATATGGATCGGTATACTACATGTAATTGAGGAAAAAATTCCTTTTTGGTTGCATACTGCACACATGTAGCATTATGCACTGAATTAAGATTTAAGTTAAACACTGGACATTGCTCTTCCATTATTATAAGTAGCATGACACTGACAACACAAATGTCAGAAAATCCTTTGTTGTGTTTAGGCAGTTAATTAAAATACTGCAGTACTCATTTATGTACACATACATATGTAAATATACTTTTTAAAAAGATTATAAACTAGCATTGTCATATGTTTGCACGTGTATGTGCACCTATGCACACATACGCATCAGGCATGTGTTAGGGGAAGAAGAGGCATAAACAAAAGCACAACATCTGGTTACAAGAATAAATGCTACATTTGTGTGCAAACTCTGATTTACAGAAAATGATATCAAATTAAATACCTGGGCATATTTACAAATCTGCATTTAGATAGAAGCCAGAGCGTAGTCAAAATGTAAGAACCGATTTACTTACTAACTCTGCTCTGCTAGGTACAATTAGATATTAAGCAGGTCATTCTAACATTTCCTAAAAACTGACTAGCTGCAGGTTAGAAGACGTGCACAAAATTCATACAGATAAAAGTCATTCTGTGCTGCCTCAGTTCTGAGGCAGAAGAGCTTAGATAGAGTGAATAGAAATGTTCTTAGATTTCACAAATAATTAAAAGCGTTCCCTTTATTTCTCCTCCCTCACTTCATTCCAGTCAAAAGGCAATTCTCTATGTGAATATCAAAATGATTAATACTAAAAAGCATTAATATCTTAATTTTGATATGACCACAGTTGTACAAATCTCAGTGAAATGTAGAAAAGCAAAACCTATCATGTAATTTATTCTTCTTGTTTACTCAATGTATTAGACAACGGTTTCACAGCATGCTAAACAAATGCAACACATTTTCACTTATTTTATTCCAGACTGTCTGTTGTCGTGTTCTGAAGAACACTCAAAGACTGAGCTCAAGAGCCGTAGTTAAAAACAGCAACTGGCTGTCAGTGGTGTAGTTTGTCATTGTTCCACAGACAAAAGGCAGACTGTCACAATAAACAGCATTTATTCATTTTAGATTTGTGGCTTAGGGCTGAGGAAGGGGAGGTGTCATTCGTAGTAATTGTAAAAGACATAAATAATAACAGTAGCCTGCAAATCATATATCAAAGAAAACAGTGGGAGTTGGCAGCGATGGAGGCAAGAAAATGGATGCTTCCAGCACAACCTAATTTACAGCTCTTTAATTTTTTTTTTCTTTCATAACAGTTAAAGGGAATGCTTTGTACTAACTGCTTGTGTGGTGGGGAAGCAGGACAGAACATCTAAATCATGAGTTTAATGACTTATTTTAAACTAATCACGTTTAGAAAGCTACTCAGTGGTTTCTCTGTACTCAACTGCTGTCAATTTTATTAACTTAATTTTACTAATTAAAATACATTTAATATTGATATTAAAATTACTTCCTCTAGCCTTTCTGCTTAAAAACTACAACTCTTAAAAGAAATTTTACTGCTCTGTGAAAATACTATGGATTGGTTCTTCAGTAGAAGAGGCTTCTCTGATAGAATACTAAGGTCTCTTTTTTTCCAGAATGACTATCAAGTGCCTAATCCTATTTTTTAGGCAATAATTTAGTGGACAGAAATTATAAAGCAGACAGATTAATCTTACTGAGGTTGGTATTAATTTTTTTTGTAATTTGAGTGCAATTTTTGAGGTAACCATTATCTTCCCCCTGTCTTGTAAGCCCCTGTTCTGATTTATGACACCAAAAGTTCTAGCTCAGTGCCACACATTAACTGGATTATGACATCCCCTGGCCAACCCTTTGAGGACCTGCAAAAGTCTGGGAAGAGAAGTGAGAAGAAAAGACATTAGCAGTTGAAAAGGTGTTCCAAAACAAGACTTCTAATTTACTACTGCTTGATGAAAGTCCCACTTCATCTCATAACCACACCAAATACTGTCCAGACACTGATAATAAGAGCAACCTCTTCTGACATACCCAGAAAAGACAGATGGATCTGAGGTTTTCTCTGGCGAACCACACAGTGTTCACCAGATGGAAACAATGCTCCCTGTATAGTATCTCAGGCATTTTTGCCTATAAATCCTTCCTTCCCAGTATGTCTCAATTCCTATCAGGAACAAGGGCATTAAAAGGCTGAGGAAAGGAGAAGTATGCCCAAGAAACTAAATTCGTATTTCAGCATGGATGTCTTACGTGAAAAATCTTATAAAATTTTCTGGAGAGAGAATGGAGTGAAAAAGATGCCCTGTATTGAAAGAGTGGAGTGTTATATCAGTATTTCAACCAGTAAATGTTATCACAGCTGTTACTGGTTTGGGTATAATGGAGAAGCAGAGCTCGGGAGTTGCCAGAAGGCAAAACACCCAGCAGTGCGAGGGAATCACACTGAAGAATGAATGCACATGACCAGATCTAAGATAAGCTTTCGTGTTTCCCGCCTTAGTAAGACAGGATTCTTCTGAATTGATTTTAAAATTGAGAGGGGCGCCTCTGTTTGGGTAGTCATGATGCAAATGTATGTGAAAATGGGACAACACATGTAAAGCTTTACATGTTTACTATTTAGAGCTCATAGAAACAAAATAAAGTGTGCTGAAAACCAAATGTTTAAAAACTAATTGCTAACCATATTTTTAGGAAAGGCTAGTAAAAATAGAAAAACACATCTTCTAAGATTAAAATATCCTCTGAACAGAACTGGTAAAATTAGGAGTTAATAAAAAAAAAAAAGTACAAAAGGAATCTTTCTAGAAGGGCCCTTTTCAGTGCAAGTTCAGCTACACTGCTGTAACCTTCAGTTCCTTAACCATCCATAGCTAAGTGAGACAATTTCATCTAATCTCATTGCTAAAAGCAACAAAAAGCAACTTGAAAATTTAAAGCCCGAATTTATTCAGAATTACTTAGTTTATGTGAGAGCAGTAGGAAATCTAAATATAACACTTCTTTAGCTAGAAAAGATCTAATGAAATAACGAAAATATTCTTATCTATATTGACTTGCTGTTGACTTTGTAGAGGTTCTCTGACTTTTCCCAAACTCTTTCGACCCACCTCTGTAGATTTAAATACATACACTTGTAGGCTCAGAGTACTGCTCTTCTTCGGGGTTTGAAACACTGTCCAAATTCAGCTTAAAATGAGAAAACAAAAGATCCATAGTATGCCACTCCCTTATGCTCCCTTTATACTAAGATGCTTAGTTTCTCTTGTCCGTAAAATCTGTCTCCACTTGTGTTACAAAAGCCTGGAATGCCATACTTGAAAAGCTTGAATCTGGGGGTGCACACTCTTGGCTAGTTTTTGCCTTTTAAGGAATCTGTTAAAATTCAAGTTCATGATTCTGTAGTCTTCACACAGTCAGTCCCTTTTATTCAGGAATGAAAGCTTGAATGATGTATCTGAATACATGTGATTTTATCCTGGGCTCTGCCAGGTAAATGGTTTCCGTAGCAGCCTGAACGTGGTTATTCAGATTGACAAACATGTGCAGTCACTGAAGAGCAATGATAACCTTCATTCTAATTACATTAGTATGCCAGCTCTCTCAAATGTAGGCAGATAACAGGAACAGCTAAGCACAAGTGTAAAAGGATCAACAGTGTCATTCATAAACTATGATCATGGCCAGCATCAGACAGTGGACAACCACTCATGTAACAACACAATCACTTTGCAGTTAATGCATGTCACTACTTATTTGCAGGGAAACTTCTGAAACCAGAATTTGCATGGTCTATTTGAAACTGCCCTGAGCCGCATACTACAGCATTTAGCTTTCTAGCAGGAGCTGTGACAGTAGCACTGCTCACAGCAAACTGCCACTGTCGTTTGTTCTGCTTCAGTGCTGTTTGACTGTCACAGCCTGTCATGTGGGAAGAAAGCACAACATTTAACCCCCAGTGACAAGGTTTAATCACCCCATTACTCCCATTGGCTGTTCAAGCTACCTTGGGATGTACAGCACACGGTTGTAGATCTAAAAAAATCCTTGCTTTATAAATGAAAAGGCTAAAATCCGGTTTGATCCAGTCAATCATCTAACACGCAGTTGAAAGGAAATAAAGTTTAGACAAATAATACTAAAGCATTGTCTGTGATATTTTTCAATTGTCACATCTTTTGAGTTATTAGGAATACTAAAGTATTTATTTTCCTTCAAGATTACCTTTTTATGGATTCCAGGTATTCAAATTCTGAATTTCTTGTTATTTCTTTCTAGCACTCATTGCCATAATGTGGACAAATATGCAAGAGAAGCACATTTGGGATCCATCTGTTTATGTCAAAATACAGTGACAAAGGTAAATATTGTATCGCATAGTATGTCTATCCAAATGTTAATGCTGGGTCAAAGGGTGAGGGGAGAAAAAGCCTTGTACAAAGGAAAGGTTAAACTTAAGCCCTCCTCCTACAAATCAGCACCAACTAATTAAAACTTCATATATGCCTCATCTATATACTGAAACCCTGTATGAACTTTTCTGTTCCATATGGAAAACTGTATCTTCATGCTAGTTCTAAGAATGCAGTCCATATTCTGCTAAGAGTCTGAAGGGCACATGGGTCAACTCTTCCAGTCCTTCTGCTTACAGGTAGTTACATATCCTTCTGTAGAAGCCCAGATAACATAGACAAATCATACATTAACATTTGTTAATGTTATGCACATTAACAAATTGGTTTACTTGAGATGATCTTATTAAATCCAAGATCTATACATTGGGACAAAAAACCTGATTTCAATATGAAAACAAATTAACCCACTGTGATATTAGCTTTAGAATGGTAATCTAGCATTATTAAGGTCTAATTAGTCCAGCAGGCTAATCTTATGGCTGATAAACTGTGTGAAACTTTACAATGAGAGATTTTCTTACGCTTGTAAAACCCATTAACACCAGTGTTATTTCAATTGATCTGTATTTGTAAATATCACATTTGTTTTGCACAGACTGGGCAGGAAACAAGTATATGCCGACAGAGCAGATAGCTTGGTGGATAAATGTAGCACAAGGATTTATACTCTTATATTCTTGTTCTAGCCCAGTTCTGAAATCTAAGCAAATAGCCATCCTATAGAATCAGCACTTGATATGACACCAACTGGCTTCTCATATAGGGCTCAGAACTTATTTAGCAATCATGCCACTTCCATCATGTACCTGAAAAGGTTCCTACAAATTAGGGATGAAATTTTTAGACACTGATGAAAAAAAAACCCCACAGCTACAATTATCAGTACTCCCTTGTATTGTGATTAAATTGAACTATTTCATTTTCTTTTGTAACAAGTGTTTTCAGGTGAAATAAAATATAATCTTGGGCAAGAGCATTTTAAAACTTGCAAAAAGCATGTGAATGTGTGAATGGATGGAAAGTGCATTACATAAGGGTTTTAATTTTTCATGAACACTTTCTCTAACAGGAAGGTAGATTATTTTTACATTTTCAGATATAAACACACTTATCTGTGTTTTCTTTTTCCTTTTCTAAGCTGGCCAGAAAAAAAGTCAAGTTGTGAGTGAAGTTTCAGTGCCCCCTCTAGATTCTCCTCCTGAATGACCAAACGTAAAAGACCCTTTTCTGTGTGAAAAGAGTCTATAGTGCTTACAGCGGCTTTTACCACTTGCCTTTGTTCAATTCTAAATTACATTCTCAGTCCTCCAGTGAAGAGAAGCTATACTGTCTGATACTGTCAGGTAGATTAACATTACCAAGAGTGTTACCGATTTTCTGGCTTTAAAGACAAAAAGTAATTTATGTTTTCTTATATCAAACTCCTGTGAAGTATCATCTAGAAATAACCAAGTATAGCTACCTAGCCAGCTGCATGCAGACCTGTGTGCATTGCTGCAGCTAACTCATCACCAGGACACAGTGCATGCTAGCACTTATTTGTGGTGGGCTGGAAAGCCAGTTCATCATCTACACGTTTACATTGCACATGTTCTCCTCCATACATATGTCCACATAACGTGACTTGGTGTTCTTTTCCTGCCAATTCACTTAGTGATTCTGGATGGCAATAAAGGACAGATTGATACAATACTGTACTGTCGTCCTGAAAGTAAGTTCATGAAATTTGAATACCAGACCACCTCTCTGAGAAATCCGGTTTCTTGAGTTGTCCAATTACATAGAATAGTTTCAACAATTTTCATAAATTGAAAGGGATGAATATTTTTGATCCTTTTTCTGCCACAAGGTGTGGTATTGACAATGAGATAAATGATAATCCTAAACTTTTAGATTCACTTTTTCTTTTTTAAATAACCCTACATGATATTCTAGGCAAGGATATTGATATGAATCTTTGGATATGAATCATAATAGCAGATTTTCACATCAGGTATTTGATTCCATCTCTGAACTCTGAAGCTTCAGCAGTGTGAGTGGCAGCAGGAAATGGCTTTCAAACTCTTCCTAACAGATGGAATAAAATCTGCCAGGTTATTAAATTACCGCACAACTATTTTTAGTTTCCATTTCTAAATCCTTTTCCTTCTTTTGTCATATAATATGTCATTGCTAATCAAATCTCAAAAGCATTACTATTTTGAAAAACAGAAGCTTCAACTGGCAGTTTATTATCCTTTGCCCTGAGAATTTTTTGTTGTTGCTTTATTTTCCTGCTAAGTTATGCAGTATTTATACAGTATTTGTGTATTAGAAAAATTGAGAAAGTAAGTCAAAACAGGAGTTTATAGGAGTTACAAGCATTACAAATGTACTAGTGACAAATAATTGCTGTGAAACCTTACCTAGACTGCAATCTCAGATTAAAGACAACCGTTTGTTGAAAACTAAGTAGAAATGCCCTCCGAAACACTGTGAAACCAAAAACAAGTTCCTCAGTTGGCTGTGGTAAACCATATCAGAAGTGGATTTTTTTTTTTTTTTGGATGAATTGTGCTTAGAAGAGGAAGCTACTCAACTGTTGTGAAAAATTAAACCAATTGTTTCCTTCTGTCAGTGACATATTTTCTCAGTGCACAAAGAGCCCTTTGAAGGCAAATTTGCTTGTAATTCAAGTGTTACGGAAGAAATGGTCTTTTTGTTCATGTACTGACGACCTAAAAACCAACACTCCTCTTTCCTGAGGTCTATTACTACTGCAGCTACACTACAGAAGTGATGAAATTAAAAAAACCTATTAAATATTGTTTGCTAGTATTACCATAGTAAATACTGCAACACTGAGAGAAAACATACAAGTTATAATGTGATTAAGTTAACTGCCAAATTATGGTTTTACTTAAGGACAACAAACTTCAGTCACCTAAGGAGTCAAACAGCAACTAGAAAATTGATCCCATATTTGATTTTCAGTATTGCATCAGACAATAGTCAGCCTCGGGAAAGTGCAACTGAAAAAACCCGTAGAACACAGAGAGAGATTTAGATTGAAGTGATACTGTACAGCAGACCTGTGACTTCTGGAAGCTGCATTGATTTAAATCACTGCCATGAAAGCAATGCAAAGTAATGAGAAAACTCCCACAACTAAGTCCAGTTCTATTGAATCTCACAACTGAGAAGAAATATGGGGCTTTTTTTTTTTTGAGGCCAGTAATCTGACTGATGTTGCTCAGCTACAAATAAGTAAATATATCAATGGATGAGGCTTCTAATTTCTCTCAAGAAGGGAAGTGCACACACATCTCAATTAAGGTATGGCATCTGCTGAAACTTTTCCAGTCAGACATGTAAACTGTGAAATAACTTTGTAAAATGGACAATTAAGTATGATTTCTTAGTAGTGGTAAATGTAGAATCATAGAATGCTTTGGGATGGAAGGGACCTTTAAAGGTTATTTAGTCCAACTCCCCTACAGTGAGCAGGGACATCTAACTAGACTGAGTTGCTCAGAGTCCCATTTAGTCTCACCTTAAATGTTTGTAGGGATGGGGCTTCTACCACCTCTCTGGGCAACCTGTGTTAGTGTTTCATCATCCTCATAGTAAAAAAATCCTTATGTCAAATCTAAATGTATCCTCTTTTAGTCTAAAACCATTACCCCTTGTCCTATTGCAACAGGCTGTGCTAAAAAGATTGTTCCCATCTTTCTTATAGGTCTTCTTTAAGTACTGAAAGGCCACAATAAGGTCTCTGAGGAGTCTTCACTTCTCCAGGCTGAATAACTCCCAGTTTCTCAGCCTTTCTGCATAGGAGAAGTATTTCAGCCCTCTACAGCCCTCCTCTGAACCTGCTCCAACACGTCTATGTCTTTCTTGTTCTGAGGACTGTCAGACTGGACACAGTACTCCAGGTTGGGTCTCAGGGTAAAACATCTTGTGTTAAAATATGTAGCTACATGGGCTTTGCTACCTGTATCACATAACCAATGAAAATACATAAAAATATCAGAGCTCATCACTTTTTTCAACATTTCCAACTATTTATAGTATCTTTGATTTTATGCTTTTTAGCAGAGAAATATAGTAGGAGTTCTCACAATCCTGTACTTCTGTATTCTTCCTATTTACTTTTCTTTGATTATCAGGGAAAAAAATATCATGGAAAACACACTTTTATTTTTTTTAAACTAGTAGTCTAAGCAATAAACTTGGATGGCTTTATAAATGAAGTGTCATCTGAAAAGGTGTCAATAAGAAAAAACGGGAATAAGAAAAATAAGCTTTCAAAAGGTAAAGGTAATAAAACCTCTGCGAAATGCAAGGCTTCTAGTTTAAGAGGAATTTCACAAAGCTGTTACTTTAAGAGTTGTACACTAGTTCTGTCCAATGAAAAGAAAGAATTTAGGGAATATTTGTTCCTCAGAGCTGTATGTCTTCTGTTTATTTTAGGAAAAATGCTATCAAAATAGCATCCTTCAGATTTCCCAGATATAATTGTCTTTAGAGTTTAATCGCCATCTAAATACAATATTATTTTGCTAACTACATGGCCCCACAAAAAGGAGGCAGCCATCAGCAGAAAACATACAGTGAAACTCATGCAGCTTTTATTATCTATTTCTATGGACCCCATAAACAATATAGCACGGCCGACCACAGGGGGAACAAAAGAAGCAACAAACCCACCCACTGCAGGTGCCACAACAGAAGAAAAGGCACACTGGGCCAAAACCACAATAGCATAAGGAGTTATCAACCACGCCCTATATCCCAACAGAGCCAGGCACAAACCAATCCAACAAATACCAGAAAGATACATTACCCAATCCATTATCCTTGACTCCACAAAATTACTCACAAACCCCTCCTGCAGCAGCTCCCAGCAGCCACTCCCAGTAACAGATCCCAATAAGGTGCTCTATTGACCTTTTATCTCCACCCTCTAATCACCACTTAAATGGCAGCTGTTTCTCATCATTTCAGGGTGTGCTTGGCCTGGCCTCCCCTCCTGGAGGGCCCTCTCACAATAGAGGGGGCCCATCCCTCACATCAAGGTCTGGTATGGCATGTGTCCCCACCACTCAATGCCTACTGGGTTGCAGCCAGCAGCGGAGCTAAAATTTCTTCTTGGTGGCAAACAGAGAGGCCAACCCAGTCTTGCCCTTGATTCCAACAGGAGGCACCTGGCCAGCCTTAGCCCCTTTTACCTGGTTGTGAAATTCATCCAGGTGTTAAGTTCACTTCAGGGCTTGGGGTTCAGACCCCAGCACTTCAAATATCAAATAGAAAATCTCTTTTCTGTGATAGCCTTGGCAATGAAATAGTTTATTGGGGGAGTAATTAGCTGTAGAAAAATTAGAATTTGTGGGGTTTTTCATATGTAATATAATATATTTCATTATTGCAATGTGATATTGCACTGTGTAAATTGCAGTATAGTAATTCATTCCTGCAGCATTCAGTGGCACTAGGCCTTTGGCCTCTTGCCTAACAAATCACTAGACAAGAATTATTACATTGTAATTCACACCCTGTCATGCCTTATTGCTTAATTAAAGCATAATCCTTTATGACATGACAAGAAATTTGACTGTTACCATAATAGATTATTATCCCACTTAATATATTTTAGTTTTACAACCTACTCTTCTTTGTACATGCACTGAAAGTTATCAGAACAAATACATGCACGTTTCTTTATCTGTAAAGTGTCAAGAATAAGTTTAGGAAGACTAGCTAAGAAGACAAGGTTTTAATTTTTGTTAGAGATGTTCCTTAAGCAAACTTGATTTTTTTTTGCTTCACTTTGTTTCAGCAAATAATTCCATAAAAAAATCATCAAAAATACTAAAATTCAAATGTCAGATTAGCTGGCAGCCTGTATTTTGTTGTACTGCTTAGTTACCTAGGAAGTTACACTATTTTGGTAAGTTCTAATGTGGAAATAAACCAACAATGAGGATGAGGTTATAGTATCTTTAAAATTCCAGACAAATAAGTTGCCAGTGTATTTTTGTTGCAGCAGAGCAGTTAACTGTTCTGTGCTTGACATTAAGCAATTCTTAAAACACATTTTTCAGGAATAATTCCTTGAATCACTTTCTTATTAAGATCTCTTCCTCTCTAATGTTTCTCATACTAAAACCTGATAATACAGAAAGGTTATCAGTTGTTATTAAACCATAACTGAGTATTTTAACAAATTTACTAGGTGAAATTCTACATTTGTAAAAGTCAATGGTAAAACTCATTGATTTAAGTGTAACATACATCCATGAAATGAAATGAAAAAATATTAATCGGTAATGTCTCCACATGGTCTGACAGCATGCAACACAACACAGCCAGTTGCTGTTAACAATCCTATATTTTCGGCAGCTACCAGTTCAAAGTTAAAATATACAAAGATGGAACTCTGAAGTTGTGTGTGAATAAAAACCTGGATTTCTTAAGACATACAGGCAATGCATACAAAATAATTTTGACATGGAAATTATATATACCATAATTAATAGCTGTGCTACCAGCTTCATATAATGTGCAATTTATTGAGGTTTCACTGAACTCTGGATGTCTGTAAAGTGACTACGTTGTTCCTGGAACTCTCTCTCTGCTATAACTATAAAATATCTATGATGTGACTGTGATATAACTGAAACAGCTGCAGTCTTTGATCATATGCTGGCAGTTCATGTACAGATGCAGAATGTGTAATAAGGGTACACTTTATGAACTCGACTGATGTTCTGTTATTTTACTGGTTCCAAAAGCCAAAGGAGACTAGGCTCCACCATGCTACACTGAGAATAATTTATTGTTACAACGATTCAAAATATACTATCTATCATTAAAGTCTAATTGATTATCATAAGCAAGAGACATACATTAGGCTCAGCTGATCTGACATTTGCTCTGATCTTTAAAGCTGTTGCTGTAGCTAGAACTATTATTTTGAATTAGCACAAATCCTATTTTAACTACAGTTTAAAACAGCTGCCAATACTCTTAATGTATGCATATGTTCCCTGTTAATAGGTAATTCCACATATACACAGTTTAGTGAAACTTACAGTGAGTTTTACCCTTTCATAAGTACGAAAATGAAAGTATAATGCTAAAATTAGACCTTGATAGACTAGTGGCAGCATTATGTTGTAAAGAAGCATCTTTGTTCTCCTTAACAATTAAAACATTTTGGATCTACTAAACTGTTTTGTTTTCGAACATTTCAGCTTTCTCAAAGTAGCCAAATTAGAGTGCATATTCTTACCATGTGCCCAGCACTAACAAGAAACATTTACTTAATACCTAGATCTTATGTCTCCATAGATGCAATATGGAAATCACAGTAACATTACAAATTATAGGTAAATACAAAAGTTTGCAATTATTTACTTTTAACAAAGACGAAATTACACTCTGATAAAAGAACTACTTATAGTTTTGCACTATTCCTATATTATTCTAGACATGAAGGGCATTTACAATAGACACCTTTCTTGTACTTTATTCTGTATTTCCCATCTTTTTTCCTAGCCTCCACTTATATCTCTGTACTCTTAACTCAAAATTAAAATTTTGTTTCATTTTGTCCTCATATTTTTATTGGCAGAGATACAAATTCCTAGACTCGAAGACACTCTGCTCTTATACTCCCAGTTCGCTTTCTTCTGTAGTCTTGCTCAGGAAATAAACACTTTCATAACCTTGTTGGAAACAAAAGGGATGTTGCAAAGTCAGTGTACTGCTTTGATGGGACCCCTCTGTCCAGCACCTGCCTTACACTATCCTTATTTTAGTTTTCCTTTCAATCTTTTTCTCTATAGCCTTTGTGCTGCCGTTGAGATGTGAATCACAGAATCACACATCTTTGCTTGGAAGAGACCTAGTCCAACCTTCATCTAGTCCAACCTTCAACCAAACACTGCAAGCTCAAAACATCGTAGAAGTTAAATAGTCCCCAGTTCGCACATATATATGTTTACATTTTTTTCCATAGATATGTTCCCTTTTCATCTAGATACAAAGAGCTAGATCTGTTCCTATTTCAGATTTAAGGGTATGTCAATAGGTATTTATCCTTTAATCGTCTCCAGTATTGATATTCTTCAAGGAAGAATAATTCTTCTAGCCCTCAAGCTTAGCATTGTCAATTAAACCCTTGGCTTGTTTTTAGAATACTGAAATAAGTTCAATTTTTTTTCCACACCTTGAATGCTTCTCATTTCTAGAAAAGAGTATAGATACCAGGTAAATGTGAAATATAAATATTGAAATTGGACAGATTTCTTTCATGAAAATCCATTTTCACTGAAACTTGTCATAAGTCACCAGAAATTAAAGTCATAAATAACAAATAAATAACATAAATAACAAACAAATAAGTTATCCAGACAGTCAAACAAGAACATGGTCAGACAGAAGCTGATTTCAGAGACGAAATAAGTTACTATTTTACCCCAAATTACTGTTTAAAACATAAAGATTTAGGTAGGCACACGTTTGCCTCATTTCCAGGTTTGCTATTTTTTTCCTTGACTGCTTCTAGTACCTCCTCTATGACATTTGCAATGTAATTTCTCTGCCAAGTATCTGACACATTTGAGTGTCTTTTGTTTCTCTCCATCCACCATGTTCTTATCAGTATATCTTTGTTTCAATGGACTTGAGCTCAGATCAGAATTCTGGACTTGATTCAATGACTTCAGTGACTTCATCTTAACTGACTCCAGAACAACAAAGAGTTAAATTAAATGCAAAGTAAAGGTTATTATTGAAGTACTAAATTGAATCCTAGAGGTAAATGATTGCTTCATAAATACTATAATCTCTGCTTTTGACTGTGGGTTAAAATGAAGAGAACATTTACAGATAAAACACCACTCGCACAGTGAAGTACCTCATTTTAATACTACACCACTTCTGTTCAGAAAGTATATATTGCTATGCAACACTATTTGTGATCTAAAGCATTGCCCACTGATTTGTACGGTATTCTTGGTTTTGAATATTGAATACTGTGTCATTATTCAACTGTATATCACTGAATTAAAAATGCTAATGTTCATAGTAAAGCAAATGTTACATATAAAACCTGAAGAGTTGACACCCATGGTAATAAATGTTCAATAATTGTGTAAGATTTCCCCCCTCAGGAAAATATACATGACAGCAAAATAACTTTTTTCTTACGCTGGTCTGTTCTCCTACCTTTTCTGATGAGTTGGCTGCAGAAAAATCTATAAATGGAAAGCTCAATTAGTGTAATTTATGTATACTTGGATGTCAATCATTACTGTTGAGAGGTGGGACCTTCAGGATCTCTGTGCATTAATTAAGAGTTCATCTCAGAAGAGTAGTTATTACACCTAAGGATCAAAAATAAGTTTTAATTAGAGTCTAGAGGAGATTATGTCATCTACTTACAAAACTAGTTCTTTAGTTAAAAATGAACATCTATGGGACTTCATTAGTAACAATGCAAAGGGCACAAATCTCTTCCTTGTATTTCAGAATACAGAAATATTTTTTGTATATAAGTCTGCCTGGAAAAACTGGACATATTCTGCAGTACTGTGTGGACATCACCCAGATTTCAGTCAGGTTGTATTAATGCCAATACGATTATCAGACCCTTGTCAAATTATTGTTGAGCTAACTGATGTTGAAGGAAGGCTATTACACAGCTGAAGTTAGATGGTATTTCTCTCTCATAGCCAGGTTGTTGTTTGTTGGGGTTTTTTTTTTGCCCAGGCTATCCCGTGACTGCATATGCAATTAGTAAAACACTGTGAGCTCTGCAAAAGGAGCAAACTGGTCGGTACAATGCATCAGTTTCATTCACTGAGTGATACATTATGTAGGCAGTTGTTGGCTGGCCTTAGACATGTCAAGGCTCAGGAGAGCTTAAAGACTATCTGGCTTAACTGGTGTCAGCTGCCTGAGAGAGCTCTGCTTGTGGCATGACTTATCTGAGGACAGTCAAATATTCAGCCTAAGACTCACTAGGGAAATAATGTATAAATAATTGGTTATATCATTTATAAATTATAGGAAGCAAAACAAATTTTAAAAGCTGATCTGGAAAATAAACACGTCAGCTAATAACTCAGGTGCGAAAAGAGGTAAAATTTAGAGAAGAAATAAGTTTACATTCTAGGGAACAAGAAACAACTTGTTTGGCAATGGCTGAAATAAGAACATAATGAGCTAATAAAAAAACAAAACAACAAAAATATTGCTTAAAGAAGAATTAGGTAAAAAAATACAGTGTCAAGCTCCAATATGGAAATAGAGGGAAAAAAAGTACTCATAAAAGTGGGATTTTCATTGCTACAAATACTATAATTTTTTGGTGGACAAACAATTTTTTTGGTGGACTTTGGAAGCTAACATATACATTATATGATAGAATTAATAATAATTATAAAGGTTATCACGCAGAGAAAGAGCAGAATGGAAAAGTATGTCAAATGGAGCAGCATCCTAGAATAGCTGAACAATGGTTATGACCTCCTTCATTGCTAGTATATTTCATAGACTTTTACTAAGGTATTTATAAACACTTCTAAGAGACAGCTATTTTTTTCAAACACTTGTTTAAGAAGTACATGCTGTAAATTTCCTACCTAATCAATATACCTGAGAGGGAATGAAACTCAGCAGCAAATAAAACAACAAAAAAAGCGGTAGCTATTGTTGGAAGATTGTTGAAACAGCTTTCTTCTATATAACAGTATGTGATGAAACTAATAATATAGTGAGGGAGCAGCCAGTCTTTTAAAGACATTTAAAAAAAATGTGGACAAAAATTTATGCTAATGGCTCTCAGAAAATTTGTGTTAATATTATTAATATTTCTGATAATTTTTGTCCAAACGCTTTCTGACAATTTTTTTTTCAAGTCAAGAATCATTTGCTATACAATAGACATAGAGGCACTCTCCAGAGTTTACTGGCTAGGAATATTGCTGTCTTTACTAGGAGATTTCAGTGAGTAGATTCAGATTGTCAAATACGAGGGCAGTACACACCAATATAACCTTGAGAATGCTACTACTGAAACTTGCTTTTTAAAAGCTCAGCTATTATCCTGTAAACTGTTACTGAAATACTACAGCACAACATAGAGCATATCCTACTGCTGTGGATATATCCATATTACTAAATCTGATACAGATGATGATAAAGAACATGTTTAATATTGGCTGGTACGACGGGTAGGTATTTTTAAATGGAAAGAAAAAGGAATTTACCCAGGGTTTGTCACTTGTATTCTCTGAACTGAAGCAAAGTACTGTCTTCTTATCTGCAGTCTCCTGCTAGTCATATTTAGCACATTTCTTGTCAGCTGCTTCTCTTGATTAAGAGGATGGCAGAGATAATAGACACGCTAAGCTCCAGAACAGACAGAGAATCTTTGTTCCTCTAAACAATGATATGAATTTTCTGACTGTTTAATTTGCTGTTATTCGCAAGGGACAATGTCAAGAACCGAACTGGAGCACTGCTAGCAAAGTACAGATTGCATGTTAGCAGCATGGTGCCTTCTCAGTTCTTTACTTCACATTTCCTAGCTTGTCTCTTCTGAACTTACACTCCAGTAGGCTGCTTTGGAAGCCAGCCATAAAAGAGGCTAACTCAGACAATAAAATCTAGATGATCTACTGAACTGTGACTGAGACTTGTGACCTGCCTTAAACTGAATCAGATTCAACAGCAAGACTTCTTACAAGCAGCTCTCACCAAGAGCCTGGCAGAATGTCAACACAGTTGTACTAAACAGTTGACACAAAACTTGCTGAGAATCACATGGTATCATGCATTGTCATTAAAATAACTTTTAAAGCTAGATGAATTCACGTGAAAATAATTAAAAAATAACAATTCCAAAATGTTTCTTAACAGTGGAGAGCATGATATAGCAATTAAATTATATCAGACAATTAGAAAGAGGAACAAGACTAAAATTACTTCAGATACTCCACTGGCCAACCTCGAACTCTTTATTCAAGGTTGAAAGTTTGAAGTCTTGTTGAAAAATTCCGCCATAGTCAACAGAGAAAAGGCATCTCCAGAGTTCAAACCAGACTTAAAAGCACTTCTGTCTTTCCCCTCATTATAGCGGGATCATTTTGCACCTAACTTGGACATGTCAGTGAGTACTTATATCCTACAGATACAAGAGTTGGCTAATAATTAAATTACACTGTAACATTAACATCTAAATTTGCAGATAAGCATTTATCGGGAGATAAGGGCAGGGATTTCCCAGCTTTTCTTAAGAGGACAAGGGATTTGCTCACTAGACAAATGCTGATGGACAGTATTGTGTGGAGCTCCTGATTCCAATTGCTACTGATTAGTGCCTTTCCTGTTCCCAAATGCAAGATTCTAAGTATAAATAGAAAAATATTTATAGTTTTAAATGTTAAGTGCACTTATCTTTCATGTGGTTAACACTTTACTCTTTTGGGAAAAAAATGGATTGCTCTATCTGGGTTCATTTTATTCTGCTTTAACTTTTTTTGTTTGTTTGTTTTCCTCAAAAATAGACCAGAACAATGATAAAATTTTCATCCATTTCCCACTATACATGTGCTCTTTACTCTGGTTAAAAATAAATAGTTCAATAAAATTTATGAGAGTTTCCTACAAGAAGTAAACTTTAGTGTCAGAACTGAGAAGCCTACAGCATACATACTCGTCATTCAAACTAGAAACAGACTTTGGGTTTCAAATTTGAGGACTATAGTCCATTCTTTGTAAACCAACAAAACAGCAAACTGATCACTCTTGAAAAGCACTAAGAATCTGTAATTAAAGCTGAATATCAGTATGCTCGCATAAGTGGTGGAGATAAGTCACTAAACATAATACCTAGCTTTTAATTCCAATTAACATCTACAATCTTCAGCAGTTTCTGTTGAAATGGTAGTGATGTCAGATAAATACTTATGCAAGAACTATATAGAAGTGTATAAGATGACACTGAAAAATACTAAGTATAAAGAAAAAGGAACGTAAATTTAAATAAAATTTAGTAATAGCAAAACAAAATAAACAGCAATTTCTCCATGTCCAGCATTGTCTGTGAACCAAGCCCTCTTCCTGAAATCCATGCATTTATCACACAGCATTGGAGTCACTTTGAAAATGATTTTATTGTAGTCAGCAAGACCCAGATTGTGAAAGGAAGTTATTAATCAGACAGCAGTACCACAATGTTTTCTACTGTCAAGACAAGAACCATTGCTGACTCTAATGAATCAGAGAAGTTTGTCCTAAATTAGGATGCACCTGTATGTGATAACTTTGATTTCAGCATTTTGCTGCCTCATTTTGCTACCCAGTTAGCCCTTCTGTCAACTTTTTCTTAACTTTCTTAATGTCAATTTCTGTGTTAGTTGTAGGATCACAGCAGAAACACAACAAAGAAATATCAAAATTTCTATTTTATTCATTATCGATTGGGAAATTTGTTTGCTTTCAACTAATTTATTACCACACTGTTAAGAACTGAAGAAGTTAAGAACATTATGGTATTATTCCTACATGATTATATCATTATAATATGAAAATGTTTATTAATTGTAGGGGAACAAAGAAGATATCCATAACATTTTATGAAGACTTTGTGTTCTTCAGTCTGTCTGACTGGATAAAACTTTGCTAGCAGAATCAATTATCACAGTTAACATCTAGTATAGAAATATCAAGTTATTAAGAGAGAATTAGAAGTAGTACTAGCTGAGAAATTTCTGTCTGTTTGACTTCAACTAGATTAGGCTTCTTATTCTTTTTGGAATTTTATGATCAAAAAGGTATTAAAAAGTTAACAGATACCATGTAGAAGGCCAGAACTGGAAAAAACAATGCGAGACACTGAGAACGCAACAAGGTTGTGTAGAGACATTTGAGGTTATATATGAAGTATCTGGGCTTGCCTGAAAGCAAGAGAAGAGCATGTTTTAAGCAATGTGTCACACTTACTGGTACACAGTCATATTGCTGTGTTCCACTGACCTTGGCAAGAGAACCTGTTATGATCTTCAACCTTTCCTGTACTTGTGATGTGTTTCTGCAGGGAATGGATAACACATCTCTTTATAGGGAGATATTCTTTGTAACTGATCTTTGTTACAAAACCTTACAGAAATGTGTCACTGAGACAACATCAAAATTTACAGTTGGGCTCACAAGGTTCACCCTATCAAAAAAGGGAACGGTGTCCTAGAATCAAGGCTAAGAACAATAAAATAAAAGAGGAAATGGTGGCATATTCTATCTGAAGAAACACTTGTAAAAGTTGCATAAAGGATGAATAAGGCACCGATTGGCATGAATCTGGGGCAAGAATTTAAAAGGAGGGATACAGTCTAAAGGTAGGTCAATCGCTGGATTCAGTCTTGCAGAAGTGGTGGTAAGGTCTGTCGCTTGAAAGACAAGCCTGCAAGATAGACTGAGGAAGAGACCACAGGTGCAGCTTGCCCCTGCACTGTCATCACAATAAATAAGGTTATCTGTCATGATCAAGCCATCTGGAGAAGTACTTTATATTGTCCTGAATAGATGCTACACATTTATTTAAGGTTACAAAGAGTGCTTAAAATAACATTGATTTAGTAAGAAATAGTTTGTGCCCTATAATTAAAGGCAGTATCACAGTAAATGGGGTATTTTGGTACTATTGATTTATGAGTGATGACACACAGCATAAAAAAAAAGGAAAAACAAATGCCAGTTCAAAATGCTAGATACAGCAGCTGTGGCAGAGGCTTTCAGTCTAGTACTGAAAGCAGTGATCCAGCCGTCACTGCCTGGATATATTATCCCTTTTTACAGAAATTATTTAAAGCAGAGGCCAGTTAAATCATCACATATTAACAAGTCATATTGTAAGAAAAATAATAACATACCCTGTAAGTAGCAAGTTTACAAAAAAAAAAAATCACTACACAAAAAGCCACATATATCATCTTTCTTTTCATGCTGGCAAGGTATGTACTCAAGCTTTGTGATTAAGGGTATATATGTGAATCCAGCTCAGCATGGGATGATCTGTAGGACCAAAATGAAATTACAACTGAAAGAACAGGATCTGGATTGAGATGAAGCATTGCCCTATTGCTTTACACAGCCCTTTCCGTTGTAGAACACAAAAGCTCTGTTCAAGGATTTTTTTTTTCAGAAATCTTGATAATCATTAAATTTATTTTTCTACTGCTGTCTCTCTGAACAGTCTTTAATATAGTGTACCCTTGGCATGCTCCCTAAATGTCATAATACGAAAATAAATGGCAAGGACAATTCCTATTCTGAGAAGCAGACAGGTACATTGAGATATTACGTACTACACCGATAGTCTACAGTGTGTGAACGTGAAACCAGCATTGGAATTCATTCCAGTTCCTTTGTTTTTTTTCCCTTATGACCTCTCTGTTGACTGCCTCAAAATCCCCTTAACTTTGCGTATATAGAATATCAGTTACTAGGACATATTTGTTACTCTGAGAAGGATCTGCCTGTTATATGTTCTCCATATTAACTCCACTTCACTGCAAAATGTTCCTGTGGCAGCATTTCTGTCTAGCCATAATGTTGCTGTAACTTTAATTATAAGTTCAATAAAGTAGCTCTTTCTATGGCTATCTGTTCTTACCATTTTTTTTTTTGTGTGTGTGAACTCTAACACATGGGACTTAATAACATGGTATCTGACTGCAATTCTTTGCCTGGTCTTTCCTGTTCTGCTTCACATGATAAAGGTGACTCTTTCTGCTGCCTACCTTCAGCAGCTCTTACAGGCAAAAAGAGCACCTTGTCAGAGATCATTTTCTAGCAGATAAACAAACCTTCAAAAGAAATATCGTAGAATGGATTGGAAGGGACCTTAAGGATCATCTAGTTCCAACACCCCCTGCCATGCTGTTTTGCCAATTATATGGCCCAGCAAAAAGGATGCAGCCATCAGCAGAAAACATATGCAAAAACACATGCAGATTTTATTATCTCCATGGACCACAGAAAGGATACAGCATGGTCAGCAACAGGGGAGACCAAAGAAGCAATAGACCCACTCACAGCAAGTGATACAACAGAAGAGAAAGCAAACTGAGCCAAAAATGCAACAACATAAGGAGAAATCAACCACATCCCATATCCCATCACAGCCATGCAAAGACCAACAAGACAAATGCCAAAAAATTACATTATCTAATCCAGTACACTTGTTATTCTCAACTCTTCCATACACTGCTGGCTTTCCACAAAACCTCTTCACAGAAACCTCCAGCAGCATCTCTCAATAAGGAGCTCTACTGGCCTTTTATCTCCTTCCCCTAATCACCATCTAAATAGCAGCTGGTTTGAGTCTTCACTTTAATTCTCAGCACTTCAGAGTATGCTTGGCCTGGCCTCCTCTCCTGGATGGCCCTTTTACAACAGAGGGGGCCATCCCTCATATCAAGGTCTGATATGGCATGTGTCCCTACTGCTCTATGCTTACTGTGTTGCAGCCAGCAGTGGAGCTAGAAGTTCTTCTTGGTGGCAAGTACAGAGGCCATCGCACTCTTGCCCTTGATGATGGTAGGAGGCACCTAGTCAGCCTTAGTCCTTTGACCTGGTTGTGAGGTCCATCTGGATGTCAAGTTCACTTCAGGGCTCAGGGTTCAGACCCAGCACCTCACGTGGGCAGGGACACAGTCCAACAGAGCAGCTTGCTCAAAGCTTTGAACACTTCCAGGGAGAAAGTATCCACAGCTTCTCTGGGTGACCTGTTCCAGTGCCTTACCACTCCTATGATGTCTTCAAACAAATTCTGCCTCTCCTTAGATTTAACGATGCAGTTTAACTGAGTAAAGACATTAAACCTGAAATGGTTCCTAGATTTATAATCAAGAACAAGATTAAGCAATGCCATGACAGCTTTTCTGTGTTATTATTTAGCACCCTTGAATCATTTCACCTGCTGTTGGAGCATTGCCTTAACAACAGTAAGCCAGAAAAGAGTAATAAATTAGCACTTCTCCACTTAGATTGACTGGCTGTTGTATTAAAGGGAGGAAAGTAAAGACCTTGTTAAAGTCACTTTTCTTCACCAGCAAATACAAATCAGGCCAGGGTAATAAACTTTGAGTCTTTCCAAATAGCAAAAAAAAAAACCCCAACAACTCAGACTTTGCAACAGGACTACTTACTGCAATGGAACAATATCTTTTTGGACATTGGGATGCTGGAGAAGATATAAGCATCTTTTTCTCACACTTGCCAGCTGGTTTAACTTTCTAGAAGAATGAACCTGCCTTCAGGGGATTTCTGCCCAAGTTGCAGGCTGTAATTCAGGGTTCCAGTTTATTCTGCATCCTTAAGAAGTGTATGCTCATCTTCCTTTCTCTGCCCATCCCTCCCCCTTGTATTTCCTTTCCGAAATCTGTGGAAAACCTGACCCCTGTCTCCTAGGTTTTTTGGTAGGTTTGCTCCACCCGCTGGGGGAAGCCAGGAAGAAATTGTCCTGCCTCTCACCCCACTTCTGCAAAGAGACAAGTTATTTAAGTAGCAGGTCTGGATCGTGGGATGGTTGAAGACAGATGGGAGCAAATCTACATGATAAAGAGCAGGGCACAAGAGTAGTATTACAGATACGGTAATACTGCAGCTGTATCAGGATCTAATGATTTAGAATTGTAGTATTCATGCATAACTGTAAAGGGTGCTATAAAATCATGTTTGGTTTAGGAAAAAATGAAACTGTTGCTTGTCTATACGAGCTAGGAAAATTAAAAACCAGATAAGCTTTCACTAACTCCTGTGGATTTCTGAGCAACCTGATACATCTCTAAGAAGGACTAATTAATTACAAAATCTGTTACAGTTTGTAGAGTGAGAGCTATTAAGAGAAAAATTATTAATATAAAAAAATTCATTTCCAAACATGGAAAAAAAGTTGCCTTTTTAATGAATCCAGAGTTATGAAGAAGTTTGTGCTTATTTTAACCATTTTCCACCTGAATGTTGAACTTGAAGGAAAATCCTGTATTTTCATAATGTGCGGAGTTGTACATGGCACTTTTACTGCCAGCCTTTATGATTAGTCTAGAAAATTATAATTAAATGCCCCTTGATTAAAAAAAACAAACACCTTATTTAAAATGCTTTATCAGTATTAAGTTTAGGGTGAGTCCCCCCTGCCCCCCCCCCCATCTGCTTGAACTGAGTACTGCAGCAACTTGAATGCGTTGGCACCTGGCCTTCCAGCAGTACTGTGCAGAAGAAGTTGTTTGCCTGTAGAAGTATCCTTCAGCAAACCACAACATATTCCTTCCCCCTAGCGACAGTGAAACCTAAAACATTTAAGGAAAGTTGTTCTTACTATCCTCCACTCATGCACATTTATGCCACAAAGGTTGGCGGTAGTGTTTTGTTGGCAAACTAGTAGCAAATTTGGTGCTTATTAAAAAACAAAACATAAAAATTACTTCAACAACCAGAAATACTTTACTTCCTATAGTTGATAAACTTGGTTACAGCCCAAAGTCAAACTGGAACTTGTTAATTCTATGTCTTCACAGCATCATTACTTCATGAGTAAGGTTTTTCTGAAGGCTTGGAAGAGCAGAAAAGATTGTCATCAACCTAACCTTGCAAAAGCCTTCAAATTGAACATAGCGGTTGTTTTCATAGCTGTATCTGAGCTGTTGCCAATCAAATACACTTCTGGTTCAGACCCCTACCCTAGCTTTACAAGTCATGATTAAAGATCACATCACTACAATCGTGGCTGCAAAGTAGTTATGTGGGCAGAAAATATTCACTAGAAAGTTGGTGTTTTTTTCCTGTGTGCCGTTACTGTGTATACCTCTGTGTCTAGATAAAGTAGTAAAATATGTAGTTTGCACTACAGATTTAAAACAAAGTGATCTGAACGATAATGGTGAAATTATCGTTTTAGTAAAGCAATGATCCACAAGTATATCTGGTCCTTCTCATCACTGGAGTCAAATTTCTGAAGTGGCTTCCCAGAGAATCAAAATAAAAATAACTTAATAAGATGTTCAATATGACTAAAACAAAGCAATAGCAGCGTCCTTGTACACTAGGAGACTAAAATAATGTATGCAACAATCAGCTTTTTTATTCCATCAGTTAAAAGTGTAAAGCAATAATCAAATAAAAGAAAATTTATCTTTCATCGCGTATACCTTGTGTGGCTCATCACACGTGTGATAATGTCATTCTGTGTGTAGAACACTGCTTCTGCTTATTGTACATACCTAAGGAGAGTGATACTCACACTAAACTTTGTGTTGCCAATTCTAGTAGGCTGGCTTGATTTCTACTTAAAAATATCTATGCATATATTCATTATTAAAGTTCCTCTTACTCAATCACTATCTAAGTCAACAGAGTGATCTTCATCAAGACAGCTTGTATTTATCACACTTCACATACTTAAATCATATGTCACACAATTAAGTAAAGTCCAAGGAAATTCTTGATTGATTCTGAGGTTAACCATATGGTTAGCTAGGAAGCCAACAGAAACCAAATTCATTATCAAATTTAGTTTTGTGTAATTATTATTAGCTACTATTGTTTTAATGTTTGTTTCTGTAGTCTTTGGTTGTCTTAAAATGGCAATGGCAGTTTACTGGTCACTGTTTGTTATGTAACCAAAGTACGCCGACATCTTGAAAAAGGGCACAAATCCCAAAATAGTTCAGAGAGACACTTTTCTGACAGTTAAAGTGAAATAAAGCATGACTATGACATTATGTCATCCTGTTTCTCTTATTGACACTCTAAGCAGTGAAACCAAGCTGTTTCTTACTTGTTGCCGCCTTCCACCAGAATCAGGGTAAAAATAGGGAAAAAAAAAAACCCTAAGATTTTTCACTTACATCTCTCTCTTGTGTGACCAAGAAAATCTCAAACCAATCTAAAACAAAATTTGAGGAGTATTATTACAATTGTAAAAGCAAACTCTGAGAAATGAGATTTTTCTTTCTTGGGTATCTGCATTTTGATATATTTTATGTTTGCACTGATCATATACTGGTTTTCCACAGTTCTCCTGCCTCATTCAGCAAGGAATGGGCATGAACAGGGATCACTTGGTGAAGGGTACTGTCATGTATTAGACTGCTCTCATATTTCTGGCAGAAGTCACAAAATGTGTAATAAGGAAAGTAGATATTACCAGAAGGGCTTTTTCAATTAATTAAACTATTGCTATGTAGAAATGGATTCTACGTTCTGTGATAGGCTACTTAGAGACTACTGCACATCCCCTAAAATATATTTATCAGAGCTGGTAGGAAGGGATATATTCCCTGTTTCTGGGACCACAGAGTTGGCTTAAGACTATCATCTATTTGAAGAGTGATGAACTTTCTCAACTTCAAACATATAAAGACTTATATAATGCTGATTTCCCCTCAAATAGGGGTCAGCATCTTAAATTGTGTACTCAAACCAGTGTATTCAATTCACTTTAGTCCCTATGCTTGATTGGCACTTCAGATTTTAGACTTAGCCTTGTAATAATATAACTTCCTGGATTTCAGACTTTTGCTGAGGTTTTTAACCCCAGGCGAGGTGCTTAAAATTCTCAGGTGAATACTTTTATCTGAGCGGTAGCACTACCTTCTCACTAGTTTGCAAGTGGATAGACAGACTCAACACTGATCTCTAGATCAAGACAGGGTGTATGTGCTGCTAGCATGAGAGCATGAGCTAGGTATTGAAATGTCAGGGTCTTATGGGGCCAGTTTCCCGTGCAATGCCATCAGAATCAAAATAGTGGCACACATACATGGCCACATGGGCACCAAGATGACCGTATTCATAAAACTGTAGGGTAGGGAACTTGAGAACTTTTAAGCACTACAGAATCTATACTAGGATTCCTTGTGAATCCTTCTCTTTGCTCTCCGAGTCTTTCACCCAGCCCCATCCATCTGTGTCAGTTGGTATGAAAATTATAGACAGTAACCTCCTACCCCATTGGTGGGTTTGAAATTAAATTAATAGTAATGTGTGAAACTTATACAGTAGTGGTGAGTGCCACACAAAAACTCAGGTGGAAGGTACTAACTATACTGAATATAGACTTGGAATTCTGCACAGTCAAAAATGCCTTGGGCCACTCTTTGTGCCAGGGTGATCCAAAAAAATAGCCAAAAAGCTGTTTGGTCATCCCAGCTTGCTTCTGTGTTTTGAATAAGGAAGGATTCAGGAAAAATAGCAAGGAGTCATGTAGCTAAAGACTGTAGCATATGATATGTAGAAAGCATCTAGATAAAATATACATGAACAAACTCAGTTCTAGTATTTATAACTCCCGATCACCGGATTTTGGAACTTTAAAGTTATTTTGCTGGATAATTTTATCTAAATAGGTAATTTTAGTTTATTCTTTTAATACAGGAAACTTTTCTACCTGTGGTACAGGAGCTTTATGGGAAGGGGTACAGTCATGAAACAATTCAGCGAAGAACTTAAAATATCTTTAAGCTCATGAGCAACCACTTTATTCATGGAACTTCTCAGTATCGCAGCTTCTATTTCTATATGTAAGCAACCTAATAAATAACTGAAGCCTGAAGAAGAGCTGTTCCCTAGTGCACTGTTTTTTCTAGTGCTGCTCATACTGAGAAAAGGCAAGAGATTCAAGAAGAAGAAGGTAATGGAGAGATTATTTATGCTTTGCTGTGTACTTAAGCAAACAAACAAACTCCTTGGATCAAAAAGTAAAATCCAGAAAGAATCATTACACTGAAACGATCTTTTAGAATACAAGAAATGGAACACAAGATGACAAGTAAAAAGCCATACTTTAAAAAACATTTTATAACCAAATATGTAGTTTCAGCAGCATAAGTAATGCTATGTAGATAAGTATTTCAGAGGTTGGATCTAAATGCAAGTACATTTACATTCCAAGTAAACCCAAGTAAGAATAAATATTACCAAAAGACTGCAATAAGTTTGTGCAATGCTACTTACAAATCATAATTGTGATTCAGGAACATACAGCAGCTTCTAATTTAATTTCTGATTCTGGATTCCCTTAGTCTTGGGTTTGCAAATTTGGATAGACTTTCTCCATTATTATATAAAACTAAGCTACACAAAGAAATTTTTCATTTCTGGTTGCTCCCCCTCTTATTTTTTATTTTATTGTTTTTTTTTTTTTTTTAATAAGCTAGAAGAACAGCAACATCAGGAGAAGCATGACATTTTTTGGGGAAAAAATAATGTTTCTCTTGATTTACCAGACATTTAATGCCTTTCTTGTACCTTCTTGTAGAAAACAAGAATTTTACACAGCTATGTTTGTCCGTCATAGCACCCAGCATTCAGCTGTGACTACAAAGGCAGCTGGGGGCTCTCTGGGGGCTCTCTGAATCTTGCAGAGCTTCTTTTGGCATATGATCTATGCAGTATAGAAACATTAGGACTTGTAGGATTTTAAAATCCTATGTACTTTTATGAGGTAATTTTAACAGACAGACCACATTTTGTTCAAAAGAAAGCCAAAGAGTGACACATTGGATGTACCTAAAACAGAATAAAGGCAAATATGCAGCAAAGCTCTCAGTGTAAAACATGCATAAAAGAGGAATGAATGCAACAAAGAAACAGTCATGTTAATTGGTGTCTGTTGGCCTAAACAGGTCTATCCTTGAGCTTTCAAGATGTCACTTGTAAAAGACAACATGAGGGACTTAAGCTATTTCAGATACAGCAGTAGACAGTGTTGTGATGTCACGTCTCACAGACAGCACTTACTCATGCTCCCCCATTGCCATTTAGATTGTATAGCATACTCCTTAGTGTACAATCATCTAGCAGAAGCTGCAAGTAGAATCGGAAGTAATTTTCAGCTGTTTTCATTTACTCTAGGTACAATCCAGCTTCTCAATTAAAGCTACACAAGAAAGAGAAATCCCTGACCCAGATTTGCATTCTAAGAAGTCACATAAGAGCAAATAATAATAAAATTAAAATAATATCTTTGAGAACTGTCAATACTGCTGTATCAGTCAAACACAATACAGGGTTTTACTCACTAGTCACTAGTTCAAAGCCATTATATCTCAGATTTTACTTGAGCTGATACATGCTTATTGAGTTGTACAGCATCTGGTTGGCATCATTGAGTAAAACTGGATATCCTGCAGATTTCAAAGTTATTTGATGGCCAAAATACTGATATCTTCTTTTTAGAAGTACTTCTGAACCAACCTGGTAAGTTGGCTAAAAATTAATAAAGAAATCGGAGCTCTGTCAGGGCTCTCTTCTTGCTCTGCACACCACTAGGATATTAAGGCATGATGAATATCTGTAATCTTGCACTTGCAAAGGAGAGTAGTTCAAAGCACATTGGGCAGTGCTGCTCATATTCAAAATTCACCCTGCAGACTAGTTTTTGTATTGGATGTTCTCACTGTATTAGCCGAGATGAAATCAGGAAGCCACTTGCTGCCATTTGATTAAGAACAATCAAATACATTAAACTTGACTTTGACAATATCTGCTTTGTAAATAAATCTATTTAATTTATCAAAGACCAGATCTATTTATCAAAACACCATTTTGGTAGCCATTTTAAACTCTGTTCTTTAAGTATGTCCAGTTAGTTTGCAACAGTGACTACTTTAGTATTGTCCATCCAATTTTTTATCTTATTTTAAGTGATATCCACAGTAATAGAACCTGTCCTACAATGGTAGTATTCTTGTGGTTTTTTTAATTATTAGAGGTCTTTTAAGTTGTGCTGAGAAAGACTACAAGGATATTCAGTGCAGAATGTTACAAGATGGAAAGGTAGGGAATCAAAGACTTGCCTGCAGGCATCAAGGCCCCTTGTTACGGCAGTTCTTTTTACTTGCACAATTAGAATACTTGTTTGAGCCTGATAAGATTTCAGTGCATATCACATTTATTTCTGTTTTATATTTATATCCTGTGACAGCATTATTCATATAGAATGCTAAGTTACAGGGCTAATTTACTTGTGTCCTAATATGAATAAGATGGTTGATGTCTCTTGTGATAAACTGTTGTGCATTAAAATTCTTCCCTTTGTGTAGTGTTACAATAATCCCAATGAGAGAGGACATTTCTAGGATCTTTTGACATAGAAATCATCTTGCTTTCTTTAAGTGTCCTCTAAGGGAAAAAAAAAAAATCATTTTAAGGTAGAAAGGGATGAAAGAGATAAAAAAACCCTGAACACATTCATATTAAGTTTAGACTTTCTCATGTTTTGCAAAGCACTATATCTGCATATAATGAAATAAGACTTTGTTCTTCATATAGTAGTTTTCAGTTATCTGAAAATACACGGTCTAGTAGCATGTTCAAAAAAGAACATACAGACGGTAAGTTTCTGTTAAAAGAATTCTATCAAGGTAAAGAAGAAAGAAAATAGGTGTATATTACTAGTATGTGGTATCATCAGCTGTGGCAAGTCTTTAATTGTCATAGACAAGATGACAGTTTTGTGGACTATTTATATATCAAAGTCATTAGGACTCTTGAGCTGGTTTAAAAAAAAAACAAATTACATTAATGAATCCTCAATTTTTAGGCTGTGTAGTACAGATTCCTGAAGGTGGTTATGAAGATTTTTTTCTTCTACTTATGTAGCTTGTATATACAACATGCATCTTCCTATTAAGAAACAGCCAAAACACACAGAAAATACAAAGATAACATGAAAAAGATGAGCATTTTTCTTTGAACCTCAGAGACTGGGATGCACAAAAGAAAGTGATGGCAGGGAGAATGGGATGATAGGCTAGGGGAAAGGGAGCATCCAAATTCTGCTATCCTGTTTGGGCAGCACTCTACACAGATTCAGGGGGAAACAAACTCCTGAAAAAGTAGATTCTGTTATTGAAGAAGGCAGAAGTGTGAACATAAGTGAACTGAGTGTGAAAAACTATGGAGAAAACAGAAACTAAGAAGTTGTAACCCCTGCAGATTTTAGAGATATGGTCTGTTACTAACGTATAATCTTTAATAGCTAAGGGGAGATTCTGAAAGCAGTGCCACACACCAGGTGAACGTTTCCGAGTCTTCCGAGCTGTCTTTTACAGACACTTTTACAAGGAGGACTTTGATAGGCTCTTGGTGTCCTAGCCAAAGCTGTTACCGTCACCACTGCAATAATGAAACCCATTTTATAGTCTGTAGTTTACAGAGATAAAGCAAAACAGTTTTCTACGGTAATATATTTGCACATATACTTAGATTATTCTTGTGCTTCTTATATGTGATTCAGCAAGATATACACCAAAATAATCATAAGAATGCTAGTGCCTGCATAAATTCCTATTTACTTAGAAGTCAGCAGGCAACCTCCAGATTCAAATTTACACATCCCTGAACACATGATGTGTGTTGAGGGATCAGAATCAAATCAAAGCTCTAAGTCACAGTATCAGAAATGGCTAAACAAGCCAAGTCTCTTTATCCACCAAAGTTAGGAAAATGTGTGTTAATAATCCAAAACTGAAAGAAACACTATAGAAAACAGATTTTGGTTTGGGGGAAAAGAAAGTTTTACATAATGTTACATTGTTTGCTGATGGAAAACTACTTACTGTCTAATTCTGATGTTTATACACTGTGGCTTCATTCTTTTTACTAGGCTTTAAACGAATAAAATACACTTTTATAGTACAGAAGCAAATGCACAAATTAGTTTGCAAAGGACATCAATAAATATTCTAAATAAATAATGTACCCAGGTACTGGCTCAGTGGGTATTTCTTTTATATAATAATATTAATGCATGTTTCCACATGCATATGCAAAAATACTTTTATTTAAAAATATTATGCTTACACAAATATATGTCTTTCTGTTTTTAACTTTTAGATTGAACAACTTCTTCCTGGATGCACTTTTTTTGTGAGTGTTTTTAATCACGAAAAGTAATTTTCTATGTACTTGTGTCATAAAAATAATTTTCATCTTCGATTTGCTTCTTTCTGAAATCACTTTATTTCTACAAATAACACAAACCTGGATTTTTTTCAAGTAAACATGCCCTTAGCATGAAACATATCCCCACGAGACTGCAGTGAAATGACTCATATTTTTAAAGATAAGCCAAGTTATGAAGTTTTCAGTTTCTGATAATAATTTAAACTTGCTATTAAAAGTGATTCTAATAGTTATCAAACTAGAATAAGTGAAAGGTTGCAGCAAGGGAAATCTAGCCCTGCGAAAATGCTGCAACAATACAGCTGATACGGCTCTGGGCTGCCAGTGTATGGTGCTTTTTAATTGAGGGTCATTTTACTCCAAAAAGCTTAAAATTCCACCTCATAAATGAAAAAAGGGAAACAATTTTATAGAGGAACTAATATAGCATTTGGCTGAATTTTTCTAAAAATGAAGATGCTAGCTGTTCTTTGGGTTGCAGAGAGGGCAACAAAACTGTCCCTATGGAAATGCTTCTTTCTTTTTATTAGTTTTCATATTAAAATTTCAATGCTTCTCTGAATACTTGCTAAAATCTTGAACCGTAGCCTCTAATGAGACTAGAAATAGAATATTTCACATATTGTTCTTCTTTAAAACAAATGCAGTTATTAAAATTTGATAGAAAAAAATGTTTGTTTTTTCAGAAAGTATGTTAGAAAATCTAGGAAATTAACATCTTTGTTTATATTTTGAACAAGTACCATTTAACAATCAAAAAGGAAATTTTTGCCTTTGAATTGCTGAATTAAAAATATAAAAACATATTAACCTTGAAATATCACTTTCCATCTGCCATTTTTAAAAACTGCAGTCATTGTTTCCTTCTGCTGATCGTATCTTCAAAATTCCCCACTTGAAGGACAGTAAACTGAATTTCTGTACAAATATGTTCAGACACTGAAGTCTTGATAGAAATTGCATTGACGACTTCTGTTCCTTTCTTTCAGTTTAACCAAAAAAGGTTGTAGTCCAAGAATTTATTTTCTAGGCCCTTGACAATTCAGCGCAAATTTGTGTTTTCTTTTTTAAAAGAATGTCACAGAGACTTTTTTTGTTTAAAAAATAGTTTTAATTCCATCCTGTTACTTAACTAATTTATAGCTTTTTTACTAATTAGCATAAGTAAAATGAACAAGATTATATATATATATTTATAGCCTACCTCTCTGCTTCAGGGCCAGCAACCTAGATAGGGTTACAGTAGTACTATTAGTAAAATCAAACCTAGGATTTCAGTTATGTATCACAGGGGTTCCTGAACGATATCTCTGACACTACTATATCACAGAATCACAGAATCACACAGAATCACAGAATCACAGAATGTTAGGGATTGGAAGGGACCTCAAAGGATCATCAAGTCCAATCCCCCTGCCAGAACAGGAACCTAAATGACATCACACAGGAAGGTGTCCAGGCGGGTCTTGAATGTCTCCAGAGAAGGAGACTCCACAACCTCCCTGGGCAGCCTGTTCCAGTGCTCTGTCACCCTTACTGTAAAGAAGTTCCTTCTAAAGTTTAAGCGGAACCTCCTGTGCTCCAGCTTGCACCCATTACCCCTTGTCCTGTCATTGGGCATCACTGAGAAGAGCCTGGCTCCATCCTCGTGACATTCGCCCTTAACATATTTATAAACATTAATGAGGTCTCCCCTCAATCTCCTCTTCTCCAAGCTAAAGAGACCCAGCTCCCTCAGCCTTTCCTCATAAGGGAGATGCTCCACTCCCTTAATCATCTTGGTGGCTCTGTGCTGGACTCTCTCTAGCAGTTCCCTATCCTTCTTGAACTGTGGGGCCCAGAACTGGACACAATATTCCAGATGCGGCCTCACCAAGGCAGAGTAGAGGGGCAGGAGAACCTCTCTTGACCTACTAACCACACCCCTCCTAATGCACCCCTGGATGCCATTGGCCTTCCTGGCCACAAGGGCACAGTGCTGGCTCATGGTCATCCTGCTGTCCACCAGGACTCCCAGATCCCTTTCCCCTACACTGCATTCCAACAGGTCTGTCCCCAGCCTATACTGGAACCTGGGATTGTTCCTGCCCAGATGCAAGTACACCAAGTACACTCAGCCACTTTGCTTCAGCTCGTGCAAATGTCAAGCTGTCTGTGGAAGATTGTTTTTTTCCTCTGTTGTTACAGTTTTCTGAGGAAGATTTACTTATTAGGACAGAGAAACAATCAAAGTACTGCACAAATGTAGTTGATACCAAAATACATTGATCTTCCAATATGAATGGTTAAAAATTTTAAAAATTATTTAATAAATCATGAAGATATGAATAAAACTTCAAATTATCCCTATCTTATTTAAACATACACCTGGATGTGTATTATCATTGCCATCCTGAAAATGTAAATTCGTTCCTTGCATTTCACTGTTAAGCATTAAAACTATGCCATACATTTTCTAGTTGAGCATGTATTTGATACTTGGCCCCCTCCAGATCTTATGGGTAGCCCCTTCTTATGTCCATTTTCCACCTTCACAGAATCTTAGCGTTACTTTTGTTTTAAAAATATTCCTTCTTCAGTCCTCTCAGAAAAAGATAGAACCTATGCAGTCTTTAAAATTTGCCCTAAAGTGTCACTCATTCCACAGTTCCAGTGATGTTTTCATGTGCTACTGACTCCTGTATTCCTACCTAAAATTTCATCTCTATCACTGTAAGCTTCAAATCTCTTTAATGCTTACATAGCCTCACATTTCACTACATCGCAGGGACACCAATATGCAAGATTACTTAATACCAAGTAACATTGTCGGACTGTTCAAGAAGGCAAAGCATGAAATAAAATTTCAGTATCAACAACTATAGCTTTGAAGAAGAAAAATTAGCACTGCAAAAATATTATGTGTTATGTGAGAGTCTTCCAAAGAAGCCTGATCATGCATCCTTCTTCCAAGAGTGGAAGAATAGCTACAGGGGAACATATTGCAATACTCTCCTGTAACTTGGTCTCAGCCTTCTGCAGGTTACAACTCAATGACCTTCCCTAACATTCTCAAATGTGTCCAGCTGGTTTTTGAACCATATAAAACTTGAGTATCTAAAAGAGTCCATGGCAAGAAGTTCCACATAATATAAAATCAAATTTCTGTGTTATACATGTGGAAGGTATTATACTTTTGTAATTTGTATTTAGGGTCCCTGTCTGGGAAAAAGTTCAGCTCTGCATAACTGCATGCATGTATACAAACATATATATATATGTATAAACTGTAAATAGCAGGACTAGGCTGATGTGGACAGTCCTTACTCATATAAATAATTCTCAATTTAGATTAAGATGCCTTAAAGTAGCCTTAGGAAGTCTATTCTGTAAGCCATTTCTGAAAAAAAAAAATCTAGTTCACCTCTGACTTTCATTCTTCCACATACTGTAAATCAAAAGTAATGAATAAATGACAGAACTATTTAGCCAGCTATTGCCTAGTTGTCTATTGAGTTGGATTCTTTTAACCTCAACTTCTTCTGAAGAATAGCAAGAGAGAATGGCCACTATATTCAAAATGTGATATGTACGAAACAAACAAAACAACAAACTCTCCCAACTCTTCTTGCCTTTTTCTTTTACACTACATAAGACTGTTGTTGATTTAATTCCTTTTTGAAATATGACATTCTATTTAAAGCCACACATGTTGCTTGACCATAGGTTGAAAACTGGAATTATGCATGAACAATATAGAAAATGGTCTATGCTGTGAAAGAGAAACCTTTAACCCCTCACCCCTCCAAATAAAAGCAAAGAAAGAATAATGAAGACCGTTTGAATAATACTAAATGTACCAATTGCTGGAGAAGCCAAGAGACGTATACTATAACATATCCGGGAAACCATTCCTGGTTTTTAGATAGTACTACCTCTCTTATTAAGTGGTGGAGAGAAATGTTGGCAGAGAATATTCCACTAGCAGATGGTACTTAAGTTGGAATTAAATACACTATCACATTTGGACACCATTCAGGAATGAATGCTTCCATATAAGAAATTACTAAGTAAGCCAGGACTTCTCAGGCTGGAAAAGAGATGACTGAGTGGAAATGTGGTAGTTCATATGCACAGATAGGGATTAACTGTCCCATTTCTCTTCTAATAAAAAAAATAAAAAAATAGAGAGCATAAAATGAAGCTAGGCAGCACCATGTTCAGCATTTAAAATGAATGTGTAGCTGAGGGTTACTAAATGCAAAACAGACATGTCTGGCTCTGGAAGTCTGGAAAGATGTAAATTTTGTCATGGTCCGATGCTAGAAAAAGCATTGTTTTCAGAAAATAAGGCACTTACAGAATGTCAACAAAATCACCTCAAATGAAAATCCTGTCATCATGCTTAGAAATGCCAAACTGTGTTCTGTGCAGTTCTAGAAAGCTATTTTATGTTTGAATTATTAATGTCAAGCACTACTTTTGTGTTAGAGCTGTATGACTTTAGATTTGTTTAATTCTATTGCTGATTCCGATTGCTCAGATTAAATTAGACTCAAATCAAAAGTGGTATGTACCTGCAGAATGTATGATCTGGTACCATTATTCACCATTTGCAATGCAAATGATCACACTGTACAAATTGACCCTATTTATCATTTAAATGAAGGCTTTTCATAACCATTTATCACAGAAGTTCTTCACAGACATTATGTATTTTTTTCCATTCTCTCATTACATGTTCTTTGAGTTTAGTTTAGACATTTTTGCATTGCCAATACTTTTGCTTTCTCTGAAGTATGCTGTAATATTACCCTGAATAACTGAGAACTGACTAACTCTACTGCAACTAATATCTAAAAATAAGAATCCTGAGAACAATAATGGTGCTTTTCTATCTTATTTTAAAAGAAATATAGGCATTTCCAGTCACCTCTGAACATCATATTTTGAAGAAATTGTACTGCTGTACCTATTTGAGATGTGTTTTATGAGCAGGCTTGAGTCTTGAATTTTGACTTTGCATTAAGTCACAAGATAAACCTATTTGAAGAATCCGTGAATAAAACCACTTTCACTACCAGTCGTTCTGTGATGCAAGTGATGGAGCTAAAGCATTCACACTAAAATTTACTTTGCTGTTGCCTTTAATTCTCTGAACAGACAAGTCACTAGGATTAGGTTTTTGCACAAATATATGAATGTAATTTCATTTAGTTTGCAGCAATCAAATTCAGCCTTTTGCCAAGGAACACCACAGCAAATTCTAAAAAATCTGTCAGCTGCATTTTTGTGACAGAATTTGGCTAGGTGTTGAAGAAAACTGCATCTTTGAGCCATGTGACAAATGTGAAAGCATCTTTTTCTACGGAGTTCCACTGGTGTGTTTCTAAAACTATTCAGCTTTCTGTGAAGTTTACCAGGTGCAGGTGGAAATGAGGATAAATTAATCCTAGAAATTTCATAGCATAGAGAAGACTCATGCAAATAAGCTCTAAGATAAAGAAAAACAAGACAATTCTTTGTCAAGTATGAAAAACTATGTTCTTAATGAAATATTTATTCAATATCAATATAGACGAACTTACATGGGAACACATTTCCTACCACACATGCAAGTGTTTCATTTAGTGTACTTTGTTGTGACCTATGGCAATGCGGAAGCAGCTTAACATTATGAAAACTGATTTATTTCAGGATCAGACAATTTATATAGACTCTAACCTTGCTATACAGGTAGAAGTATTTGCCCTTGGCTATTACTTAGCCTGACCACAGGGCTTTCTGGAAACAGCAAAAGCTTTATAAGTGTCAGCTCATGGCTAAATCAATGTTTATGCATGATGTATCTTTGAATAGCAAACACTTGCTGCCTGCAAGCTAAACAATGTTTTTATCTGTTTGCCTATTTCTGGTCCTTCAACCACAGCACAGGGTGTTGCAAATCGCATTTAGTAACAATTATCTGCTGGAATTTCATGAAGAGGAAAGTAGTATGATTAATGAAAAGTGACACACAGAGATTACTCTGCTATGCTAGTCTCCTTGGTGAACCGGCAACTCTCGTGAACTAAAGCCTGACCTTTGTTACTTTTAACGAGGTCATCGTGAATGCTAAATGCTTGAAAGATTAGCCACTACAAATGTTCCAGTATTACTTAATGATGCTGCCACTAACAAACTGCAGGTAGCCAATTAAATATAATGATACAGTTTTCACCTCTGAAACAAAGGTTGAATAAAAAACAAAAAAATGCTATGTTTTCTGTCAAGGTGTTTAAAATACAACCTCAGAACTGTTATTAGAGCATGTTTTCCTTGCATATAGGCAATTAAGAGTCTAAATTTGGATAAGCCAAGGAGTCCAGCTTTGAAGGAACTGTGTACGCAACTCACCAGTGGATCTCTGTTCAGTAGCTGTAATGTTTACATCTCATTTTCATCCCCAAACAGCAGAGTGGCTCGACATCCTGCACTTTGCTGTAAAGGTGTGTGGTGTTATTATAAGCCCTGAAGTTCTCAAAGTAACTTTATTGTCACTGAACGAGCTCGTAGCAAAGCAATGTAAACGTGAGGTAGGCCTCAAAGTAAATAGCTGTAAAATAAAACCACTAGCAGGGTTAAACATATTCTCTGTTACAGTGTTGACTCCCATTAGCTCCTCATTAGTGTCGGTAAATGTGACCAAATGAAATGGAAAATGGAAGCTTGAAATCTGACCTTGAAGCTCTAGTTGATTGAAAAAACATCAACATAGACATGAGGAAAAAATAAATTAAAAAAAAGTTTCAAGATCAGTCACAATGCCTTTCACACCTGTTAATGCATCTTTGTTCCCTGTGGGAGCTATATTTGATCTTTTCATCAGGCAAAGATTCCATCACCTTTCTTATACAGACAAAATAACTCTTTTGCCACAAATTTTTATGAAATATAAAACTGTGAAGACATAACACCACAAATGGATGAATGTAAAGTATGTGAAAGGCCACTTCCAACATAACATGGGTTGCTGTAAAGATGCGTGTAAACTTATGTGTTTGTTCTACTAGAATACATATATACATATGCAGTATACTGCATGTTCAGTGAACTTCATCACATCACATATAAAATGCAGGACAAAATCGAGTCAAAAAAGTATGTCCAATAAAACTTCCTGCAATATAGAAAACTTCATTCCTCATTTGTACTGGCCCCTCATGATTCCTCTTTACTTTGCAGAGGAACAACAACCCTGTCGTTGTCTGTAACGTCTCCACAAGTTACCAGGACAGGACTAGGGGTAATAGAGATTCCAAGGCAACAATATTTACAGTAGCATTAATTAAATAGCATATGTGAAAGTCACAGATCTGACGCTGTAGTACTGGTCCCCCTCCAGACAAGAGCTGAAATGAATTTGTTTCCATTAATCTCAAAGAGATGGAGCCATTTTACTGGCTCCTCTCTGCTTTCAGTAGGAGAAGAAAGAACCAGAAGTACATACTATGGCTTGACTTTGAATATGATACATCTAGAATTTGCTCTGCATCTATGCAGTATTTACTGCTATATGGCATCTATAAAGACTTACATAGAGCTACACAAAGCAAGAAAGCAAATGCTGAATTAGAAACACCACATATGGCAAAAGAACAAAATTAGATTTTTTTTTCATGACGTAACAAAACTAGGGTATTAAATAAATAATTTTGCTTTTACTTTTATACAGCAAATTTTATGTCTCTTTCAAAGCACTAAATTTGCTGTTAATGAGGAAAAAAAAAATCTTTATTAACCTGTGAAAAGTCAATTGGTTACACAGGACTTCTATTCGACAAAACGATTAAAATATAAAATAGAGGACTTCTTCTAAAAGCCTGTAAAATATCTGGAGAAATTCTTTAGCAAATGTTGCATATTAAGATTCTGAGGTGTTTATTATTTAACTAGATTAAAAGTATATTTACTCTATAAAATTTCATCTAGAGTTTTTTGTCTCATAGGAAAAAAGGGGGGCTGCAAATTTGGAATGATTTCCCAAAACTTTGATGTTGATGGATTCAGAGAAGGAAGAAAGCATGCAGCTCTTGCACTTCCCAGGTAATCAGAAGAACAGGCAGAGCTTGATTTTATGTTTTCCTGCACCATCACAGGAGAACTGCTACATGGAGCTCTCAGAATTTGCCTTTCTGAGGCCTGCAGCAATTCATTCAAGTTTCATGGAAACTTTTAGTCTTTGAATTGTAATTCAAACGGAGGGAAACAGCTCTTGTGACTCTTATCTCTGGGAGCCCTTTATGTTCAGACTGTGCCTAAAATTAAAATAAAAAATAAGCAGCTACAAAGCTATGGAGTTCAAGCTCTCTGATTTTTAAATTATAGTTTCTGAATGCACATCGAAGTTATCTCTTTTATAATAATTAAACTCAAGTCTTTATTTAATTGGAAATAAAAGCACAGCAATCCATGCTTTAGTTGATACTTCAGCATGTATTAGCATTTTGTACTGCACAGGTAAAGTTATTGAACACCCTTTCCTTTGAAACCCAGTAAAAAAATATACCAGACTAGTAGAAATATCAATGAACAGATATCAACGGCACAAATTCTTGTGGTTTGCTGTTACCTTTAGCTAATAACCATAATAAACTTTAAGTAAAAACTGATAAATGGGCAATTTCTTCCTAAATATGCCTCTTCTAAAGTACATGGATATTTGAAAGCAAATTATAATGGTAACAGTTTTGGAACTTTAACATTACTGACTGCTACTGAAAGTCTATTAAGACATTTTTGCATATCGAAATGTTGAAGTGGAAAAGTGTGATCTATAATAAAAACTAATTGCGTATAACAAACACTTATTCAACAATTACTCTTTTTGGAGGACTGCTTGAATACTTTTATTTGAGAAAATTTTACATTGTTGATTATAACTGTGATATCTTACCTCTTAATACATTTTACAATTTGCACATAACGGTTCCAGAGGAACTTGTAAATGACAGTAAATCATAAAATTCATTTTGCTTTGCATCAGTTCATTCATCCATGTTCCAACTAATCACCTCATTTCAAAATTCAATAAGCCTAAATACCTGGATTTATGATGCTTTGTCAAAATTAACAAGGGAATATCAACAATATAGAATTAGAAGTCTATTGCAACTTAAAGACAAGCATCTAGTTGAAAACAATTAAAAAGACTCCACAGCAATAATTATATCCACAGTGTTAGCAAATAAAATAAATTAAAACTGATTTTATTTCTGCTTTGGGAGATTGCAGGAAACACTAAAAAGCTTTAATGTAGTCGCTTAAAACAATGAAGTTGTTTTGAAGTAAAACTTTAAAGAGAATGAATTGAGCTTGGAGTACTAAGTATGCTAAATTGCACATAAAATGTGCATGTAGACATATTTTTTAAAGTACAATATTCCTATTTATTATTCCATAGCTGCAGTGGATCAGAAGGCTTTTATCTCGATAGACAACATTTTGCTTATAAATAATCTCCTATAATATTATACTTAAAAGAATGTAGTCATCCTATTGCATCAACATAAAAAACAAAGTACAACTAATCTTTCAAAAATGTAGTAATAGTAGCATTTATGAAACTTGTTTGTCTTTATTAAGACTCAATAGTTTAGAATCCATTGTTTCTACATCAATGCTGCATAAATATTGGTATTGTTTTAAATCACCACTGCAGGCACAGTATAGCTTACTTACAAGCTGTACAAGTTCAGGAGATGTGTATTTACGTTCAGTATTAAAAAGGAGATTTAGTTTTATTTGTGGAAATAATTGTGACAAATACAAGTATTTTCTTGGATAATTTGACATCTGTTTTTCAAATACTGTATTGTAATGATTATATTTAGGATGTAACTAATCTACAGGCAACACTTCAAGCAAAGGAAAGAAATGTGCTATTGGGAGTGTATAGCTTCTAAGCAATAAGCAGAATTGAAAAGATACAAGAAGAACAAAATTGTTAGTTTAAAAAAAAAGGTTTACAGTCCTCTCTTGCCTCTTCAATTAAGTTCTTAAAAGTAATCAGATGCAAAACCACTGATAGTAAAAAGACACTCTGCCATGATGAAATTTTCCTCTCTTACTGTCAACCTACAGAAGTCTGTGTTTTATACAGTACATGAATCACAAGAACTAGGACCTTTTTGGTGATGCATGGTAGCACTGTTCTATGATTTATTGGCAAATTATTTACCTTCTCTTTCACAGATATTTTGTCTTCCTTTTTCTAATTGATTTCTCTGAATCTGAATGAGCCATATTCTTTAAATGAGTAAGTATGTAGCCAGATATGCTCATACATGTGATCAAAGTATTCTTAGAAAGACAATTACTACCTTGCAGACAGTTCAATTACATCTTTCTCCTTTCTCCATTTTTCCCCTAATATCCTGTTCTAGCTCCATCTAACCAACTGTATCCCAACCTGAGTTTTTTTACCTTCTGAATATGAAGAATGGAGACATCAAAGTGCTCTAATGAGATCTATGGAACACTTCAATACTGCTTTTGAGAATATCTGTGAAAATGTCTCAGTGTGTAAGGTGCTAATGTTAATCATCAAACTTCAAATTCTGATAAGAGATGACATTTCTATCAAGGCTTGTATCAGGTTCTTCTAAATCACACCATGATTCTAGTTTTGCTGTCTCAATACAGACATTTGTGAAAACACCAGATATTGTAATTATGATGCATATTTAATAACAAAGGTTTTTGTTTGGCTTTTATTTAAATTCTCTTTAGTTAATGTAATTTAAACTATCTTTTGGTGCAAGAAAAATATGCTAACATTCAAGTTGATATCTATACATATGCAGACATAGGCAAAAAATGGAGACACTTTTTAATACGTTTAAAATTGAACCATCCATCATGTTTGGAAGGAAAAAAAGCCACCATATTTTGATCATCTTGATCATTCTTGATGATAAAAAAATATAATCTATATTCCTTTGATACAGTAGGGTGAAAATTGGTATGTGAGCAACAGAAATATTTAACCGATTCTTAATTAATGCTAAATCACCATTCTTTGCATAATTTAATTCAAATCAGAGTCAAATGCAGCTTCTAAAAGCACACTCACGAACATTTTTAGAAACGGTGTACTCGGCCCACATGGTCAGGACTATGTACAAATACTATTATAAACATCTAATATTTTTTAAATTCTGAAGTTCTAAATTCCAAGTAAGTACACAAGAAGTTCTGTATCCTACAATAACAGAATTACCTATTTTGGATTTAAAATGAAGTTGGCAATATAATTGAACTGTGGTTATTTCTGTTAACAAAGCAACATTCAAGAGAACATAACTTGACCTGTAAATATCCTCTGAAACAGAAAAGGAGAGGAATTGAAAGTAAAAACCATGTTCTTTTTCTTAAAAACTATTGCAGCTGTTATACAGTCATTAAGAGATTATAAAGCTGGAACGCCTTTTATTCCACATGAACCTTTCAGTGCATTCTCAGTGCAAATTTCAGTCTCTGAGCATAACGTTAAGATGTTTTATACTAGCAAATATGTGTAATTAAGAAATGGCTAGCAACATAAAACAATGTGCACACATGAACAGCAGCATTCTTATTTCATTGTTCAAAGGCAGTTTGATCTACCACACAGCTGGATGTGCTCTACTATGTGGCACATCGTTGAGCCATTGGTGGAGAGAGGCCAAGAAGGATTCAGGGCTGTGAAAAGGAGAAGTGGCTTGGAAACAGAAATGATAATCCTTGTGTTTTTCAAAAACTGTCCAGCAACTTTGTTCTCCTGTGATCTCCTGCTCAGTGGCTGATGACATGCTTTTAAATCCCAAGTGTGGCAGTTTCTCCTGACTGCACACATGCACACATTGTCACAGGTTCTTCCTTGAGAAAAAGAAGTGTTATCCCATTGTCCGTTTTACAACAGGAAATGTTGAAGTCAAGATGCTCAGTGGACCAGAGTGACATTTATGGGTCAAGATGCACATTCAAATGCAAGCTGATTTTCACAGCAGGGATGTGAGACACAATGACACCTATAAGCAAACCCCTAAGCACTGGTTCTGAACAAGCTTTTTTTTTTTTTTTTTTTTTCCATTGGATACAGAATATCAGTTGGTTTCACTCAGGAGAAAATAACTTCACTTTGGGGGATTTCAGTAACAAGAAAAAAAGAAAAGAAGGTTTTGGATTTCTATCATCCACTTAAAAAAAAAATAATTGAAATTTTATGTCTGTTATTTGCACTGTTAGGACAAGCTGCATATAAGAGTTGGACACTTTATGACCCAGCTTGTGAGATCTCTGCCATCTGGCTGTCGAATCTGGATGATTTCATCTGATCACTTCATGTTTGTATTACAGACAGACTACTGGTGACGCTCTTGGTGTAAGTCTTTCTTGGTCCTTATACAGTTTTCATAAAATGAGAGGATCAGAAAACGAGGACAAACAGTTGCCTTGAATAAACCCTTTAATTTTTTATTTTTTTTTATTCAAAAGAATTGCATAGGAATTTTAGGCAAACAAAATAAGGGACCAAAATGATACGAAGTTCCCTACCTTCACCTTTTTATAAATTGCCTTGATTGGGTGTTTTCTATATTAAAAAAAATAATAAAAAAAGGTGTAAGCATGCAACAAACATTTATATATAATCATACAAAATGAGTTATTGGCTGGTAGAATTGATTTATTCAATTGTGCTGGGAAAAGTGATTTAGGAAACGCTTCTGGTTTTATCCTATCAGGAACATAACTTGTGTTTAACGTATTTTACATTAGGACTAGTCTCCCTGGAACTGATTTTGGAATTAAGGGCTTTAGTGTGCCTGACTAGCTGAGGAATCTACATGTCGCTTTTCAGAAGTCCCATAGGAAATGAGGATCTTCACTTTCTCACTGACTTTCTATGAACTTCGGGCACTTTCAACAAGTATTACATGTTTAAAGCTTTTCTAAAATTTATAATTTGCAATCTTTAATATATGGCATAAATTCAAACTATACTAATAAATAAATTTTTAAAAAACCCTCATGAATTTTACTTTTGTATTAAATTACTATCTTCCTTTTCTCCTCCTCCATATTTTATTTAAAATATATACACATCTATTTGGTTTATGAGGACAATGTTTTCACTTTCCTTTTTTTTTGCTGATACAGAAGTAGAAGTATGAGCAGCTTATTTTCTAACTAATATTTTATAGCTTTAGATAATCTTATAAGGTTTTCCATTATCTCTTCTTATTTGACTCTGCAAAGTGACAATTTTTCTTTGATAATACTGAAATATATGCAAATAATCATTCTGCGAGCATTACACATTTTGTCATCGCTACTAAAATTGCATTTGCTTTGTAGTTCATTAATCAAGGATCATGGAGTTCAGGAAATAAACCTCATTTTTGCGAATATCTGAATATAGAATGTAGTAGCAAACTTCTAAAAAGCACGAACATAATCTTTACTCTGTTCAGGAAAAACAGTGCAGTAAAGAAAAAAGTACAAATCTAAAGCAATTTAAAAACTCAGAACTCAAAGAAAATACAATTTATAGCTTTGTTGCACAGATATTACCCAATACTAGTGCTACTTGCTGTATTGGAGTACATAGGGATTTTAATTAATAAGAAACCCAGAAAACGATCTCATTTTAAGTGGGTGATATCATTATTTTCCCTACAGAAAACTTACAGAATATGTCATCTCTCTCATTAAAATTAGTGCATCAGGAAATACGGGATAATTATGTTGGCAGCATACTTCTTTTTTCTTTCAGGTCAAGCAAGATGTCATGTAGGAGGTATTGCCAAACAAATTCCATGACGAATTAGATGATGTAGTACATATGACATCTAAAGAATCTTCCACATTATAAGAAGTCTAAACATCTCTGCTTCAATTATACAGAAACTGGAAAGGGGGGTGAGGGGAATAGGGGTGGGTGTTCTTTGTTTGCACACTAATTTCAGTGAAAACAAATCCGGTGAGGCATTGATGAGTTCATAGACTTCATGGGAACATTTTTAGCAGAACAATGCTGGTCATTTGGAGCTGGGCCCCCAACATTTCTGCATAATGCTTACTGGTATTTGAGTCATCTCGCCACTTGGCATCAACTAAGTTCAAAAGTCTGTTTGTAACAGTAGACTTTATTGTATTGAGGCTACAAAGAACAGCAAAAATAGTTTGCCCTCACACAGCAAAGGGCAGAGTGATTCAGAAGAATATGCAAAGTGATTCTACTTGGTTGATTTTCATTTGTTTCGGAAACAAAAACCCTCAATCACTAAAATGTCAAGGCAACTCAGACATACAGCAGCAATTCCCTCAAAACTATATTTTTAAAAGTTAAATCTCATATGAGAAAGGCCCACTAACAGATGGGGAAATGTTTATAGGATGTGGATTGTACTTTGAATGACATGTTCAACCCATTATAAAAAAAAAAAAGGAGAAACCAACACATTCTGTAGAAAACACTTCATTTTTTTAAAAGTGTTTTTAAATTAATGTAGGTGGTGTGATCACAAAATGCTGAAAGCTATATTCTCATAGATACATTCCATTTTGCTTCTTGTACAGTGATATTGAATTGGTCAGCTGCCATACATTTTGTGAACACCAACATTCGTTCATTCACCTTTTTTTTTAATAGTGGATGCTTTTACTTATAAATATTAATCTTTCATAGGCATTAAAAAATATTCCAGCTTCGGTGTAATGAAAATATACAGATTTCTAGAAAAAAAAAAAAAATCTATTAATTTTCCTCAAAATCTGCAAAGCATCCAGGATAGTAAACGAGATGAAGGATAAGATCTCCCCCTGTGCCACATTAGCATTTGCAAGTGTACATGACACAGACAGAAATACTTTTACCCTAATGCCCACCAGATCCTCCTCGAAATATGAACCATATTAAACTAATTTGTAAGTAATTTTTTCTAGCATCATTTGAACTCCTAGGTTTGTCCAGTGCTAAGGCAGAGGTCAGATTCTTATCACACATTCACTCTTTTCAGCCAAGGCAGTTCAATTACTCTGTGGTTATATGGTGGAGATCAGCACTGGACCAAAGCAAATGCAGCAAAGGAGTAGTTCCTTTGTTTTAGCAGAAGACCTTCTAGTACAATCGTAACACAGATAACTGCACTTGCATGAAGACAAACAGACTTAGCGCTCTGCTACAGAAGTAGGGTTTTTTTTCATTTTACAGACTAACGCCAATGAATAAGCTTGAGGTACAAGAGCGATCTGTCACCTGCAAGCATGCTACACTTACAGCCTGTCTCTGAGCTGGTCCTTTAGGTATTTCTGAATTTCTAAGTTCTATAGGAAAATGAACAACTTTGTTTGGTATACTTTTTGACAAAGTATATGATTTTCCAAATAATTTTCTATGATTTGTTCTCGTTGTATGTCACATTGTTTGTATCTGGTGTGATGGGATATTCTTTAATGGAATCATGTATATGAGGGATAATAATTGGAACGGTTTTCATTTGTAATAAATACATTTATATATTATTTATTTTAGTAGTCTAAAAGCTCCGAAGAATAGCTCTTGGTAGCATCTTGTAGAGTGATAGATTGGAGAGGGGTAAAGGAAAAACTCAAGCGGCAAGGTTACACCATTAGAGAACAGACTATATTGGATTAGCTCTTCTACCTGTTTCTGCTTACTTCAAGACTGATTTCTTCAAATAGGATCTGGAACAAATATCTAGACTCAGCAGAGGGTGCAGATACATGGCTTTTATTGTCTAGCTTCCAAGACAGATTCAGAACTTCAATACTGAGGGAGTATTAGAAACTTCAGCAACCATTCTCTTGAGCAAACTGAGGAGGAGGTAGGGAGGAAGCTGGTGATTTCAATGGCTGATCTGGAGCCTGACTAGCATGTTTGTCCTACAGATCAAGACACAAAGCTCCAGCAGGAGCTCTGACAAAGAATGCAGGAGGATGGAAAGTGTCAGGGGGAAGCAGGAGTGGGGCTACATTCCGAAAGAGGGTGGCTGTAATGCAACGGGGCCATTACTTTACCTTCTGGTATGGTCCCATGGCTGGAGACAGGTTGCCATGGCATTCAAGTGGTGACAGCAGGGCTGGTAAACTTCAGTCAGGACAGGGAAATAAGTCATGTCCAAGAATGGTGTGGGAAGTCAAAGCATGCAGGGACAGAGTGAGGCACAGGTAGGCCTGTGGCAATGTTGGGGCAGGGACATGGGATGTGGCTGGGCTGAAATGGCATCCTGGCCCTGTGTACTGGGGCTGGGTGGAGGAGGACGGTGGGCAGGGACAGTAAGCCTGGTTAGTTTCCACAGGGCCCTGGCAGAAAGTTGTATTCAAAAGTACAAAAAAGACGTTGGGTGCATTTGATATAATTTATTCATTACAGCAGTGACCCAAGAGATAAGGGGTATTAATTCAAGACTTTCCTCATGCTAAGACTAGCAGAACAAGAAAGAAAATAATATATCCTTCTCCTGGCAACGTAAGGGCTACAGGTGGGCTTCCAAGGCATCAGCATCAATGGTAGGAATCGGCAGCATTTTAAAAACAATTTCTGGCGTTCCCAGATGTACGCAGCAAAAGGAGGAACTTGATGGTAACTTTAGGCTTATCAGTAGCGCTGAGGAAGATGCAAACCCTGAATTAAGCCCCAAACTTACAAGTATAGAGGAATGAAATTAAGAGAAAAATGACAACACTATTAGCAGGAGTAGAATTTGAGAAACAAGAGGTGTAAGAAATAGCTGATGTGACCAGTGCGTTGCCATTCCATGCCTTCCCCATGATAGCTCCCTCCGTCAAGACCCTGTAGGGCAGTAATCTGGAAGAAAGCAAACGGACAGGCAGATGGCAAACTTTGTGCTGCCACAACAGGGCGGTAAGCAGCATCTGCTTGTGCATGGTTTATTTCAGATGACCGGCTGTATTGCTGTTATCAGCAGGTCACTGCATACAAATTGTGATGGACAAATCACATCAAATCGTCATGTGAGTGACATGTCATAGCCCAACCCCATTAGTGAAAGAAAGTATTTCTTTTCTGGGAACTGTATCTGCATTACATTTAGAGAAACACAAGCTATGTATTACTATTATCAGACTTAATGATCTGGAAACTGTAAGCTACAAAACTAATGAGAGAAAGGGTATGTGCGTGTGCGCCAGTACACTTGCCATTTACGTGTTTTTTGAGACAGGTAGGAAAGCGTGCTTGATTTGTGGACTTATGAGGACTCACCAGGATGACAGATAGTTTCTAGCTAACTTGCATATAGCCAATATTGTCTTGTATTTAAATTAGTATCTTTTGGCATAAATATAAACACTAATAGGCATTTCTATTTCTAACAACTTATTCAGCAATATGAATACATTTGTCTACTAAAGAAAGGTTTTACTAATATATCAGACATATTTTGTTTCACAGAATCACGGAATGGTGTTGGAAGGGACCTCGAAAGATCATCTAGTCCGATCCCCCCACCAACGCAGGATCATCTAGATTGGGTCACATGGGGATGCATCCAGGTGGGTTTTGAACGTCTCCAGAGAAGGAGACTCTACAACCCTTCTGGGCAACCTGTTCCAGTGCTCTGTCACCCTAACCATAAAAAAATTTTTCCTTATGTTTACATGGAACCTCCTATGTTTCAGCTTGCACCTACTGCCCCTTGTCCTATCATTGGACATGACTGAGAAGAGCCTGGCTCCATTCTCCTGACACTTGCCCTTTACTTATTTATAAACATCAATGGGGTCACCCCTCAGTCTCCTCTTCGCCAAGCTAAAGAGACCCAGCTCCCTCAGCAGGGAGATGTTCCACTCCCTTCATAATCTTTGTGGCTCTAAGCTGGACTCTTTCAAGCAGTTCCCTGTCCCTCTTGAACTGAAGAGCCCAGAACTGGACACACTATTCCAGATGCAGCCTCACCAGGGCAGAGTGGAGGGGGAGGAGAACATCTCTCAATCTACTAACCAAAGCCCTTCTGTTTTGCCAATTACATGGCCCAGCAAAAAGGACACGGCCACCAGCAGAAAACATACACAGACACTCACACAAGTTTTATTAACTATTTCTATAGGCCCCAAAAATGATATGGTATGGCCAACCACAGGGGGAACACAGGAAGGAGTAAACCCACTCACTGCAGGTGGCACAACAGAAAAGGCAAACGGAGCCAAAAATACAACAATATAAGGAGACATCAACCATACCCTGTATCCCAACATATCCAGGCACAAACCAATCAAACAAATACCAGAAAGATACATTACCCAATCCATTACCCTTGACTCTTTCATTGACTCCACAAAACTCCTTCTCACAAACCACTACAGCAGCAGCTCCCAGCAGCCACTCCCAACAGCAGCAGCAGCAGCTCAATAAGGAGCTCTATCAGCCTTTTATCTCCATTCTCTCATTACCACTTAAATGGCAGCTGTTTCACAGTTCTACTTTAGTTCTCAGCATTGCAGGGTGTGCTTGGCCTGGCCTCCCCTCCTGGAGGGCCCTCTTACAACAGAGGGGGCCCATCCCTCACATCAAGGTCTGTGTATGACATGTGTCCCCACCACTCAATGCCTACTGGGTTGCAGCCAGCAGCAGAGCTAAAAGATCTCCTTAGGGTCAAACAGAGAGGCCAACCCAGTCTTGCTCTTGATTCCAACAGGAGGCACCTGGGCAGCCTTAGCCCCTTTTACCTGGTTGTGAAATTCATCCAGGTGTCAAGTTCACTTCAGGGCTCAGGGTTCAGACCCCAGCGCTTCACCTTCTAATCCACCCCAGGATGCCATTTGCCTTCTTGGCCACAAGTGTACATTGCTGGCTCATGGCCAACCTGCTGTCCCCCAGGACTCCCAGGTCCCTTTCCCCTATGCTGCGCTCCAAGATAAACCACATCCACTGCTCCTCCGTCATCTATCCACATGGTTATGTCTTCATAAAAGGCTATCAGGTTAGTCGAACATGACTTCTCCTTGGTAAAACCATGTTGACTCCTCCTAATGACCCCATTATCCCTGATATGCCTAGAGACAGCACCGAGGATAAGTTGTCCCATCATCTTTCCAGGGATGGAGACGAGGTTGACTGGTCTATAGTCATCTGGGTCCTTCTTGCCCTTTTTGAAGACTGGAGTGACATTTTCTTTCCTCCAGTCCTCAGGCACCCCTCCTGTTTCCCACGAATTACCAAAGATGATGGAGAGTGGTCTAGCAATGACTTCCCTCAGCACCAGTGGGTGCACCCCATCAGGACCCGTGGATTTATGGATGTCCAGATTGCTTAATTGGTCCCTAACCCAATCCTCATCAATCAAGGCAAACATTTGTATTTATTTTATTTTAGACCTCATTTTATATGCTTGGTTTAGGATGTAAATTCCTAGAAGAAATACCAAGTTCCCTTTTCTCATCCTTATTCCTCTTCTTACCTCCACCCCCATTTCTGCTTTGTATAATGCTGTGTGGACTGAAAATTCTTGGAAATATAAGAGCCAAATAACCTCCAGATCTGGATAGCAAGCACAGTAGCTAGGAAATGAAGTGGTTTGTATAACAGTACACCAAGCAAAGGCAGCATGCTATTTCAGAAAGACTAAAGTGAGCACCCTCAATAGCTGCAATGAAATGAAAATATCATTGCTTACAGAAGTTACCATGATATTTTATTTATACTCTATTCTGATTATCCCTTTAGTCTCTGATTTATACCCCACTAGTATGAAAAATATAAAATTAAACCAACATGTTTTATTTTCCTGATAGCTTTGCACAAACATTTCCTTGATATGTTAGCAATTTGCTTTGCCAGTCAGGGCCCCATACAAACTGTATTAACTTTTCTTGCCGCACACTTCAGACAAAAGCGTTCCTACCTCCTGGCACATTCTCTTCACATCTTCCCTGCAGAAAAACAAACGCAAGACATTTCTTTCTGAAAGGTCTACCTTCCAAGAACTGCTAAGACAAGATAGAGGAGAGCTCAGAAAGTTCTGTCTGCACACAAAAAGAATTTGAACTCTCACAGAACTGTGGTTCCTTAAATTAAGGTTTATAGGGAATTTACAAAGGGCACATTCCCTTCTGGACATGCCTGTAATTCCCATTATCATCAACGGGGGTTATAAGCAAGTTGTAACAAAGAATAAACCTTTGTGTGTTAGCATTGCCCTGTTTAACAGTGTCTAAATCAATACCAATGATTTGACAGTTTTACTTTCAATATATTCTGACTCATTTGAAATTCAGCTTGCACTTTAACTAATGAAAGAGTACATTTTAATCCTCCTAAAGAAAGGATATAGAACAGCCATTGGAGCTTGAGCCAGAACTGACAAAGTCAAAGGGAAACTTTCACTTGACTTTAGAGAACTTTGGATTTGTCCCTTAATGAATAACACGCAGTACAGCCCCACCAAAGAGAAAGAGCTAGCACACAGAATGCAATACTATTCCGATGTTTAACCTGGTAAAACACAACTGCTGCTTCAAAGGGAAATTTTCCATATACCCAGTTTCAGACTTCAGAAAACATAACAATATACAGTACGCTGAAGTTTAAAGAAACAGTGTATCTGTAGGGGAGAGAAAAAATACTGAAGGAACTTAAAAATCTTACTGTTCCTTTCTGAGGTACCGTGCCCAACATGTTTCTCTCAAGACAAACTATTATATTTCTAAAAAAATATAGTAAGCTTGAGGCTGGACCAGAAAAAAAAAAAAAGACAATGTAGCAGACAACTATGTGTAAAGACATTTGAATAGGGAATACAGAATTTTATTCCTGATATGAGTCATTTTCCAAATGGTCCCAGAAAAGATGAGACACAGAGGAATGTGTCCAGACATGAAATTATAAATTTAGAACAGATTTACTATATAAAGGTTCTTCTGCTGTCCCAAGAAGAAATCACTGTCTTCTTGAGTGTCGATAAATACAGCTATTACAGCAGCACAGTGGCTAAAATATTATTAATAAGATTCTCCTCCAAGGAAACACGAATGCAGAATTCCCAGTTTAGTCATGGATGAAAAGATAATTTTACAATCTCAGTGTAATATGGGGCAGAGTTCCATTCAACTTGCGTAAAAATGTACATAAATTCTGTAAAGATGTATTTCTAACTAGACATTTTGACATCATCTAGAATATATGTAGCATCTCTGAAGTTTCAGCATTAATCATACTTCTAAGTACATATATTTTCTGTTGTTATTTGATGCTTCACACCAATTTTTAAAAGAAAATTATTGTAACACTGAAGTTCACAGACTGAAAATTGAAAGTTAATACTGTTCTTTAAAAAAGCAGTTATCAATCTGTGCCTTGAAATGTAGCTTTTGATTCAATTCGGTTTAAGTAACTGCCTCATTCCTTTATAATTATTTTATTCAGAGCATTTATTTTCAGAGAGAACATTGCATACACATGTTAGGAGATCATTGTCAATAAATTATGTACAATAGAAACAGGAGTGTATAATAGCACTACTTAAATAAATATGTATTATTTATAGTGTCACAGGTGAAGTGCTAAAAGAAATGATGCAGTCTGCCAAGAATCTTATTGTAAAAATAACTTGTCCTAAATGCTGAACATGTGTAGTATTGGCTTTTTTGCCTCTGCTATTTGGATATTTTTAGCAAAATTGTAATAAAATATTTCAAAACAAACACTGCATTATTAATGTACTTCTTATTTGCCCTAGGGCAGCTCTAGCATAGATCTATCATTTAAATTATTTGCTCTTCTTACAATACATACAATGAAGCTAGTTCTGATCTCATCTAAATTACCTTGTAAACTGGTGAAATTTTATGAACATTATAGAAACTACTGCTGATCTGCACCCAATGACACAACAGACAAACGAGGAGCAGCTTTTCTGTACTGGCCTCTTTGTTGTGTTTCTATTTCTAAATCAGTGCTGAAAGCTGAAGTAGCACATGTTGTATTTAATGTTCTAAAATGAACTCCAATCAATATCTTTGCCCTATATTTCTGCTGAAAACTGTAACAAAGCAAGGCACTTTCTCTAGCATTCCTGGTATTTCACAGAAAGAAAATATATCCTGATTAATTTATGTCTAATTACACAAATTCTTTATACTTTCAACACTTGTCATTGTTTGGGATAAGAAGAACATGATTAATTAATTCAAAATGGGACTAAAGTACATGGTGTTTAAATTACATTATAGATCTCTTTCTTGTTCAGAGGGGGATTAATGTATCAGTATACTCTGCAGTTTGGGGCACTAATAATCTTGAGCTATCAGGAAAGAAAATATAGCAACAAAATGGTTCTTCAGTTGCTGCCGCTATGTTGAAATTAAAAGATAAAACTTAGGAACATGACCCCAACCTTCATTTTGTATGCATGATCATTAAAGATGCTTGCTCATTAATTAAAAGTGTACAATGCTTCATTCATCCAAATAGTAAAAATCTATAAATTCAGTCAATTTACTTGGATACACTCATGTATTGGCTCTTTGCAAGAAAGCTTTCAGCTTTCCATATATTTTATAGCTAAAAAAAATGCATAGTTTTTTTTATTATTATCATTTATTAATAAGCTACATTTCTTGCTCCTAATGCCCTTAAACATTAAAGGGCTCAAGGTCTGTTACAGAGATCTGCAGGTATCTCTCCAAATCTTTGGCACATTGCTGCAAGCAAGCAAAGCAACGGAAATTAACCCATGCAGAACGTGATGTGCACATCTGGAAGTTTCCAGATCTGCCATCTTCAGTGTTCAGCCAATCACTTACCCAGTATCTAAATTTAAAAATGTGCTATTGGTTCAAGGTGCCTTATTCTGGATGCCAACTGCACAGCAAGTTATTTGGTAGTTATCCAGCTCGATTTTCAGAATTTGGCCTCGATAATTGAGAACACCATTTTCAGAAGCACATTTGTAATTATACTGTTAGAAGACATCATAACATATAATCTCAAAGACTGTAATGCATTAGTCAGTTCTTCAAAGTTGGTTACATAGGTAAGATCATTAAGTTCTATTGCAGTGTCCTTTGGCAAGTGTAGGAAATACATTTTGCTGTGTTCACATCATTGAAATAAGGGGTTTCTGTACACTTGCTTTCTGATTATTGCATTCAACTCAGCATTTTACTATCACTTCAATTAAACCATGTTTTGCACAATCTAGGACGCCAATAAATGACAAATATCCCATTAACACCTGCTATAATAACAGTTTCAAAAATTAATAAAATGACAATCCAGTCTTCTTTTTTTCTGGAATAATCTCCATTTTTATAAGCAAGAATAAAGAGTAAAATTATTATGTATTTAATATTGACTTTATTATTGCATACTTTCCTATGATCTACTCTCTGTAACACAGGAGCTCTATTTGTCTTTAACTCCCTTGCTCTCTTTAGTTCTGTGAAGCCAACATCTGTTCCTCCTATAGCCAAGGGTTCCCTCTAGCCATGAAGCAGAGAGCCCTATGGTCTACCCTTCCACATCCCACCACATTCCCATTCTCATTCAGCTTCTGATTTGATGATGTCCCACTACCAACAAATTCTTTTTTTTTCCTGTCAGCACAACAAAAATCTATTTGGAAGATGAGCAAAACTGATGGCTTCTATTCTGAAAAGCCTTAAGAGTGCTACTGAGAGCTTTGATGCACTCACAACACCGAAAGTACTTGAAGATATAGCTCTGCTACACAAGTAGCAGAGACCACATCTGTGACCTATTTTCCTTCTTTTTCTAGTTTTTCTGGTTCTATTTATTTATTGAACCAATAGGGTTCTGTTCACTGACATCTAGAACATTTCCTGAAACCTGGAGTAGACTTGATTCAGAAATACCCTTATAAAATACACACAGAGGTGTATAGTCAATCTGAGTATAAATTCAGTCAAAAACTTGAGCTGAAGAAACACACACACAAGAATCATGATACTGCTTCCCTCACAATAAAAAGAAAGCTGCTTGAGGAAACAAACACCCACCTTTGTTTCATACTTCCTACAGTTGAATCTATAGTTTACATGATACTTCCTCTAAATTTGCTTTCTCGTTCACATATTTCCAAGGCTGTAAATGTACCAGTAATCTGATGTGAATATTGAAAGATGACATTTGGAAATTTGCAGCACCTTTTACAAGGAACGACTCGATAAAATGTTGGCGTGTTAAGCATTGTAAGGTGCATGAGGTTGTGCTTGCATCCTCTTCTGAGTGGAACCTGATTTCCCTGTCTTCATGGTTCTGTCCTAATGTTTTCCAAGCAATGTTTTTTAAAAGCAGCAGGATATCTGTTAACACAGTAGTGTTAATGTGTTTGCAAAGAATATTCTGTAAGATTAAGAAATTACCTCTTCTCTTTATTTGCCATTCTAATATTGTAGCAAAGTATCAGATGGTACAAATTTTCCCCCAAGCTATACTGAATAAATCCCATACGAATCTGCTAAGCCAGGCTCGGTACTGGCTACACATTACTATGAACAATCTAAGAATGTTTTTTTTTGGCATGATTACAGCATTTCAACAAAAGTAAATATTTTAGAGCTCAGGCTACTTCCAATGTCAGTAACTGTTAAAAATATTTAGTTTGTTTGGTGAATTTTGCAGATTTCCTTAAATCCCTAAAAAGCTAAATCTGTGTGACAGTTTCAGCCTTGCAATGCTTTCCTCTTACTCCCTTTCTCCTCATAAAACTCTAGGCAAATCTCAATGGGTTAATGCCTTTTTGGCACACCTGTTTCAGGACAAAGAGTTGAAAATAAAGACTCAAAAGCTGGAAAATTCAACAGATCTCAATACACTATTTTGCACAAAATCTCAGGATGTTAATAAGCAATCTTATAAATTCTTCTCCAAAGCAGCGAAGCCTAACAGCAGTAATTACTCTACCTGTACAGTCTTCTCTGCTACAAAACGTAGACTGACAGGGTTCTGGTAGTTGTCTTTCTTTTACTGTATCTGAGGAACACATACTAAATACTATGCTCCATTCAGTTTTGTAAGAAGAGGAGGGAGAAGAATTCTATTTAAAAAAATAGAAATTGAAATGGCCTGATTGGAATTACTGTGTACAACCCTCTTTGCTGAAACAAAGCTGCTAACTGTTCACTGTTCTATAGACTGTGCAGTCTTTCAGTTAACAGCAAAAAATGGCTTTTATGGAAGATTATCATCTGAACTAATGAAAACGCAGTTTGGAAATTATGACATAATCACCCATTACCATATAAAAAATGCATTAAAATCCTGAATCAGTATTTGTTAAGCTAAAAAGATGCTTGGTCTACAAAAAAAAAGTAGGCAAAAGCACGCAACAGGACTTTAAAGTCTCTGCATCCATGGCCATAAAAAAAAGCAAAGCTTAATGTATTATGCATGTAAAACAGATAGGAAAGGACACAAAGGAATAAAAACATTAGAAAATTATGTGCAAAAATGAACAAAACAAAAGCTTTTACCTTGTGGAAATGCTTTGCAGTGCTTAAATTCTGATGCTTACAGAGGTAAGTATCTCAATAAAAGCTGAGAAGTTAAACATGGAATTAATTCCCAAGTTCCTTAACACTAGAAGGCTGACAGATGATATAATTTATTGTTAAAAATGCATATATATTTCATAATGTTCCAAACAAAATATTATTAAAAGTTTTCTCAGTTATAAATAAAAATCACAGCAGCAATAGGTGAGACCTAGATGAATTTAGTCTGCGTACCAGCTTTTGAAAATTTGTCAGACAATTGGTGGTGCTTTACTCTTACTGTAAGAGCTCCTTTATAACTAATCCTAAATGATAATGTGAATGAAAAGTTTAAGAATGAAGCTATTAAGTGCCCTCTGAACAATCTTTTATCAATTTTATAGGCATATAGTAAACTGAAGTAGTTAATACAAAGTTGAGAGAGTTTTAAGGAAAAAAAAAAATTATCTGTGTGATAAAGCATTGCTGCATAAGTCCTTATTGCTGTTCTGAACGTGGATCGGCATGAAAAGAGATTTCCTTCCCTATTTTTAATATTTTATTAATTAAAACCCCCCAATCCTTCTTTGCTTTCATTAAGTGTGGAAAAG
>VWZK01005208.1:365184-495193 GCA_013396935.1 Baryphthengus martii | reverse complement strand
AGCTCCCTGCAGCCTCTCACCTCCTGGGGGTGCTCGCAGTTCTCTCCATCGCTGCGCGTAACATCTCAATGAAATTTCCTGTGTGTGTGTGTGTGGTGTGTGCGTGTGCGCAAAGTCCGGCGGTCGCTGCTTTGCGGGGCAAGCTCAAGAGCGTGCGAGCGGCTCGGCCGAGGCAAGCTCCCCTTCGCTTGCCCCAGCTCGCCATGGAGGTAACGTCCCCACGGCCTGGGCTGCTGCTGGCCTCGCTCTGCCTGCTCGCTTCTCATGGTAAGCTCCCCACCAGTTTGCCGGACCTTCGGGCGCATCTTGCCGGGGCCGTGCCCCAAATTTGGGGCGTTCGCGGTAGGGGGTGGGGTGTTATTTACTTTCTCTCCCTGTGATTTCGGATGAGTGGGGTGGAAATCAAGCCAACGATCCACGCCATGCCGGTTGTGTTGATGGGGAAGGGGCCACCGGGGAGCTGCTGATTTAAAACTCCGGGATTGTTTGGGTTTCGTTTTTTTTTTTTCCTTCTTCCTTCACTTTGATCTAACGTGCGTGGAAGGAAAGCGGCCGGCCCCTGTCCCTACCAGCCCCGGAGCTGGAAAAGCCATCCCGTTCCGCAGGACACTTTGCACCAGCACTGGGCGGGGGGGTGTCCCTGGACGTGCTGCGGTGAAAGGAACCTTCCGTCAGCCCTGGGGGAGCGGAGAGAGGGGGGTTGTGCCAACTGGGCTGGGATGCACTCTCTAAAGATGTTCTGCTCCGCTGTAATCACTGGGACGTGCCGGGCAACTTCTCCAGGTGGGTAGCTGGCCGGGCCAGGACCGTTGTGTGCGGCCACTGAGTTTCCGTTCCGCTGAGCGAGCTCTTCCCAGCCCTGGAAGGTCGCCGGGCACTTGCCAGCACGACGCGGGGATGCTCTGGGAGGCGGGGGGAGGGGGGGGAGCCCTTCATGCCTGACTCCACACCAGCCCTGGCAGGCAGCGTTTCCGTACTGGGGCTCCGGGCCCAGGCAGCGAAACAGCGGTGGTGGCATTTGAAAACACAGCTCGTCTGTGGACGAAGGGTCAGAGAATGAGGCTGGGAAGGACTGTGGTACTGTGCAGGCAGAGGATGAGCATCCCATCGAGCTTGGCGTCTCCCTCCATGCTGGGATGACAAAGTGACTGCCTCCAGTCTGCTGGCACGTCCTCAGGAAGAAATGATGCCCCACTGCAATGGGACAAGGCTCTCCTCTGGGACAACAATGCTGGTGTGGACAGAAGGGCACTTTGCTTCTCACCCGAGTCTCTCAACACCAGGAGGCAATTCTCAGCGTCTCTGTGGGCCTTTGGATTGTTTCATTTACACGTCCAGGGTGCTGGGACAGAACACCAGCTCTCTTGCAACTCAACGAGCTTGGACGCTGCTGTTCACTGTGATCCTGGTGCCAGAGGAACTGAGCTTTGTGCAACCACATGCCTGCCAAAGCTTTCGGAACCCCCAGCTAATTTTAGCAGGGCTTGATGAAGAAGTAGAGCCCTTGGAGACATCCAGCCCTTCTGTAGCTTGGTGATGCTGGCAGTTAGGTGGATGGAGAAGCAGCTCCTCTCCACCCAATGGCTGTCAGCTGAGCTGGGCTTTCCAAAATCACATTCCAAGTGCAAAGCTGGGGTTGTGACCCTGTTCCTGAGACAGGGTTGTGCTGGAAGAGGAGCAAGGCAGGACCCTTGGGTGGGTGCAGCAGCTCCAGGCTGCTCTCCCCACAGCCTGGATGATGGGCACCCAGGGACTAGTCCGGCTGCTGAAAAGCCATTTGGCTCCTCAGGGTGCAGGAGATGAGGGCTGCTAACATGGGCTTCTCTCGTATCTTCAGTAAGTCTTTTTTTCTCTCTTTTTTCTTTCCTGCTGTAAGTACTTGTGCTGAGATACGCAGATCTCACCTGGCTGATAACTCTGAAGCATAATGACAACACACTGACTATGGGTCTTGCAGCACTTTCATGTGAGGCTGTTACAAAAGCTCCTAGAAGAGGAATTAAAGCTGAGTTCCTCACTCCGGCACTGAGTAGCTGATCTCGCTCCAGCAGCACCTCCTCTGTCGCGGGTGACCCCCTCCAAAGGCTGCGGTTCCCCCCTTGCCAGATTTCCCTGGAGTGGCAAGATGTGGAAATTACTTCTGTAAGTCCTAGGAGTGTAAATCAAACACCTGCTTTCCAGAGTGGGGGCCCAAAGTTTAGAGAAGCAGCCAAGAGAGGCTTTTGGTCACTGACCCAGAATTTGGCATGAAATCCTGTTTTATTTAAGCTCTTGGTTGGCAAAGCAACACAAGCTTCTCGGCATCAGTGCTTTTTTGCATTTTGTTTTCACAGAAAGGCAAGTTCCCAGATTTCAAGCTAGGCTTTGGTGCCGTGGGTCAGAGCCAAAGGTACCAAGGTGCCAAATAGAAAGAGGAGCACTTTTGGCATCCTCTTGAGCCCTCCTCTGTCTTTACAGATGGTGACAAGACAACAGCTCTCGGCTTGGACCTTGACAGCTCTGGGAGATGTGCAGAGATGGGCATCTGGCTTTATTTTGACAGTTGCCAATAGTGCTGACTTCAAAGAGAACTGTCTGACTGGGGTGGGATGAAGCCAAACCTGGGGTCTGGGCATGGAAAAAGCCCACAGTGCCTGGGGGAGATTAAGAACCATGAGCTTTAGTGTAAAGACACCAACAGAGATATTTTCCCGAGATACCATCTGGCATCTAGCATGGCTTTAAAGCCTCACTGCATTTTGAGTAGGAAACAATCTCCCAGGTGCTGCTACAGGGCACATCGTCCCTCCCCAGCTCTCCTCCCCAGCTGTTTTCTCCTCTGCTCCACAGCTTTGAGAAGCCTTCCTGTGCTCTGGAGAAAGAAGGGAAGTCAGTAATGCCGAAGGCTTCACACACATGGTAACCTCTGCCCCTCCCTGCCACTGCTGAAAGTGTGGGCTGTGCTGACTTTCCATTCAGACAATTCCCATCGAGCCCTGGAGGTGGAGGCTGGATGGTTAAGTAAGGCAGAGCTTTGCAAATTGTGTGGGGATGAGTGAGAACTCCCCATTTTATTTGAGGGGGTGGATGTGTGGGTGGAAAACAAAGACCAACAGATAGTTTTGCAAGGTGTTGGAAGTGCAGCTTCCTCCAATAGAGCCCTGGCTTTCCTTCCCCTGGCTCCCGGGGGACCCCCCAAGTGAATGGGGCACTTCCTGTTGCAGCAGGTATGGAGAAGCACAGCTGAGGTGCCTTTTGTGCTCCGAGTGCTGGCAAGGAACTAGAGGACCCACTCTGCTGTGTGCCAGCCTGGCCAAGCATCCCAACCCCAGCAATATCTGAGGATAAGAAGAAGCTGGGGCTTGAAAACAAGCCCAAACGAGGCAGTGTGGAGCTCAGGCCATGCAGACCTCTGCCTCAAGGATGTGCAGCTGCATGTGCTGTGGGGAGCAGGCTGAAGTGCCTGATGAAAATTGGAGCGAAGGCTGCCTGGTGGAAAAGGACCTGGGGCTGTTGGTCGACAGTTGGCTGTAGATAAGCCATTGTGCGCCACCAGCATCCTGGCTTGGATCAGCACTCGTGTGGCTAGCAGGACTAGGGCAGGGATCGTCCCTCTGGACTCAGTTCTGGGGAGGCCGTCCCTCAAATCCTGGGTTCAGTTTTGGGCCCCTTGCTCCGAAAAGGACATTGAGGGGCTGGAGAATGTCCAGAGAAGGGCAATGCTCTTCACAAGTCTGGTGAAGAGTGGCTAAGGGACCTGGGGTTGTTCAGCCTGGAGAAACGGAGGCTCAGGGGAGACTTTCTTGCTCTTGACAACTCCCTGAAAGGAGGTTGGAGCCAGGTGGGGTCAGGCTCTTCCAAGGAACAAGAGACAAGACAAGAGGAAATGGCCTCAAATTGTACCAGGGGAGGTTGAGGTTGGAGATCAGGAAAAATGTCAAAATGAAAATGGTTGTCCAGGCCTGGCCCAGGCTGTCCAGGGCAGTGGGGGAGTCCCCATCCCTGGAGGGGTTTCAAAGCTGTGGAGCTGTGGTGCTGAGGGACATGGGTTAGTGGTGCCCTGGCAGTGCTGGGTTAAACAGCTTGACTCAATGATCTGAAAGGTCTCTTCTAACCAAAATGATTTTATGATTCAACGGAGCAATCTGGCAAAGGTCACACCAGCCTGGCTCTGCAGGATTCTTCAGCACTATTTGCCTCTGACTGGGGGAGTCCGATGGAGCAGATTGCCTCCCTTTCCCTGTAAAGCACCCTCAGCCAGGCTGCTGGCTCTCAGGCTGTTCTTACACCATCACCCTAAAAAGCCAGAAATAACCACAAGGGGTGGAAGGCCCTCAGGGGACATTTTCAGTTTCACTTTCTGAAGCAGAGCCTGGTGTTGGGGCGGTGCTGTGGTCACCGTGCCCGTAGAAGGATGCTCTCTGGGTAGCTGGGCAATGGGGAAGGATCCTCTTGCTCAGCTGGGCTGGATGGTTTGTGGGCAGGCTCAGCACCAGCCTGCCTGTGATTGACACCCACTTGATATAGCAAGTGAAAAACCTCAAACCAGAGCTAATGGCACAACAGGATGTTACCAAAATTAAAGAACACCTTGTCCTCATATCATCTCCTCTGTTGCAACCCAGCCCCCAGGAACCTCCTTCTTTCAATAATTTAAAGAAAATGAACTTGGAATCTGCTTTTTTTCTTCAGCTCTCTAAAGTGACTTTTGCACTTCTCCAAACATGGGGCCAGAGCACCAAAAACTCACCCATTTTTGCTCTTTTCTGTCCCCTCATGCACAGCTCCCCTTGCCCACCAGTACTGGGATGCGAGCAGTAACATCGCGATGCGTCTCTTGCTCCTGTGCCTTTTGCCGGGCCTCTTTTCCATGTTTTGCAGCCGGCAGCAAAAAAAAAAGTTCTTTTGAAAACTGTTTTAATTTTCGAGCAGCTTCTCACAGTCAGCGTTGGCCAGTTCCCCCTTCTCCTCCCCAGGGCTGAAAAACAAGCAGGGTGGGACCCGCTCCCCACATCATTGCACAGGGAGGAGGGTGTGGACTCCTCCTAGATATCTCATTTTTCTTTTTTTTTCTCTTCTCTTTTTTCGTTGTTTTGCAGCTGGCTCAGCATCACTTGTATTTCCTCACGGGCAAGCTTTGCTTTGCAGAGGTCTGGTGCCCCATCATAGCCCCTTCACCTTCCCATCTCACGTCTTTGCCAGCTCTGGGCAAAATGTTTCCTCCTTTCTGTTATCAAAGCAGGTTTCTCCTCCAGGGCTCATCTCCAGGGTGAAATGCTGTTCCCGGCCCTGCTGGGATGTTGCTACAGAGCTCATACCGTGCTTTTCATCTCCTTTCTCTTGTGCCGTGGGGAGCTCAGGAATTTTTTCTTGGTTGAAGGCTTTTTCCCCTCTGCCTGCAGGCTGGTGTTGATGCTCTCTGGTTGCTGTCTGCAACTCCTCTGCCAACAGAGGTTGCGGGATTTGTGGTGCTTGTTTGGGGAGGGATCCCCATTTTTGCTACAAAAATGCTGACTCGGCCACTGTGTCTTCTCCTCCGCAGGAGGACCAGCAGCTTTCCTCATCACCACCCCCTACTCGCTCTGCGTCTGCCCCGAGGGCCAGAACGTCACCCTGACCTGCCGGATCAGCGGTCCCCTCGCCGACCGCCACGACCTGCTCTACAAAACATGGTACTTCAGCAACAACGGCGACCAGAGCTGCTCCGAGAAGAGGCACATTCGCAACGTCACTGAGAAGGAGCTGCACCACGACCTGGGCAGGCACCACGAGCTGCAGGGCAACAGCACCCAAAAATGGCCCTTCAAGGGGCAAACCAGCCATCATGGGGTGGAGTTTGTCCTCGACCGCCACGGTGCCTTTCACATTGTGGTGATGAACCTCACGCTGCAGGACAGTGGGAATTACTGCTGCTATGCTGTGGAGGCCCGGAGGGAGCACGGGAAGCCCCAAACCATGCAAGTCGCTCATGGCTTCGTGGAGCTGCAGATTCAGCAAGGTGAGGGGAGGCAAAAGGAGCCCTTTCCAGTCCAGCATGTGTTGGAGCAAGGGGAAGTAGATAAGGGTTGGTGGAGGATGCCGAGGTGGCAGCATCGGGAATGCTGAAAGCCCAAGTTGTGCTGGAAGGGTCAGAGCAGCAGATGTTGGATGTTGAATTAGGCCAGAGAGTATTGGAACACAAAAAAAAAAATAAATCAAGAGGCTGGAATGCAATAAAATCCGTGTTACATAGTTTCGCTGATCTTCTTCAACCTCTTTGGAGGAGAAAGGAGAATAAACATCAACATGAAAAGAGCTGGGTGGTGCTCCAAGACCTTGCTTGGGATGCAGGCCTTGTAGATAACCTCAGGGTAGAAGCCCAGCAGGGAGAGCTGCCCAGGGAGGCCCAAGATAGAAGGAACAGCATCTCTTGCCCTTTATTTGTAGTGTTAGGATAGATAATTTTTCTTTACAGACTTAAAAAACGAGAGTCTGCACAGCCAGGGATGGTCCCTGTTGCCAGGAGGTAAAAAGGGTCCTGTAGCAGGAATCTTGGCATAAACTTCCCAGGATTAAACACTTGCTTTTGGGATGCTCTGGACTGATTTTTCTCATTACTGGTGAACAAAGGCAAGCAGAGCTAGCAGGTGCTGGAGCACTGTGGTACTTGAGCAAATCCCTTGGGATGTAACACGCTTTTCTCTCTTCTCCACCACAGACAGAAGAGGGCTTCAAAACTGCACTTTTCACACCGCCACCAGCAAAGGTAAAGGGAAATAAACCCCCTCTCCAACACACTGCTCTGCTCACCATCCTGGTCCGCACATTTCCTTAGGGACAGCTGCTTGCTATGACCACACCAGTGGCCAGAGGCAACCAGCCTCACAGTTGGGTGTCAGAAGGGTAATTTCCGAGGCTGTCCCACGAGATGTATCTGACAGGCATGGTGACAGGCTGAGGAGAGCCTCCTTTGGTCCTCACCTGGACATGATTGTCCTGAAGCCCATGAAGATCATTCACTCTGTAGTTACAAAGCACTTGAGCTCCTCCCTGCTTCCAAAACACCATCAGGGATTTAGCGGCTGCTGTCATGAGCAGATGGGAATGGATGGAAAGGTAAAGAATCATAGGAACCTCTTGCAACACCCCAAGGCCATCCCAAGCCCTTGTTACCTCGCCTCGAGCAGGGAAACCCCAAATCTTGCTTGAGTGCTCAGAAAACCTGAGCTGGGAGTCCTGCAGCATCATGTTTAGATGCTGGAGGTGCCCACGCTTTGCTATGCTGATGGTTTCTCAGTGGGCCGCTATGTCTACCCCCATTTGCTGGCTGCTAAACAGGCAGATCTGGCCAAAATTGGTTTTGCCAAAATCGCACTGTTGCCATCGGTCCAGTCATGGGAAATCAGCCCCTGCTCCCTATGAGTAATGTTTTGTGTCCCAAACCCTCAGTCTCAAGTTCTGGGACACTCTGTCCTGCCAGACAAACAAAGACATTCCAGCCCCCCCCAAAACAACCAAACACCCAAAAACCCCCACACACAGGCGCAAGAAGCTGCTTCCCCAGATGGATGAGCAGCAGAGGAGAACTAGAGCTGAACTTCCCTTGACTTCCACATGCCATCCCACATGGACCTTGATGGCCACAGACCGCCAGCCTTCCTGGCGAGCCTCTATGGGTAACGTTCTCCAGGGGGCACGTTTGTTAACGGATGCCTTGGCTAACGAGCCGTTTGCTGCCTGAGGACTTTGAGGCAGCCTGATTTTGAGGAGCTGTCTGTGGGTCAGCGTCAGCACTCCATGAAATCCCTAGGAGCCCTTCTGCTGACTTCAAAGGGCTTTCTCAAGGCCCCTGCTTCTTTCCTCCTATCTCAGAGACCAAAGACAGACCTTGGGATGTCCTCCATCAACAAAGGACTTTGATCAAGGTCCTAAACTGATGCCTTGGAGCTTATCTCCGCAACCGACCAACGCATTCCATTGGGAATCCCATGAAGAGTGGGACCACCCATGTGTGTGTGTCGGGGAGCCGCTTTGTGCCAGGTGTGGGGCGACACGGCGATGCCCCGAGGAGACTGAGGAAGCACTGAGGTGAACCCTCCCGACTGCCTGTTCCACCTCTGCCCTTCTTCTGTTGCAGATATCACGGCCGCCGCACTGGCCACGGGCGCCTGCATCGTGGGCATCCTCTGCCTGCCCCTCATCTTGCTCCTGATTTACAAGCAGAGACAAGCCGTCAGCAACCGGCGTACGTACCCTCCTCTTGCCAGCTGCCTCTCTCCGTGGCACAAGCTTTGCCTTCTTAAAAAACCCCAGCATTATTTGTGCTTTTTCTGCACCCAGCTCTTTAAAAAGACCCCGATAGCAAACCAGGTCTCCCCCTGTTGACCCAGCTCTAGAAAACCAGTTAGTGCTGATGTACAACCAGCTACCAGCTCCTGCCCATGCTCGGCTCCCCATGATTTCAGGAGTTAAGAAGGAAGAACCATTTCATCAGGCCTTGGGCAAGCTGGGGGGGGCCTGTGGTTTCTCTCTCTGAGCTCAGGGGGTGGGTGTGCGGCTCTGAGCAAGCCCTTTGGAGAAGTGATTTTTTTTTGTAGCACGGGCGGGCACGACATCAGCCACGAGAACAGGAACGGCGTTTTCAACACCCGTCCCCGGCCATGAGCCTTCATACATCCGTTTTGCCATCTCTGGGGTGGCAGCTCCCCCCTCCCTGTGCTGCAAAGCATCACCTGGATGCTATTTAACCCAAGGGAGAAGGCAAAACTCAGTGTGGGGATTTGCTTCTGGGATGTCTCAGGCTAGGTTAGCTACAGGTTATTTCCACCAGCCACTTTCCATTGGCAACAGTCTGGGCCAAAACTTGTGTGTCTTGGCTCAGGATGGCTTTCATGCAGCCATCAAGCACAGTAACATGGGTTGTAGGACCTGCTAGGGCAAAGGGAATGAAGAAATCAGTAAGAGTGATGCTCAGGGCAGCATTTTGCAGAGCCCTAGGACAGTGTCACAGGCCAGCAGTGGGTGCATTTGGACGTGAGTGAGGCCAGGCTGCAGCCCAGAAGCCACAGCTGCATCCCTGTCTCACTCCATGCTGGAAGTGTCTCTTTCCCTCCTTCTTCAGAGCCTGTGGTTTCAAGCCAGGAGGAGACTGCTGGGGACTAAACAGGATAGGAGATGGCAGGGATGCAGAGAAGGAGGTTTTGGAGTGAAGAGCAGGCTAAGGTTAAAAGAAAGTGGAAAGGGAAGGAGCAACACAGAGGAAGAGGAAGAACTGGATGTGGGTGAGACACCAGAAACAGCGCTGGTGGTGGGTATGGGTTTGGTGCTGGGCATCAGGCTGCTGGCGCTCACACAAACTGTTTTGTCTTTGGCAGGTGCCCATGAGCTGGTCAGGATGGACAGGTGAGGAAATCCACATGCTTCCAGCTTTCCACAACCTCCTCACACCTCCTCTGCCCACACAAGGGTCATGTCCTCCCCTCCCCTTGAAGCCAGCGTGGATCCTCAGCCTGACAGAGTGAAGGGGTTGGTGGTGACACCCATGCCTAGGGTCCTGCCCCTTTCCAGGCAATCGATGTTTCTCTTCCCTCCCTCCAAGAGCAAAGTGTCTCCTTTATTTTTGCCTGTGCCAAAGTCATGCACGTCCCCATATCCCAGGAGAGCTCAAAACCGTAGCACCTTTGGGCTGAGCTTTCCCTCTGCGCCAAGTTCGCTGCTTGCTCTCGGCTGAGATGCCACCACTTAAACCTACTCCCTGCCCTGCTTGGTTGTTCCTAGCACTCAGCCAAAACCCTGGAGATCAAAACAGGCTCCTGGAAGAAAAATGCAAATCCCCAGCCCTCACACCCTCTCCTCTCCCACAGCAGTGCCCAGGGCATCGAGAACCCCGTCTTCGAGGCGGTCCCTTCAGCAAGTGCAGAGCTGCGGCCCCGACCCCAGCTTTCCTACATGGCCAGTCGGCAGCCTTCTGAGTCTGGCCGGCATCTGCTCTCCGAGCCAAACACCCCCCTGTCCCCTCCTGGTCCTGGGGATTGCTTCTTTCCCACACTGGGTGAGTCAACTGAGCCCCTACAGGGAGGGACGGGAAGGAATGGGGCAGCTGAGATGGTTGAATGGAAAAAAGGGGGAGTTAACTGTGTCCTGGGCTGCATCCCAGCAGCGTGGGCAGCAGATTGAGGGGAGGATCCTGCTCCTCTGTTGCCAATGCTCTGGGGAGACTCCCCCTGCAGCGCTGGATCCAGCTCTGGAGTGCTCAGTACAGGAGAGACAGGGACCTGTTGGAGTGGGGCAAGAGGAGCCCCAGGGAAGCTAGGAGGGCTGGAATCCTCTGCTAGGAGAGTCGGGCTTGTTCAGTCTGGAGAGGAGAAGGCTCCAGGAAGACCTTCTGGTGGCCTTTCAGGACTTCAGGGGGCCTGTCAGAAAGATGGGGGAGGGACCTGTGATCAGGGAGCATAGTGATAGGACAAGGGCTGATGGTTTTAGACTAAAAGAGAGGAGATTTAGACTGGGGAGAAGGAAGAAATTTTTTACCTTGAGGGTGGCAAGGCCCTGGCCCAGGTTGCCCAGAGAGGTGGTTGCTACCCCATCCCTGGAACCATTCCAGAGGAGGCTGGTTGGGGCTCTGAGCAACCTGCTCTAGTTGCAGCTGTCCCTGCTCCCTGCAGAGGGGTTGGACTAGATGGCCTTGAAAGGTCCCTTCAAAACCATTTTGTGATTCTATGAAATATCAGCTGTGAACTTGACATTATGTGGGATGTCAAGTTCTGGGGCTTGACAATGGGAAGGACCCAGCACTTTCGTTTTCTGTGCGAAAGCAGAGCTTGGCCGCTTTCTGAAGCCTATCTCCACAGCTGCAAGCTGGACTAATAGCCCTGCTCTGCTCTTTTCCAGATCCTGTTCCTGACTCACCAAATTCCTTGAATGCCTAAAGACCCCCGAGGAAACCACATTCTCCAGGTGGAGCCGGGAGAGGCTAGGCAGTCCCCACCCCAAGCTCACCCAGCTCAAACACCCGGCAGGGCAGCAAAGCCTTAGAACCTGAAGCTGAGTGCTGGATCCCTGCCCTCACCTCCCATCCTGGCTCTGCCCTGGGGCTGGAAGTGAACCTGTCTTGGCTGGGTTTTGGTTTTTAACCACCTATTTCTATGGAGACGAGCATGGCTGGCTCTGTACTGCTCACGTTTTACAGACTAGCTGAAAATTGGGGGTGGAAGGACAACCCACACCCGCAAACCTCCCTGAGGATTTAACTTATTGCCAAGGGTTTAAGCTCTGCCACATCAACCTGTTTCTGCATCTTTGACTGACCATCCTCTCTGGGAACGGATGGTAAAGTACTTTATCCACTGCAAGACAAAACAGGGTCACCAGCCAACCCTGTACTACCTTCTTCTTTGCAAAACAGGAAGGGGAGAGGTTCCCTGATGCTGTCAGAGGAGTCCTTCCCCATCAGCCTTTTCAGACAGCCGTGGATTTTTGAGGCTGCTGCCTTTTCAGCTGGACAGATGTCAGGAGGAGCCTGGTTTCTGCTGCAATTTTATCCTCAGCTTGGGATCAGGGGTATTTCTCTCTTTGTTTGTTTCATTATCAGTCCTGATTAAAAGGGAAAAAAAAAAGTTTTATTTCCTTTTTCATTTTTTTTTAAATGCCTGCAAACTAGAAAGTTCATCTGGAGGGCGTTGGGGGATGTTCCTGTGATGTGGCTGGGAGTAGAGGTGGGCAGCTCTCCAGTTGGCTTCTCCACATCCCCATGGGGCCAGCTTGGCCACAGCAGCCATCCCTGGGGCACTGCCTCTCCAGCCACATCAGAGGACCTTGTGATGTCCAGAGGGACACAGGTGCCCTCAGAGCATCCTCTATCTGAACGCAGCACCTTGGCATCGCTTATGCAAAAGAAGCTGTGGGTCGGGCTCCAGTGTGACTCAGCTTCTGGGGAGGAGATAAAACATTGTGGTAGACACTGGTCCTCAAAGTGTGTGTGTGCTTGTGTTGTGCTTTGGGTTTTTTCCCTCTTGCTTCTGTTTTTGTTGTGAAGCAAGGAAAAAATCACCACTAGACAAACAAAAACATTACTCATATCAAAACAGTGTCAGACCTGAGCAACAGCCCTACCAGGGAGTGTTCCTAGGCAGAGCATCCCCAAATTTTCATGCTACGTGGCTGGAGGAAACAGCCTTTCCCTCTGCAAATGGGCTGGGTACAGCTGCCGGATTTGATTAATCTGGTGTTGCCTTAGGAATGAACCACTTCAAGACGGTCTGGCTGCAAGCAGAGGGATCAAGGAGATGCCTGCACCAACGCTCCTGCCATAGACGTAACTTCCTGAGCATGGGACTTGTTTTTTATTGCTGCCCACGGCTGGGCCCCTTTCTTAGTTTTGCTGGGGAAGCTCATTCAGCACCTCTGGCACTTCCCTCTCCACATCCCAGCAGTCACAGCTGGAAAGGCACATGGGGAATTTGCCTTCCTAACTGCTTTGAAACCCTCTCCAAGTCCCTCCACTACTGAACACACTGTCTGATGACAGTATAAAGCTTTGCTGGAAATGCAGGAATCCCAGGTTTCTGGGATGCCTCATGCTGTGGTGGGCAGGCAGAGGTGCGCTGAGCATCCCCGTGCTCTGCCAGAGGCACTGGTGCGGCAGGTCGGGGCACTGCAAGGCATCAGGGATTGCTCCCTACCTGGAAAGCTCACCAGAAGGAAAACTAAAGACTCTTAGGGGAAAGAGGCGATGACTACCCCACCTTCCACACGTCCCAGAGCCCACCTTGGTCCCTACCACTGGTGGAGAAGACAGCACCGGTGCAGCACCTTCAGGCAGCGTGTTTACAGCGAATCATAAAATCACAGAATGGTTTGGGTCGAAAAGGACCTTTAAAAGTCATCTAGTCCAACCCTTAAGGTGAAGGGGATACAGCAAGATGCTGATGCCCTCCTGGACCTTGCCGGGTCCCACCAACTCTTGCTGGAAAATCGAGCTGGTGTCCTGTTGCTGGCTCTTTTCTGCTGCATCAGCAGTTGGGGCTTCGCTGCTGAGGAGAGTGAGGAACCGAACCCTGGTTTCGGAGGGGACAGGCAGGAACAGAAACAGTAGAGGCTGAATCTGCCCTGGCTGAGGGCGGCTGTGAGATTGGCATCTGGGAGGTAAGGAGCAGCTCTGCCCACCCCACCAACCATGCTACGGGTGCCAGGATGAGTCCTTCTCTGGCGCATGTGGGTGCTGCAGCTCCCTTGGGCAGACATCCTTCCTTTTGCTGTGGTAAGTGTCCTAAAGACTCTGGAGCAGGGCCAGCCCTTGGGGAGGTGCGGCTTTAGGCTTGCACCAGAGTCAGGCAGAGCCTGGGTGACTCCTGCAGTTCTCACCTAAGGATACCAAGAACTCCCAGCTGCAGCTCAGCAGCTTGTGAAGGTTTTCTTCCCTGTAATGCTCTCCTTTTACTGTCAGCATTTTACACTTTTGCCTCTGCATTTCCAGCTCCCAAGAGAGTAGCCACTCTTCCCTGTACCCTTGCTGTACTCAATCACCATGGGACATCCAAGTCCTCTCCAGCTCTGTTTCCTCTGCCTCTCCCATGCTCAGAAGGCCAAATCTTGAAGCACGTGAAAGGATGTACAAATTACAGATGATAACCCCCTTCTGTGCATCATTGCATCAGCTTAGACTTGTGAAACCAAAGTGTCTAGTAGGTGACAAACTGCTGACAGACATCATTTCATCACCCAAGCTTGAGGCCAGCAGCCACTGAGTGATAGCCTTTCATAAGACCTAAGCGTCCTTAAGCTCCAAAAAAGTCTAAAATGCTTTCCGCTCAGGAACTGGGTCACTGGACGCTTTGTTTCACTCCAATGTGGTGGAATTTGATGGTCACTGTTGGCATAACTTGCACCAGTGACGTGATGCAGAAACCCTGAGGACAAGCGAGGCTGCTGGGACACTGCTTTGGCAGCCTGAAGTGGATAAAGCCGTGTTGCTTGGACTATCCAGCACTGGGAAGAGGGCATTGCCATGGCAATGGGGTTTGCCAGCTTGGTGCATGGAATTCCTCACTACAGCAGCACCAGTGATGCTCCCAGGGTGCTAGGGAGATGGGGATAAGGAGGAGCTGGTGGTATCAGAATCATAGACTGGGTTGGGTTGGGAGGGACTTTTCAAGGCCACCTAGTCCAACCCCCCTACAGGGAGCAGGGACAGCTGCAACTAGAGCAGCTTGCTCAGAGCCCTGACCAACCTCCTCTGGAATGGTTCCAGGGATGGGGCTTCTACTTCGTCTCTGGGCAACCTAGGCCAGGGTCTTGCCATCCTCAAGGTAAAAAATTTCTTCCTTCTCTCTAGTCTAAATCTCCCCTATTTTAGTTTAAAACGGTCACCCCTCCAACAGGCCCTGCTAAAAAGTCTATCCTCGTCTTTCTGACAGGCCCCTTGAAGTCCTGAAAGGCCACCAGGTCTCTGCAAAGCCTTCTCTTCTCCAGGCTGAACAAGCCCAACTCTCCCAGCCTGGCCTCCCAGCAGAGGGTTCCAGCCCTCCCAGCATTGCTGGGGCTCCTCTGGCCCTGCTCCAACAGGTCTCTGTCTCTCCTGTGCTGAGGACTCCAGAGCTGGACCCAGCACTGCAGGGGGGTTCTCTCCAGAGCACTGGGAACAGAGGAGTCAGCTCATATCCAGCTTTTCATCCTTCAGTATCAGATGCTGCAATTACACGAAGCTGCTGTCTCTGATTTGAGGGGAAGAGACTCAGCTAGATTTAAGCTGCAGCGGTGCCACGGTTTCAGAAAAAGGTGGTGCTGCACAAGAAGGTATGTGAATCACTCAGGAGGGAGGATTTAAGAGTGCAAAGCCCGGAAGGCAGAGCTGCAAGCTGCAGTTTGCACTGCTGGTTGCAACTCATTTCCTCAAAATGTAGAGCAGGGCTTTGCAGCAAGAGCCCTGCTGGGAGATCACAGAGATAGTGGGAGAGAGAAGGTGGAGGAGAGGAAGGATGGCAGGGTATTGTGCCTCCCCGTCTCACCATTCGGGCTTGCTTTGTGCACGAAGCCACTCGCTCACCTCCCCACAGAGCCCTGGGGTTAGGAGGGACTCAGAGCTGGAAAATGCCCTGAATTACTTGCTCATTTGACACTCTCATCTCAGAATCCTCCTTAAAGGCACAAGGAATGAGACGTGTTACGCGTCGGCCAGGGAACGTGTGAGGAAGAGAAGCCAGGTTGCAGTGAATGCAGTTGCCTGCACCCTGGTAGCTAAAAAGTAAAGTGGCCATGTCCTCAGACTGAAGGATGATGGACTAGGTCTTGAATGAGCTCCCAAACACAGGCCCTGACCCTGCTCACCATAGGCAGGGTTCTCTGGATGACAGTGATGTGACTAAAGAGCTGCCCAGATCTTGCACGGCAGGAACCACAATGTCTATAGCGGTAATTACCAGAGCTCTTCATACTTGTAAGCACCAGAGCTCATGAACATTGGTCCATGGTGGGCCGAAACATGGTTCAACTTCTGCCTCAGTGAGCCCCTGCCCAGGAATGGGTGCGTAACATCTCGAGATCTTTCAGATTCAGAGAGTGAGGAACTGGTAGGCAGGAGAACTCCTGCAGCCACAAAATACCACAGAATCACAGGATGGTAGGGGTTCGAAGGGACCTCTGGAGATCATCTGGTCCAACCCTCCTGCTCCAGCAGGGTCAACCAGAGCAGGGGGGCCAATACTGCACTGTCCAGGTGGATTTGGAATCTCTCCAGAGAAAGAGACTCCACAACCTCTCTGGGCAGCCTGGGCCAGGCTCTGCCACCCTCAGTGGAAAGAATTTTTCCCTCTCATTCAGATGGAACCTCCAGGCCTCCAACTGGACTCTGTGTTGCTGATCACAATCCTCTGAGTCTGCTGCTCAGCCGCCTTTCACTCCACCACACTGTCGACTCCTCTGACCCATACTTCCTGAGCTTACCCATGAGGATCTTATGGGAGACAGTGTCAAAAGCCACCAGAACACTTGCTCGTTCAGATACTTTAGCTATTTTTGTCATTTACGGATGGGAGACACCCGTTCCCCGAACGACTGCAAGAGAGCATCCCATAGAACTCCAAATCAAATCTGTACACAGCAGATTTGGACCTTGAGTCATAACTCAGACATCTGGGACACTAAAACTTCACACCCTGTTCCTGTTCCCCGCTTCCGCGCACGTCTCGATGCTAAACATGTTTCCACAGTGCTGTCCAGCTCCATCCTCCCCAAAAACCCCACATTTTGGTGGCTCACCGATAAAGAGGGGTTGCCCTCATCCTCGACAGTGACCATCAGGCTGTAGAAGCTCTGCCGCTCGCGGTCTGGTGGTGAGGGCCGGGTGGCAATCTCGCCGGTGACACGGTCCATGCGGAAGGTCAGGTCCTCGTTCCCACGGGTTATGTAGTAGGAGAGGACGCTATTGAGGCCGATGTCCCGGTCGGTGGCACGTACCTGGGCCACCGCTGTGCCCCCGCCGACATTCTGCGGGGTGAGAATACACAAAATAAACCACACGCACCTTAAAACATACAAAAGACACAATTAATGACATCATTCTAATACAGAGAGGGGTTTTTTCCAGCCTCCAAACTCGTTGCCCCAACACGCAACAGCACGTTGTTCTCCATCACCAGCTCCTGGATGCCTCTGGTGCAGTGCTTGCTGCCAGCGATGTTTTATTAATTGATGCATCTTGGCACAAAAAAATTAACCCAGCCCAGAAGAGAATCAGCCCCAGGCTTAAGAACGGAAGGCTCTGCCTTTTGCGCCCATCTTTCTTGCTTTGAAACTCTGCAATTAAATGCATTTTCTACATTAGCTTTTTGAAAGAAATAGAATAAAATATTTGCTGTGAAGTCGCCAAAGCCGCTTTGTGCTGAAATTACACCTCTTTTTGTTTTTTGTTTTTTTTTTTCCTACGTTACATTTGTTGCAATGATCCAGTTTTTCGATTCCCTGGCTCCAGGTCCTATCTAAGCAGCCTGGAAGAGCGTAAAAAACCAAACCAGTGTGTGTGCAAAGGTGAAGGCTGGGTAATGGACTCGGCGTTCAGCTAATTATTTTTTTTTCGATAGTCCCATTACGGGGGGAAATCAAAACAGAAATTCTGTTCTTCAACCAGCTCTGAACGTGGATTAAATACATAAGAAAATCCTAATGGGGTAATAACTTTAATGCAAAGCTATTAATCACAAGCAGAACTCTCTCACAGCTCAGTGTCACCGGCTATTACGCCGATTTCATTTTTCATCATCAAATCGAGAACTCACCCCCCACTCCGGTCCAGGAATTAAACTGTCAGGAAATAAGTTGTCTTTTTCTCATGTCTGATTGTGTTTTATTGCTTAATTATCCAGCTCTTGCTGAGCTGCTTCCTGAAAGCAATTCCTATTCGGCCCCGCGCTGCTGCCTCTTGTCTCACTTCAGTGGCATTTACATGGGTGTGTAGCCACTTCTCCTTCCTGCTGGTCCCTGCAGCCTTATGAGCTTAAGTTGCCTGTACAGTGCTCCCCTAGCCCAAAACTAGGAGGTCATCACAGGTGAGGGCTTGCAAGGGACCACCAACTCTTAAACAATCCAGTGTGAAGTTTGCAAGGGGCCACCAACCCCTATATGACTCAAAGTGAAGTTTGCAAGGGGCCAGCAACCCTTAAATGACCCAGAGTGAGGCTTGCAAGAGGCCAGTAACCCTTAAATGACCCAAGGTGAGGTCTAACCACAACGCAGTTGGGGACAACAGAGTTGGTGGGCTAGACCTCACCTTGGGAGGATGGCAGGAGAGGAACTCACCTCACTCACGCTCACGTTGTAGCCAAAGGGACTGTCAATGATGGGGGGGTTGTCATTGACGTCAAGGATGCTCACTCGGAGGGTGTGCTCCTTCCTGCGGGGAGGCACGCCACCATCCGAGGCTTGGACCTGTAGTTGGGACGGATTTTTTTTTTCAAAAAAGCTGGGTTTAAGTTCACAGTCCCAAGGAAACAGCCAAGATGTTCAAACCAGAAGAAACCCAAGGAGGTAACTAGGGTGGTTTGGCGCTTACCCGCAAGGTGTAATAATCCAGCAGCTCCCGGTCCAGTGGGCGTGCCACAAACACCTCGCCATAGGTGTCGTTGGTGGTATGGATCTCAAAAGCCCTCCCGACATTCCCTGACGTCAGCGAGAAAGTCACCTGGAAACATCACGGGGAAAGAAAAAAACAGAGCAGGTAACATGATGCTGTGAGAAGGAAGGAGAGAAAGGAGACCCTACAAAAATAAACCAAACATTGCCCTGGGAAGTCTCTGAGCATTTTAAAAGGTCCAATGTCTTGGGGTCAGTGGGTGTGCTGGCTTATGGCCAACTGGGCCAACCCTGGTGTCATCCACAGCCCTTCTATGATAAAAGGAATTTTTGGTATTATGGGTTCTGGGATCTCATTAAAAGAAAAATCACAAACGTGTGAGAGCTTCCTGCTCAGCCTGCCAAGGGCTTTGCTGCTGTTCCTCCTGCCGGGAGAGGCCACAGCTGTTTTTCAGATTGCTGAGCTCCTTTTGACATGTGTTCCACAGAGCTCTTTGCCCCATACCGCCCAAGGACGATCCTTGCCTCTCCTGCTGCACACTCCAACCAGAGAGTGCCGGTACCCACTGCACAAACCCCTCGAAAACCACTGGCATCAATCACCAGGGATGCAGAGGACGGGAAGGGGTTGAGAAGATGCTGCTGGAGGTATTTCTGCCTTGGTGAGATGTTCCCACAGCCTTATGGGTAGCCCCAAACCTGTTGTGCCAGTCACCCTACCTGCCCGTTGCTGCCGGCGTCTGGGTCATGGGCCAGGACCACGGCCACCCGCTTGCCAACTGCGCTGTCCTCCGCCACGCTCACCGACGAGTCAGAGGTGATGTCAAATTGGGGGCTGTTGTCATTCTCATCCAGGATCGTGATGGTCACCTGTGGGCATGGCACAAGGCTCAGGCAACATCAACAACCACCCTGACACCCTGGGGAAACCCTCAACCTCCCTCTAAGGTGCCAACAGCATGAATGTTGTCCATCCCAAGTGGGAATGGGGGCAGGTAGCTCAGGAGCAGAAGCTACATCCCTGCCTGCAGAGGATGAGGAGGAAGAAATAAGTTTAGAGGCTGGAGAAAAAGCGCAAGGGTGCTGCAGCTCTCAAGTGGTTGGTTTTTCGACAGAGCATCCTCCGTCGTTTTTATCCTGGGCATGGAGCAACTCAAGGCTGCTGCTGGGTGACCCTTTCCCGTTAAGCTCTTCAGGAGCAGCGATTTCAGCCATGCTCACAGCAAACACTTAGGCAGGGTTTGCTTTAGAGCTAAACGGGCACAAAGAAGACAGAGTTGAGTTTATTTAACCAAATCAGGAAAAGACCTGAGCTCTCCCCTGGGATAAGGCATGTGGACGAGTGAGCGACCAAGCAGGAGATGCTTGGCAGGACACACGGGGCTACCTCAGCCACAATTAGCCAGAGGAAATGCTCTCATCGCCTTGGCAATTGGAGAGCGGCAACGCATCACAGATATGAGAGAGGAAGAGCTTTTCAGTTCCCGGGACTCTATTTATGTGTGGCCCGAGTGCCCAGGTGTGGAAGGGCTGAATGCGACAACATCCCAGAGGGAGTTGGGGAGCGAGCTGTGCGCCTCGGGGTGACATGGTTATTTTTGCTACTGAATTCAAAGCAGAGAGCCAGGAGCTGGGAGCAGCCTGTTCAGCCACCACGACGGATCCAGCAGTGCCAGATCAGGGCATTGGGATGGAATTGGGTGGCTCATTGCACACCACATCCCGGGGGGTGTCACAGGGCTTGGTGCTGGTGGGATGGGGCTGGAGAACCCCGGTTGGTCCCTCTTCGCAGCTCAGCAAGGAGTTTGGGGTGGATCCTGGCCCCCAAGGTGATGTCGGCAGGATGGATGCGCTTACCTTCTGTGGGAGAAAACAAAGAACGGAGCGTCAGTGGGGGATGAGGAGGTGTGGGCACATGCTAGGGGCAGTGGGCCAGTCCTGCATCCCACCACAGCAGTGCTGGGGATCACAGGTCCCCCCTCTGCAGTGATTCAGAGGTTCCTCTGTCGATGCATCCCTTTGGTTGGGGTGGATTTGCCCCTTGCTTTAGGAGAGGCTCAGACAAGAGCACGGCATCATGTGGAGTGCACAGCCACGGGCACCCATGGGTGGGGGCAGGCAGCACTTGCAGCCTTGGTCATCCAGTGTCCTTTTGAGAGGCAACAGATGCATAAACAACAAAAGCCTCCAGTTTCAAACCTTCCCCAGGGCCTTGCTCCTCCAGCTGGCCCAAACCAGTAGAATTTGGGTAGTTGCCAACTGAGCTGTCCCTACCCATAGGATGTGGATCAGGTGTGCCCTGCACCCAGCGTGTCTCCTGCCACCCCAGAGAAATGCAAATCAACCCTCTGCTCAGTTGCCTTTGAAACTGCCAAATACAACCCTCAGAAACACAGAAACAGAATCGTTTTGGTTGGAAGAGACCTTCAAGATCACCAAGTCCAACTGTTAACCCAGCACTGCCAGGGCATCACTAAACCATGTCCCTCAGCACCACATCTCCACGGCTGTGAAACACCTCCAGGGATGTGGACTCCACCGCTGCCCAGGGCAGCCTGGGCCAGGCCTTGACAACTCTTGCAGGGAAGAATTTTTTCCTGATCTCCAACCTAAACCTCCCCTGGTGCAACTTTTGAGGCTGTTTCCTCTTATCCTGTTACTTGCTCCTTGGGAGAAGGGCCCAACCGTCCCTGGCTCCAACCTCCTTTCAGGGAGTTGTCGAGAGCAAGAATGTCTCCCCTGAGCCTCCTTTTCAGCTGTGAGGTCAGCTCTGCCCACACAGAGGTTGGTGGGGAAGTGGGTAGAAGTTACTCACCACCGTGGAGTCAATCTTCGGACCTCCATCATCAGCTACCACCGTCAAGGTGTAGAAATCCCCTTTCTCTCGATCCACCTGGCCTTTGACCGTGATTACACCCTGCCCAGGACAAACAACAGTCATGCTGGCCACCAACATTTTGGTGAACAAATAAGGCAGGAGACACAATGCTGTGGCTACTTACAGTGATCCCATTGATTCTGAAGAGGGAGAGAGCCTGCGCATTGGTGTTGGGGTCAAATTTGTAGGTGATCTGGTTGAGGTTGTCAATGGAACGGGCCTGGACCCGGAGCACCTCAGAGCCCAGGGGGATGTTCTCCATGATCACAGCCTCATAGCTGCTGTTGGAGAACTGCACGGCCTCATCCAGTTCATTCAGCAGGCTGACGTAGACGCTACAGAAACCCTGGTTGTTAGGGGGTGCTTGGTCCGTGGCAGAGACGTTCATCAGGTAGCTGGTTTTGGTCTCGTAATCCAGGTACTCGATGGTCGTGATGAGGCCCGTGCTCTCATCAATCTCAAACTTCCCTTCGGCACCCGACAGAATTTTGTAGTTTACCAAACCACCATTCCCTGGGGCAGGAGTAAGAACCATGGTGCTGGTTGGATCAAGCATCCTGAAGAGGCAGCCACCAATGGCCAACCCAATCACGGAGCAGAGCCCATCTCACACGGGGACCTCCACCCAGTATCTGTGCAATGGCTGATGTCATTGCTTCCCCCCGCCATAAATTTGGGTGTTTCTTGCCCCTAGCTTCCTACCTGTGTCTCGGTCGGTGGCCCGGACCACTGCCACTGAAGTCCCTATCCCTGCTGTCTCCCGCAGCCCTAGACGGTTGTATTGCCGCTGGGTGAACACCGGCACCTCGTCGTTGACGTCTTCCACGTAGATGATCACCTGAGAAACCCCCCACGGAGAAACCATGGGTGAGCTGGGCAGGCCCGTGAACCCTCACCAGCTGCTCACACTTGTGAGGGGTAATATTCCTACAGGGAATCCTTCATGGCACTCATCTGCTACACAGGAGAAACCTTCTCTCAACTACAAACATCATGTGATGGAGAGTGAACACACATGGTTTAACATCTCAGAGTTAAATAAGCCCTGTGGTCAGAGTGACTCAGTCCTTCCTTGGCCGAAGGAATGTACAATCTAATTCCTCCGTGCTTTGTGATCCCCTCCCCAAAACCTTGCAGTTAGAGACTCAGTGGGAAATTTGGCTCAAAGTTCAGGGGGTTGAGCTGCCCCTTCCCCTGGGAACATCCTTTCTCCTCCTGGTTTTCTGCTTGCTGCTGGTGCCGCAGGCACGTTGCGCTCGGCCGGAGCCCACCCCTCCAGTGGCTCTAAAAATAGATGGAATCAGAAGGGCTGGGTTTGCGGGAAGCGTGGGAAGCTGGCGTGTCACTGCTAAAGATTATTGCCAGAGTCCTGGCTTGTTTAAAGAGATGTCTGGCCAGGAGACACGGTTTCCAATGGGCTGTTGCTCAGTTCCTACCAATAGCTGAGTCACCTCTCACTGGGCAAGCAAGACTCCCTCTGACAGCAACTGCTGCACTGCTTCGCAGCCTCATTGCACCAAAACATCACAGGAAAAAAAGAAAAAAAAACCCAAAACAAACAAAAAAAACCCCAACAAGCTCCTCTCCACCAATAGGCAGCCCCCGGAGACTTTCCGTCAGCATTTCCACACCAGATCTCTCAAACTTCCTGCAAGGGCTGGTTACCACTGCTGTCTGATGAAGCATCCTGAATATTTTGGATGAAATCCTCTGCCTCCCAGGCCTGCTGCCCACGAGGTCCTTACCCGCACGGAGCTCCTCATGGGGCCCTGCTCTGTATTGTAGGCCTCTACCTCCAGGACATGAGAGGAGTTCTGCTCCCTGTCGAGGTGCCGCACGCCACGCATCACCAGCCCAGTGCTGGGATTGATGCGGAAGTGGTTGTGCTCGTTTCCTGGAGCAGGGAGGAGGAAAAGGCAGATGGACGCTGCTCATCGCCGCTGTATCAATCCTAGCGACGCGATGAGCTCACCCCTGGGGGCTTCCTTGGAGGGAGATTATTGAACAAAACTCAAGCCCCAGCTCCTTCAGCTACATCAGGGTTTGGCCCAGGTCAAGCCAGGATTTATGGCATCTAGGTGTCCATCCAGAACAAATCTTCCCGTGGCAATTAACCCTGGTGATGAAGCTTTGCTCAGGGGTGGGGGCAATGTTTTTGCAGGCTGAAAGGTGAAAAAGGGTGCAGGGTGCAACCTCTTGAGGCTGTGAGTGTGGCTAGTCAGAGCCTGGTGCAAACCCACTGATGCGTGAAGGGGCACCTAGACTTACCCTTGACAATCCTGTACCACACTCTCCCGTTAACGCCTTCGTCTGCATCTGTGGCTTTCACCTTTATGAGAAAACAAAAGAAAAATAAACAGAAGTGAAGGGAAGGGTCAGAGATTTCCAGATTTTGACAAGTCTTCCCACTTTGCCAAGGCTGGGCATCCCGCTCCTCCACCTGAGCCAGGGAATCTACCAACTGCAGAGCAAAAGAATTGACCCTCCTCTCGTCACCAGACAGCAGGGATTGCAGGTCCTGCTGCAGATGACCTCATAGAATCATTTAGGTTGGAAGTGATCTTTCAGATCAAGTCCAAGCATTAACCCAGCACTGCCAGGGCACCACTAAACCATGTCCCTCAGCACCACATTTCCACAGCTTTGAAACTCCTCCAGGGATGGGGACTCCACCACTGCCCTGGGTTGTTGCCCTTTTCTGGCCAAACTCCAGTCCCTCAATGTCCTTCTTGGAGTGAGGGGCCCAAAACAGAACCCAAAATTCTGAATGCAACAAGTCTAGAGCATGCTGGTGGTCTGGACACTGGTCTGGGACCTCACAATCCCCTGAGCAGTGAGTGGGAACTCCCCTCAGATGTGATGCACTGCACAGCCCATGCACAGTCTGAACGAGACATCGGTCCCGGGAAACCCAAGACACGGGTCCCCTCTGGTGTCGCTGAACAACACTGCAGTGTTTTCCCAGCAAACCCCAGCCAGTAGCACAACCAACTCCAGCAGCTGGGAAGAGGGACCTAGTGTGGCACAGCGGGGTCAGGGCTTCCTCCTGGGCTGACATTGAGCTGATGCATTTTCCCTCCTCAGAAACTGCTTCCCACAAAGGATCCACAGCACAACCTCAGTGGTGGCTGCTTGCAAACCGCCGGGCTGAGGACATGGGGGATGTCTTAGTCTTTATTCTCCACCTGCTTCCCCCATTGAGGCATCTTCTGCCACATGTCCCTACAAATACTACCCATCGGTTTCCTTTCCCCAGGCAGGTGGGGGTTTGTGCCCAGATGTGTGGTCTCTGCTGAAAAGAGAAGAGGTTGCTGCAGAGGATGAATGTGCAGCGGGAACAGCGAGGCCGTTTATAGGGGTTTTAAAGCCCTGGGCTGATTGACGTTCATTCATAGGCCCCCCCCGCTCAAAATGCTTGCAAGAGTCAGGGATGCAGTTTTGAGATGACTCAACCTGCTCTTTCTCCATCGAATCACCCGGCATCTGCAGTAACCTTAGGAAACACTGATCCCTGCTCTTGTAGGGATATATATATATCCCATATCCAGATAGCTGTTTTCCTCACATGCTCTTTCCCTCTGTCTCAGACCAGTTAACAACTTGCTCATGGCTGGACACAACCCTGAGCCTTGCTCAGTGCTTCACTGTGGACCCAGCACCTTAGAATCATTGAATTGTTTACATTGGAAAAAACCTTTAGGATCATCAAGTTAACCCATCACTGCCAGGTCACCACTAAAACGTGTCCCTCAGCACCACATCTCCATAGCTTTGAAACCCCTCCAGGGATGGGGACTCTACCTGGGCAGGCTGGGCCAGGCCTTGACAGCTCTTGTGGGGAAGACATTTTTCATAATATCCAGCCTAAACCTTCCCTGGTGCAACTTGAGGCCGTTTCCTCTTGTCCTGTGGCTTGCGACCTTCCATTCACAGCAGAGAGCTCTCCCTCCCACACCATCTCTCCCACCCTCAGACCTCCCAAAGCCATTTCTGGGCAGGAGCTGAGTTGTGTCCTGTCCCACGTGATGGATGAGCTCCACACCAGCAGGCCAGTGATATCCAGGCAGACCAGCTGCCTTGGCACGGCACCGGCTCCCTCCTGGGAAAAGCTATCACGTCAGCTGAAACACTGTGCTGGGGTGGAAGGGAAGCCTAAAGGCCAGGAGATAAACCCTGCAGCTTTTTGAATGCATTTCAAGGAGAGCAAATGGAAGATTTTCAATGCAAAGAGCAAACTGCACCCCACAAACACCCCCTTTAGCCACCTTTTTCCCTGCTTATCCCAAGTATTTGCTGCAGGCAGCTCTGGAGCAAGAAACCAGGTGAAATGGCTCAGTCAAGCAACTAAAAAAAAGTAGTTTGCATTAAACCAATGCATGCTCCTGCCACTTCACAGGCTGGAAAAAGCTCAGTTGCTGCTGCTTTGACCCACAGAGGTCCCAGAGGAGATGTGGTACTTTGACAGTCTGTCCTGAGCTTGGGAAAATAATTGCACTTGAATGCAAGTGGTGGGAGAAAAGTTTTTTTCTGCTGCAGGTATAAGGCACCTTGTGCAGCCAGGCACCAGGTGCTTCCCACCTGCTTTAGCCCCCTGCTAAAGAGAGGAGGCCGCAGGCAGAACCAGCCCTTTGCAGGCCACCTTTCAACCCCCCCTACCTACTGGAAAGGGGTCAGAAAAGAAGGAGGGGAGGGTGGGGAATAAAATGCTGTGAATAAAGCAGGCGACTTGGCACAGAGTTGCTGGGAAAAAAGGAGAGCAGGTGTGGGGCTCAGCCCACGACTGTACCATTCAGCCTCCCTGCAGGGGCAAAGCTCAGGGAAACACATCCCAGGGGTGCTTGACCCCTCTCTCCAGTGGGGCACAGCCCTGGGGCACTGCCACACCGGCAAATTCCAGAAAGGGGATAGGGGGTCCCTTGGCTCTGCATGCTCGGGTTGCCCCCAGCCTGGCTGCTATCGCTCTCCCACCCTCCCTCACGCTCCAGAATGGGAGAAGGCGGCTGGTAGCCGGCAGTTCATGGTGGGAGAGGCAGCAAGGCAGGCGTGTGAGAGGCAAAACCTGAGCTAAGGTGGCTGGTAGCTGGCAGTTCATGGTGGGAGAGGCAGCAAGGCAGGCGTGTGAGATGCAAAACCTGAGCTCAGCCAGCTGGTGAGAGGTAGGAAGCCCAAATCCCCATGGAAAATCCAGCCACCCGCCACTCAGGATAAGCCCAAGAGGCGATAGAGGCAGGCCAGGGACGTGCTGTCATGCTCGGCTGCAGAGCTGCTGCCCTCAGACCGGGGAATGGGCTGCAAACAGGGCGGGGATAGGAGAGGGGAAGTTTAGGGGGCGGGTTTGAAGTCAGGCATCCCTTTTTCCTTCCCTGCCATGTTGTTTTGTGCTGGGACAGGGGACAAGTCCCACAGGTGATGGGGCACAACATTGCTGACAGCCCTTTCTTTTCGGTACCCAACTATCCTGGTCAGTAAGCTGGATGTTTGGCCCTCCCAGCATTGCAAGCAACTGGAAAAACTTAGAGCATTTGGAAAAGCTGGGGAGCTCAGGGAAAGCGTCGCTAAGCAATGCTGGGGAGGGGAAAGAGAGCTGCTTTTCAGCTGAGCTGTTACAGGCAGAGAAGTGCCTGGAAACAGCCTTTTCTTTGCAGAAGTTTGAGGAGAGGGAGGGAGACCATATGGAAAAACTCCTGCCAGATTATGCAGCTGTACCAAGCCAGGCTGGAAGAACCTGGTGCTGGGCAGAACGACCCTCTCTGCTGCTCATCCACAAGAGTCATTTCTTCTTCCTTTCCACCTTCCTTGGGAGAATTTTGCTTTTTGCAATTTCTTTTCCTTCCCTCTCAGCTGTCTGGTGCTCAGTGCTGGATCCAGAGTGCTCAGGACGTCTCATGTTAGAGCTGCTCAGGCAGAGATGACGCCTCTGGGGGAGGTTTGTCAGGCTGGGCAAGCCTCTTATTAACCCATCTAGACTGCACAACGTGGGGCTTGGGTGGGACAGCGATGCTGGGAAGAGGCAATGCTAGGAATAGGGATGCAGGCAGCAGCTGGGCTGGTAGGTACAAAATGCCGGGGGCAACTGGTCCATTGCCACACTTCAGGAAAGGCACCAAACTCACACCATGCGGGAGGGAAGCCCTCATCCCAACACATGCCATGATCTGACCTTCCCACTGATAAGACCCCAATTTTGGTGTTTTTTTGCCAAAATTCTCCCGAAACAACTGTAGCTGTCTGAGGCAGGAGGAGAGAGGGAAATCCCCTTTGCTCACATTAGTACATTGAAAAAACTTAGTAGCCCTAAAAAACACCAAAAGGTTACTGCTCATGTGTGCTCTGCAAAGATTTCTCCAGATTTTTAGCAGCTCTGTTTCTGGAAGGGCTTAGAGATCAGGTGAGGAGCAGCCCAGACCCTCCCTGAACCCATAGCTCTGTCAGCCAAACTGGGTGTGAAGAGAGACTGGATGGGAAGCAAGAGAAGAGGGCATGGCTGGAAAAACCTGGGGGAACATCAGTGTGGTCCCTTGTGATGGGTTTCTAAGGGATGCTGTCAGCTGGATTTAAAAGAAAAAAAAAACGTACAGCCGCCACCAACAGAGCAAAAAACAATCTGAAGAACTTGCCCACGGCTCCCAGCTAGCTCTTAATGAACAATCTAAGGCCACCGAGCCAAACCACGGCACGGCCAGTAAATGCCAGAATTAAGGTAGCCGTGGGAACCTCGACAGAAGCTGTCTGTGCTGTGCAGGGTAAAGAACAACCCTGCCTGTTGGTTTGCATGTCTGGGAACACTCTGCCCATGGAGCAGGGTGGTCTTTGGGATGGCTGCAGCTGCCAGGGGCTACTCTGCTCCCAAAGTTGGAGGAGAAGGGGCTAAGCCAGGCAAGGAGAGGCTGCACAATGAAGAAATGGGTTTAGGGTGAAAAGAAGTAGAAGTATCACTTTGGGGGAGGAGATAAGAGCCCCATGCCCTGAGCCTGCTTGCAATAGACACAGGGATTCACCTGAGCTGAGGTGCTCTCAACCACCAACCCATTTGCTTTCACATTTCCCTGACCCATGGAAGTGGCCACATCTTCCCAGAACCTCTGAGCTCTGACCAGGCTGGTACAGTCCATACCAGCATCACAGCTTTGAATGCTCAAGCCTAGGCGATGAAAAGCATCCCAGAAATAAATTGTATCTCCCAAGCACCTCAAACTCAGCACCCTACTCCAGTGGAACCCTCGGACCTTATTCCCTCCATAACTCAGCTCATTGCTTGCAAGGGGAGGAGCACAGATCCTATGGGAAGCTTCGGTGACCTCCAGGACCAGACAGGGTCCCGGCAAACCAGAGATGGGATCTCAACAACCTAAGCACACACCCACACATAGAGGCTACAGTTGGAGCACAGACAACCTGAGTTCCAGGAGTCCTAAACCTCCCAGCACTTGGCCTCACATCTCTCAGTGTTTGCTTAAGGTTGTTTCCTCCCACGTAATTTGGACGGTGAATGATGTTTGTCCCTTTTGACACAACATCTCCCTTTCCACCAGGGGTCTCAGTTTCCAAATAGTGATTAAAGACACTTGGCTGATGTCTCCTCTCCCCTTTTTTGACCACTTTACTGGTCAATGTCTGTTGCCTACACAAACCTGTACAGCTTTGGGGTGCTGACTGGAAGAGCAGATCCAGAGACCCAGGCAGTCCCTGCAGCCCTATCTTTCCCCTCTTAAACTCTTAATTTTAAATTGGCTCAATCCAAATCCATACTTGCCAGGAGACTGCCTGGCCACACACCAGTCCAACAGCTCTCCATCACTCTTCTAACTCCCACATCTCTGTAAAAAAGTCAGTGTAATAAAGCTTTACCTCCAGCATCCAGGCTGGAGCACCAAGGCCCCAGCCGAGCTGTCGCATTGCAGGGAGTTGGCCCAGTGGTATTTCCACCAGGGTTGGGAACGGGCACAGGAGTAAAATTATGGGTGCAAACTGCTCTGGGGATGTGAGTTTGGGGGTGTCTGACCCAGTGGGGAAAGGAGAGGACAGTGGCCATCAGGTATTCGGTCAAGAGTTCTCACTGCTCAGGCTCTGGGAAGCTGGTTTGCATCATTCTTTGCAGGACTGGCTGAGAAATCTGCAACATGTCTGAGCCTGAAACCAGGTCAGCAAAACACATAACCCAAGAAGATTTTGGGCACTAGCAGGTGAGGGTGTTACATTTCATCTCCAAAAAAAACCTCACAACAAAAAGGCAAGGCTAGTGCAGCTCTATGGGGACTTATCTGGGCATAGGTCCATCCAACTATCCATTTTCTTTGAGGGAGAGGGAATAATCAACCTCCTCTAAATTCACCTAACCCACATTCCTGGGGAATAAAGAATCAAATCTCAGCAGCTTGGGAGGAGGATTTTGAATCTTCTCTAGCGTACGGCTATTTATTTCTTCCAGAAAAGCTTCATGCATGGTCCCTACAGGTGTCACCACTGGGGCCATAGTACCACATGTACATGGTACTATCTCTACTAGATTTCTTTGCCAGAAGGTTTTGCACTTCAGCTCAGGGAAGTACTCTGCAAGTGTAAGTAAGTCCCACCTCTGTGCTTTGCCTGCTGGCAGAGCAGACATCCTCCTGTCACTGTGTCACAGAAAACAGCAGCAGCTCTCCAAGGAGACAGGGGGGGTTTTCTCTTTCAGATTGCCAAATGCTTTCCAAGTTACTGTTTCCTGTCAGGAAAGGTGGAGGTATCCAAACTACACCCACACACAGCTATCACTGGGCAGTCCAAAAAAATATTGCCGGATAATCTTCTTTTGGAAAACATTGTGCAAGTTGCAAGGCACCTGAACAAACAGCCTGGGTGAGAGCAGAGCAACCTGTTTGCCTAACAAATCATTGCCTTGAAGTATCCTGGGGCAAATGTGCTCCATAAAAAGCAACCCTCATCCCAGATTGTCCCTCATCCCAAGATGTTCTCCTGGAGCTGACAGGGTGGGTTTTCTGACCCTCATGGGGTGCAGGTCTGTGACAGGACCTCCCTGGGCTGCCCGGGACTTTCCTGAAACATTCCCATTATCCTCCAGTCCTGGTCTGCCTGGCTTTTGGAGAAGGGAAACCTCAAAAAATTCTTCAGTTGCTATAGGGATGTGGCGATGCGTTTGGAGGGGGAGACTTTCAGTACAAATTGTTCACTTTTAAAGGGGTGTAAATGTAACTAAACCCAGCTGATTGCCTATTTCTTTCCAGTTCACTCTGATTTTGTTCTTTAGAAACCAAACTTCTCCCAAATGCCATCTCTCCTCTGCCAGGGACTGCCAATGACATCCTTCTCTTTTGGGGATTGTGCTCTAAGAAAAGGGACCTTGATGCCAGACTCTAGTTACCTCCATTCTGATCTTGACCCCAGAGACAGGCGTGGTGCTGCAGACACCACCGTGCCGTGACACAACACAGGATGAAGAGTCGCAGGACCTTGCATTTGAGGACCGGTCGTCCGGAGAACAAAGCGCAACTCCTGGGAAATCTTTGTTGCGAGAGGTGAAAAGCTCCTTTCTTATCTCCTGGTGACTCACCCTGTCCCCCAGAGCCAGGGACAAAGCTGCCCCTTTTCCCAGTGCTGGGAGAGGTATTCAGGGCAGGAGGAACCTTCCCAAGGCCTTCTTGCAAAGAGCCTTTGGTGCCCACTTCCAGAAGAGCCCTGGGTTTTTGAAGGGATGCTGGAAGGCCTCAGAGGCTGAGTGAATGCCTGCATTCATTCAGCCCTCACTGAGCCATTCAGCTCTGCCCACCGCTCCCTCAGAGAGGAACAAAATTGAAAGCAAAGTCTAAACCCTTTTCTCCCCCTGTTTCTCCCCGCCTTCTCCCAGCCCCCTCAGAGCATCTCTTTGCATTCACTCTTCTCCCTCCCCCCTTGAGATTGCTGCTGTTGGCCCCTTCTCCACTGGGAGGAGGGAGAAATCAGAGATGTAGTCAGGCAAAGGTTGCCTTGGGTTTGCTCCTCTCACTCTCTATAGAAACAGGGTGAAATTCTTATTTTTCCCTTGGAATTTACTGTCTCTGCCCAGTGCTCACAGCCTGGGGTTAGCAAAGAGCAGGGGAGAGCCCAAGCAAGACATCTTTCACTAGTCCAGGACAAAAAGAGTGATGATGAGGAGAGAAAAACCTCCACTCTGGGTTTCCTGCAGCTGACAGATGCAGTGTTGGGGTCTAGAGTGGTGGACCCCTCCTTCACCCACCCACGGGTCATGGTGGAAGAGAACCACGTGCCTGCACTATGCTGCTGGTGGCTGGGATGTCCTCGGGGATGCTGACTTCATAGCTGCTCTGAAGGAAGATGGGTCTGTTGTCGTTGACATCCAGGACGGTCACGTACACGGTGGCAGTCCCTGTGCGCCGGTTCCCTGTGGGGCCGTTGTCTGTAAGGGAAAGAAAAGCGAGGGGAGATTCAGTCACCTCCATCTCCTCCTTGCACAGGTGGTGCTCAGTCTTCGGCTGCTGGAAATGACAGGATCAACATTTCTAAACTAAAATCCTTCGCCTTTTCTGCAGCTTCCAAATCCCACACCGAACCATGAGGGGTTTTTTTTGCCTATCTTGAAAGAGAAAGGAAAAGTCAAACGACCCCCCAAGCTCTGCCATGAAGTTGCTGCCCAGCAAGGCTGAAAATGCAACTAGTTATTAAAGATGGTTTGCAACTCCATAGACTAAGAGGGTCATGTACACTGGAAGGGACTGCTGGAGGTCAGGGATTTGGGAGATTAAGATGAGTCGGAGTCCAATGAGTTTTCTGTAGACCCAGCTCAGCTCACAGCCAAAGAGCACCAGAACCAGTAGATGTCCAGTAGATAAGGACATGCAGACTCCATGGCACCTGCGATGCCATGCCCTTGAGATTTCTGACCAGGCCACTTATTTCTCCTTTCAAAAGGGATGTCCAAGTCTGCCGTAAACAGCAACATCATTATAAAGCTCTGGGGATGATGGCCAAGATGGGTTTGGCACATGGGACCTCTGCCCATGCCAGATGGCTCCAGATTAAGTGGTAGCCACTGAGCCAAGGGCTGGCGTGACCTTCAGGGAACGATGCTGAGGTGCTGCTGGCATTTCTGAGTGGACATCTGCCCTGGACAGCACGGAGCCTCTTGGGAATGGGGTGGGGGGACTTGGCCTTCCCTAAGGGAACGGGAAAGCCTCACAGCTGGGCAAGTCTGTAGGGTAAATTTACTATCTGCAAAAGTCCCAGCGAAACTGGGACATACTAACACACACACAGGTTGAGGAATGCTGACAACAAACACAGGCTCTGCTTTATAGAGCACATCAAAGGTTCCTGTCCCTCTCCAAGGCAGCTTGGCTATCCCATGCAGCTGCAGTCTAATGGGAATGGCAGGAAATCCTTACCAATGGCCTCCAGGATCAGTGTGTATGATGCCACCGTCTCCCTGTCCAGACTCACGACTGTCCTGACCACTCCATCTCTGAAGCCAACACTGAATTTGCCATCCTGGTTCCCACCTGCAGCAAAAAGTAAGGACCAGGTCACTTGTTGAATGGATGCAAGGAGCAGAGCCCACACTACAGGGGGATTCTGCAGCCTTGGTAGGAGTTCAGCTTGGCTGTGGAAATCACAAGCATTCATCCTGCTCTCCTGAAATGCTGCGTTTTACATGGGTTTAAGCAGGGCCAGTGTTGAATCTTCAAATAATTGAATCACAGACTGGTTTGGGTTGGAAGGAACCTTTCAAGGTCACCTAGGCCAACACATCCACAGTAAGCGAGGACATCTGTAACTAGAGCAGATTACTCAGAGCCCCGGCCAACCTTCCCTGAAATGGTTCCAGGGATGGGGCAGCAACCACCTCTCTGGGCAACCTGGGCTAGGGTCTCACCACCCTCAGTGTCAAAAATGTCTTCCTTCTCTCTGGTCTAAATCTCCCTTCTTTTAGCTTAAAACCATCAGCCCTTGTCCTGTCACAACAGGCCCTGGTAAAAAGTCTTTCCTCATCTTTCTGACAGGCTCCCTTTAAGTCCTGAAAGGCCTCAAGAAGGTCTCTGCAAAGCCTTCTCTTGTCGCGGCTGAACAAGCCCAACTCTCCCAGCCTGGCCTCCCAGCAGAGGGTTCCAGCCCTCCCAGCATTGCTGGGGCTCCTCTGGCCCTGCTCCAACAGGTCTCTGTCTCTCCTGTGCTGAGGACTCCAGAGCTGGACCCAGCCCTGCAGGAGGGGTCTCCCCAGAGCCCTGAGAGCAGAGGGGCAGGATCCCCCCCTGGCCCTGCTGCCCACGCTGCTGGAGATGCAGCCCAGGGGGTCAGTGGCTTCTGGGCTGAGAGCACCCAGAGCCGGCTCAGCTTCAGCTTTTCAACCCACAGCACCCCCAAGTCCTCTGCAGGGCAGGTGATGCTTGAGGGCAAGAGTTCACCTCGAGCAGGACAAGGAAAAGCAATCAGCAAGGTGGGGAGCCAAGTGAAGCTCTTCAGTAGAGGGCGATACCGTACAAGGTTTGGAGGGGCTGGAAAAGGCAGCGCTGACGGTACAGAACACCCTGGCCATGGGTTGGGGCAGTCTGCTCCTTTCCACAGCTAAAACTCCCCTTTGCAGCATTCTGCGAGAGGTTCCTACCTGTGATGAAGTAGCTGAGCTCAGCGTTCAGCCCAATGTCAGCATCCGTGCAGTTGAGCCGGACCACTTTGAAATCCCGGGCCACGTTTTCGGGCAGCGACACATTGTAGATGGCTGGGAAGAAGGTGGGACTCTCGTCGTTCACGTCCAAAACTGAAAGAGGGAGCAGAGCTGAGTGCCCCAAAAGAGCTGCCCCTCCTGTCGATGCCAGGCTGATGCCCACCAGGCTCCCAAAACTACCTGCTTGCTGCTCTCTGAGCATCCCAGGGAACGCTTTGTGTAGTGGGAGTGCCTACACAGACTAGTCATAAGGACCGATCCCCATGGTTGCCTCTGATACATACAGATCATCCCCATCATGTCCAAAGAAACCCTACGTAACTGTAATTAAAACTACTCATTTCCATCCCCACTCAGAGGAAAATCGGGGGCTTAAATATCAGCTCAGCATTTCCTAGTGTATGGCAGAGGGCTCTGGAGTTATAGGACTTCTTTTAGAAACTTCCTTTTTCCAAACGCAGGCCTGAAAAGAATCCAGGATCACTTTGTTTCCAGATGATATGAAACCAGTAAATAGAAACGATTCAAATTCAAGACAGGCCACACAATAAGGGTCTCAATGTCTCCCACGCAAACCACATCCCCCTCTTTGGTGAGGTGTCCTTGTCACTCATGTTTTTGAGACTGGAGGGGGCTCTGCAGCTGGGCAGGGGTTGGAAGGGCTCCCAGTGCACCCACCTTTGACAGTCAGAGTGCTGGTGGAGCTCTTGGAGGGCACACCAGCATCGCTGGCCACCACTCGCAGGTAGTACTCAGCGATCCTCTCCCTGTCCAGCATGGTGGTGGAGGTGACGAGCCCACTGGTGCCGTTGATGAGGAAATCCATGCGGGGCATCCCTACCTGCATGCGGTATGTCACCTGCCCGTTCGGACCCTCATCCAGGTCGATGGCCACTACCTGGTGGAGAGAGCAGAAGGAAAGGGTGAGCATGGAGATTTTCATCTCCTGATGATGAAAATCATGGGACGTAAACCCTGAGAGTTCCTTTGCCCCTCAGAACATTCATCCCTGCTGGGAGTGAGTACATGGTGTGGGATGCCACAACCTCTTCTGCATTCCCTTAGTTGCGTTGCTGGAGAGCAGAGGGCGCGGGGGAGGCAGGCGGAGGGCGCGGGGGAGGCATGTATTTGCAGAAGTGATGGCAGCATGGGGCATGGTGGCAATGGGACACGCTCACCTGGAAGACAGAGGATCCCGCAGGAAGGCCTTCAGCGATCTCAGCGGCGAAGGGCAGGTTTTGGAAAGTGGGGTCGTTGTCGTTCAGGTCCAGCAGGTTGACAAACACCGTGGCGCTGCTGGTAGCTCGTAGGGGTGGCCTCCCACCTGCAGAGGCCAGGAATAGGGGCTGAGGGTTAATGCCTTGAGGTCTTTCCATCCCTTTCCAACCGCAAAAGGAGCTCTCCCTCCCTATGCAGACAGTAGTGCAGGAGGGGGCACTGCAGAAGTGGTGCCAAAGTAGAAAGGGGCAGAGGGAAAGTTATAGAGAATCACAGAATCATTTTGGTTGGAATAAACCTTCAAGATCATCAAGATCAACCATTAAACCAGCACCACCAGGGCACCACTAAACCATGTCCCTCAGCACCACATCTCCAAGGCTTTCTATGTGTCTCCTGGCCCTTGGAAACAGTTTGGATAATAGAAAATTATCTTCTTATCTCTATTTTTTCCTGAAAAAGTTTCCCTAACATACTATTTCCAGAGAAAAATACATTTCACCACTTGATCAGCTTTTTTCCCTCCACCTGCTCAATTGACTTTCCTAGATGCTGATAGAGCCAGACTGAGAAGAGGGGAAGTTTCAGGCCGCTACAGAAATAACTACGTTTGCATTTTGAAGGTTTCTCGTTTGTTTTAGCAGCAGGTTTTAAACTACTCTCATTTTTTTTAACCCCAAAAATATCTTTGCAACTTACGCTCCAAAATAAACAAACAAATAAATAAATAAACTTCATCATAATGGAAAAATCAGGCTGAGAAAAGTTCAACTCAACACGTGAAAACCGTCAGGGAAGGAAAGCAGAGGGTGATGCTTACACAACCCAAGCCCCAGTGATTTCTAGACACATTGGAGCAAGACAAACCACCATGGCAAAGAAGAGTGGGACAGAAAGCAGGGCTTACAATCGGTGACTGACACCACGATCCTCCGCATGAGCTGAGCCTCCTGGGCATTGGGGTTCTCGCGGTCCAGTAGGACACCACTGGTGCGGATCTTGCCTGTGGTGCTGTTGAGGCTGTAGAACTTGTTAGGGGGTCGGATGCTGTACACCACCGTGCCGTTCTCTCCCAGGTCTGGGTCGATGGCCACCACCTGCCATAGAGAAATGGCAAAAATTAATGGGAATTAACTCCTACGGTGTGTCCCCGTGGAGATTCAGTGACTAATAAAAAGGCTGAGCAGCCCTGACAGGCTTCCCCATACCACTGGCAGCAAAAAGTTCTCCTTTCTCCAAACAACCGTATATTTTCATGAGACTTGTAAGGATTTCGTACCCTTGAGTCCTGTAGTGTGGTGTTAAATCTCACCAAAATCGGCCTGCAAGCCCGGGAGGTAACGGCACAGTGAGAGAGACATGAGCACGCGGTGATCGAACAGGCTTTTCTCTTAAATAAAACCAGCTAGAAAACAAGTGCCCTTCAGAAAAAGTAAAATAAACAGGATAAAGAGCCGCTCTGAGGAACTTGTGCTGCCACATCGGAAACACTGCAGATAATTCACTGATGGAGTTTTGCTCCGTGCCAGACATTTCGTGCTTTATTGCTCTCTCTGTGACATTTTTAATTACAGGGGACATTTATATTAGAAAAAAAACGACAAAACACCCGGACTTCATTATGCTCATAACTTCTCTGACCCCCGCTGCTTGTCCCGCAGCTGAATTTACATCGTATCAGTGACATGATAATTATTTTCCCGGCAGCTAATTGGGATGTCAAAGGCAAGATGACTTCAAGCAGGTGCTGAGCACAGAAGAGAGAAAACCAGCTCGGGATACGCCACCACATCTTCCTCCCTCGCCTCCCTAACTCCTTTCCTTTCTCCACCTTCCCCCTTATATGATTTTGTGGATTCTCTTCACTTTTCCCTCATTTATTTTCTGTTTCGTTCCCGTCATTTTTCTCCTGGTGTGATGAAGTACAAGCCTCCCTCTCTCTTTCCCTTTTATTTCACCAGAGGGATTTGAAAGGCTGTAAATCAATGTCTTTCAGAGAGGTCCTTGAAGGAGGTCGCAGGCAAGGCTAAGAAAAGGAGAACTTGGCACAAACCCACACAGTCCAGGAAGAAAACAGAAAATTCCACACACAGGGATGGGGAGTAGCGAAGGAGGATCAGAAGTAACCTTTTAAATGGAATTCTGCAAGATGGTGCTTGACTGGAGGTGACACCGGTCTGGAGGTGACTCCCTACTCCAGCCAAGCAGGTGACAACATTGTTGGGTGAAATGAAGAGGATTTTAGCACAAGAGCTGCCTTCCCCTCGCACGTACCGTGGTGACATCTGAATTGGGGGGGGTCATTTCCACCAGATTAATGAAGTACGGCTCATCCTTCCACATGGGGTAGTTGTCATTGATGTCCAGCAATGTGATGTTGACCTATGAGAGAGAAAGGACACAACTCTGCATCGCGTGGTACTGGCTCCTGGGGCAGCACGGCATGTCCTCCTGGATCTAGAGGAGGCACCAGGTACCCAGCAAGTGTTTACCCTCTGGAGAAAAGACCCACAGAAAAACAACCTCCTGCATGAGAGTTGTTCAGCCTAGAGAAGACAAGGCTCTAGGGAGACCTTATAGTGACCTTCCAGTATGTAAAGGGAGTCAACAGCAAAGATGGAGAGGAACTTTTTACAAGGGGTTGTAGTCATAGGACAACGGGTGATGGTTTTAAACTGAAAGGGGGTAGATTTAGATTGGAAATATGAAGGAAGTTCTTCACTATAAGGGTACTGAGACTCTGGAACGGGTTGGCCAGAGAGCATGTGGATGCCTCATCCCTGGAAGTGTTCAAAAACAGATTGGATGGGGCTTTGAGCAACCTGCTCTAGTGGGAGGTGTCCCTGCTCGTGGCAAGGGGTTGGAACGAGATGATCTTTAAGGTCCCTTCCAACCCAAACCATTCTATGATCTTCACAGGTCCTTGGCATATCTGATCTTGGTTTGGCCCCCCCTGTACCTATTACCTTGCAGCCAAAACAACCCCAGGAGCATAAGGTGTGTTTTCAAGCAACTACTTCACTGGGGTGAGGGATGCAAACTGGTGATGGTGGAGGGAGAGAGGGTGCAGCAAGAGGATAGCAGGAGAGACAGAAAAGAACTGACTGACTGGTAAAAAGCACACACCCAAAAAAACCTGAATAAATGAGAAATCAAGAGAGGACACGCTTAACAGGGGGTGGGAGGTGCAAAAACAAGAGAGCACAGGAGAGGAGGGTGCCCTGAAGTGTTACGCATCTTCATTTTCAGCCTGAGAAATGGCATCCAAGTGATAGCAGCTAGCTTTTGCCTTGCACCCCACGGTCTGGGAGTCTCTCATCTCTCCAGATCACCCATTTTCAATCCAGCCCGTTAATCTATAAAGGTGCCTGAGGGAAAAGCTGCAGTTTAAAGGAAGAGGGGGACAGGAGGGAGCCCCCCGGTGCCTGCTGCCTCCACAAAAAGTGTCTGGGTGGAGCTTCTCCTGAGGTCTTCTGTGCTCCCAAGTAATTAGGCTGAGCTGCTGGTGCCACCCCGTGGTAGAAGAGGCAAATCTGGACACCAAAGTCTCCAAGAGCGCGCCCTCAGGCACAATCCAAGGCACCACGGTGATCCCTGGAGACAGCTGGTGGTCCACCTCTACTCTGAGCACCCCAGGCACTTGTCCATCACCCAGAGACTTTGCAAAGCCCCTCAGTGGACTCCTATTCTCAGATCAAAAATGACTATATGGAACGAGTTTAAGTCCTGGATGTCTGCCCTTGCTAATGACAGCAGAAAAATTTGATAGGTCACTCATTTCTCAATGAGTTTTAATATTCTTTAGCTTTTTAGGACCCATGATGTCTTTTTTTTTTTTTTTTTTCCCCCCCTCAATTGCAATCTGTGATGTAAAAACCTTGGTTTGCCTTTCAATAAAACTATCAGGAGAACATAATCTCATTTAGAGCCCCAAAGGGGAGCCCAGTATCCAATAAGCCATGCTGTTGTCCGGTCAAGGCGGTCATGTGCCTCTGGGAGGCTCCATGGTGAGCTTCTAGTCTGCTACCTGGATCATACCTCTTCTGATGGTCCTTCAGCAGTAGCGACAATTATTTTAGGGACCTTCTGTGCATTACCCTCTGTTGCATGGGGCATCTCTCCTGTGACCCAACTGAGAGTCCCAGGAGCAAGAGCACCCAAATGTTACAAAACATTTGAGCCAACACGGTGCTGTGAGCAGTGAGATGGGTCCTGGGCTTTTGACCTAGTATTTCCAAAGTCTTTTACGAACAACAGGTCTCCCTGACATATGTGAAGGGTGAGGCAAAGCAGTAGGCTTCAATCTGCACCTCCACCAGAACCTTTTGAGGAGCCTAGGCATCACAAATCAGTTGGAAACCCTTGATGTAGGCAGTATACGAATAGTAGTCATCAGGAACAGCTAAGCGTGCTGGCAGGCTCTCCAACTAAGCATTTTCTCAAGTGGTATGAACAAAGGGAGCTGTGCTGCGGGTGGAACAGGTATCCATTATCGCCTTTGCACAGAAATCTGGACACTTAAAACTCTGGAAGGTCAAGTGGCTCCTGGGTGAATGGCTTGTCAGGAAAGAGAACCTGATTTCAAGGGCTACCCAGCCCAGACAGTCATTCTGAAGAGTTGGGAACAGCGATGGGGGCATCTCAGAGGGCAGACACCACCACGTGCTCTTTGCCCAGCTCAGATAAAACACTGGAACTGGACAGCTCTCCCTGATGCCAGTCCCAGGTGGGCAGGCACTGGTGGCTTGAGGAGATGGGAATTAATCCTACGCACACTCACCATAGCAATGCCTGTCTTCTGGTGGTGGCCCACGCCTCCATCCACGGCCCGCACAATGAGGATGTATTCAGATTTGGCCTCCCGGTCTAGCAAAGATGTCGTTGTGATTTCTCCTGGAGCCACAGTAGATGAGAGGGATTAAAGATGTTGTGCAGTGAATGAAAGGGACACTCAAAACCAGAGACAGGAGTGATGGTGGAGGAGGAAAAAATGACAGCAAGAAAATCAGGGGAAATTCAGGAGAGGGAAATGAAAGAAAAAGAGGAGGAGGGCATACGGAGGCTCACCTGAGCGAGCGTTGATCCGAAAATGCGAGGAGCCCTCCAAGGAATAGATGATTGACTCCTGCCCATACTCCCTGGATCGGTCCATGTCCGTGGCATTGAGAAACAGCACTGTGGCTCCTTGAGGGAAGTAGATTCGAAGACCAGGATGAGGCCTTTGCAGCCTGGAGCAGCTCTCCCCAGCTGCCTCGCTCCCCTACATTGCTCCTACAGGTCCTTTGGCCAAGCGGTCCAGTGCACAGTGAGGTCAAACCCCCAGACCTGAAATTCTGCCAAATCTCTGGCACCAGAAAGCCACCACCGACCCCATTTTGGCTGTAAGACCCGCAGGACTCTTCTGCTAGCCTGGAGAAGTGGGAAGCATGCTTGTACCTGCCATGATGTCCTCCATGATGGTTATGACGTAGGAGGGCTTGCTGAATGTCGGGGCCTTGTCGTTTTCATCCTGAAGCAAAGAGAAGGTCGAGAGGCAGGTTGGGAAAAAGGCAAAATGGTCAAATAGCTGCAGAAGTCTGGTATGGGGACGCTCCTGGCCAACTGCATCTCAAGACATGACCAGTTGAAGGCATCAGCGTGGGGAAGATGGCCTTGGGGGTAAAGGCACTGGAGATCTGAGTACATGGTTTCACTGCTGAGGCAGCTGATGTGGAGGTAAGCGGCTTGATGGTGACTTTGCTGAGCCCTGCAGTGGGGACAATATGGACTGTCCCATCATCCAGCATCCTGAGCAATAAGCAGTAGGTCTGAGGAGCCACCACCATCTGCTGCTCCTACCTCCACCACAAGCCCTGGGAAGACTCCGACACCACACAAGGCACTGCAGCATCGTGCACAGACCCACTCCTTCCTCTCATAATAGCACATGGGTGGCTTGGTGCTCCAGGTCACTCCAACCACGAGGCCACCAGGCAAACTGGCCTGGCCAGGGGAGCTGCTGGGCTTTGGCTGCCTTTGTTGAAGTGGAGATTTGCAGAAAAAAACATTTTCAGAAGGGGCAGCTGGTTTGCATATCAATGGGTTCCCTCCAAAACTGTCTCTGCCAGCAACTATGGCCAGCCTGGTGACACTGGGGCACAAGCAATTGTTCAAAACATCCCTTAAAACAGATTTTGGCCCAGTTTAAGTCTCCTCAAGAGGGGCTTTAAATGTTGTTTAAACAATGTTAAGAATCTGCCTTAAATGAACCAAATCCAACCGCCTACAGAAGGAAGGATAGAGATGCCAGGACATTAAAACACCATTATGGACTTTGCTGCTTCCCTGGGACTGCTCAAGAGATGTCTTCTACCTGGAGGCTGCTGACGGACCTGTAGGTTCAGCTACTTCTGCTGCCATCGAACTTGATATTTGAGGCAATTTCACGTGCCAACGGTGCCCGTCGTACTTCAATTAAATCACCATTGGCACTGGAAGCAGGTGGGCTTTAATCAGCTTTTGCATCACTCAGCTTTCACCGCACCTCCTCTGAGGGTAACAAGGAAATTTCCAGCTGCCCAGAGGTGCTGTCCTCACCATTCCTCCTCCTCCTCCAAGAGCAGGGTCAAGGTCATTGTCCCAGTGCAATGCGGGAGGAAAGGGTGAAGGAAATGGAGAGTGAGCGTGCACCCCGAATGAGCTGTGCTGAGGTCCAGGTTGGGTGGATACAAGCCAGAGCAGATGTCATGCTGTTTCACTAGCAGTCCTGAGTTCATTGGGCCATGCTCAGCATCGCCATGGCCTGGCAAGCTGGCTCCCAGGGAGTCTGGGGCTCACTCCTGGCTGGCTTTCCATCTGACTGGAGCTGGCATGCACCTACCTGCAGCATGGCATGTGGCTCTTCTACTTGAGAAGAACATCGCCTGCTTGAGCAATGGGAACTCCAAAGCTCCATGCTGCAAACCTTCTTAGCACCCATGTCCTCCCAACCCTCAGCCTTCCTCCTTGCATCCTCACCCTTGGACAGATATCATATCATCTTCAAGGATGCTGAGAATCACAGATAGAATCATAGAATTGTTGAGGTTGGACAAGATCTTTAGGATCATAGCGTTCAGTTAACCCAGCACTGCCAGGGCACCACTAAACCATATCCCTCAGCATCACATCTCCACGGCTTTGAAAACCCTCCAGGGATGGGGACTCCACCAGTTCCCTGAGCAAAATGCTCTCACATGCTAAGCACACCATCCCCTTTCCTCCAGATGTACGCACATGCTCTCTAAGTCACTGGCTCATCACCCCAAATCGGGCGTCAGCAGCAGGGAACGAGGCAGAAACTTATTAGCGGTGATATTTCCCCAGCTCCTGGCGTGGTGCGCACACTATTAGTTCTGATTCGGCGGCTCCCTCTACAAAAGCATATTGTCCCCTAATGGGAAATCTACAAGGCGAGTTTGACTTCTTTATTAAAAACCAACAACCAAAGGATGAAAAAAAATTACCTCCCTCCACACTTCCTCTCCTTCTGCCTTTTCACGGCTCTTGTTCCTCAAGTGCCATCGTGAAATGCTTCCTCCTCATTTTCTTCCTATTTGCTGTCTTTTCCCCACACCCCCTCCCCTCTTTTCACATTTGAGAGAAAAACCCCTTTGGTTGAGAGTGGGAAAAGTGACAGCTACTTAAAATCCCCCAGTGTACAGACTCAATCTGGAGACGACCCACTGAATCGTGGTCTTTATAAAGAGGTGTTTATGCTCCTCAAAGCACAGAGCAGGAGGGAGGTATTTAGCCACCGCTCACCCCTCTCCCAACATTGCCTTACTCCTGAGCACGGTGAGGGATCTGGAGGACAGGCATGTTCATGGGACTTCATTCCCATCCTACAGCACCAGGGACTTCACTTCCTTCGCCTTCCCAGATTGACGCCGTCACCAGCCTGGCTTAGATCCCATCACTGCGAGACTGATGGCTTATCAAGCAAACTGTCTCCATCGCTGATACCTCCTTTCCAGACGTCCTCCAACCACAATGTGCCTCAAAGTGACAATCCAATCTAATCTTCCCAAAAAATACCATGATGCTTTACCTCTCCCAGCAGGAACCTCTCCTCAAGGAGGTTTGCACTTTATGCAGGTGTGCGAGATGCACGGTGAAGCCTGGAGCTCGGCTGGGACAACCAGCACTGGAGATGTAAACAAGTAACTGCCTGTGACTGATCCAGGGGCTGATGTTTTCCGATACTACAAGTGGTAACGTGCAGCCAAAGCTCTCTCCTCTGCATTCAAGTGCTTTTGGCTACGGGTGTCAAGAGCATCCCGGCCAGGCGTTCCCTACGAGCTGAGAGAAAGGGCTCACTGGGTGCTCAGTGAACCTCTGCAGATGAAAACAAAGGCAGGGAGTAGATCTCCAGCTCATCTCCAGCTTTGCTCCTCATCCCATGGGTAGCTGGGGCTCCTACTATGTTATTTCCAGCAGCTTCACAGTGCATCATGCACGGCTGAGGAGAAGGAGGAGGAGGAGGTGCCTGGGGTCAGGACAGCCCGTCTGTGCTTGTCTCTGGTGACACCTCCTCAGAGACACACACACTCGTCCTCTACTGCTCAGACCTTAATCAAATATCAGGTGCAGAGTTTCTTTAACCCATATGTATGACATGAGACATATATGACATATACACGCACGAGACACGTGCAATTGCAATACACACGTGCCCATCCAACCACAGGGAAACCATGACAACATCACTGGATGCTGTACTTACAAACACTTCGATGGTGACGGGCACGGTGCTGTTCAGTGGTGGGTTGCCGGCATCCTTGGCCATCACGGTCAGGTAAATCACCCCATTGACCACCTGCTCGTAGTCGAGGGGGTGGTTCACGCTTATCACTGCAAGGATGCAAAGCAGGGTGGTCATTCATGCACCGAGTAGGACAGCAGGCAGGCTCCGACAGTAGGGCGAGGGGAGAAGGGGCCATCAGCACCACCTCCCCAGGGCTGCTCGCGGTGGCAATGCCCACAAAACAGGAGTGCTGGGCAGTACTGAGCTCCTTGCATTGGCATAACCCAGAGTGAGCTGTACACTCACAGGAACAGGGCTGTGTTTGGTTAGAAGAGACCTTCCTGATCATCAAGTCCAACTGTTAAGCCAGCATTTCCAGGGCACCAATAAACATGTCCCTCAGCACCACAGCTCCACAGCTTTGAAACCTCTCCAGGGATGGGGACTCCACCACTGCCCTGGGCAGCCTGGGCCAGACCTGGGCAACCCTGGAGGGCAAGAAATTGTTCCTCATGACCAACCTAAACCTCCGCAACTTGAGGCAGTTTCCTTTTGTCCTATTGCTTGTTCCTTGGGAGAAGAGCCCGACTCCACCTGGCTCCAACCTGCTTTCAGGGAGTTGTCAAGAGCGAGGTAGTCTCCCCTGAGCCTCCTTTTTTCCAGGCTGAACAAGCCCAGGTCCCTCAGCTGCCCCTCACCAGACTTGTGCTCTAGAACCTTCCCCAGCTCTGTTGCCCTTCTCTGGTCACGCTTTAGCCCCTCAAGGTCCTTCTGGGAGCAAGGGGCTCAAAACTGAACCTAGAATTTGAGGGGTGGCCTCCCCAGTGCTCAGTCCAGGGGGAAGATCCCTGCCCTAGTCCTGCTGGCCACACCTGTGCTGATCCAAGCCAGGATGCTGGTGGCCTTCTTGGCCACCTAGGCACATGATGGCTCATCTTCAGCTGGCTGTCAACCAACACTCCCAGATCCTTTTTGCACCGGGCAGCTTTCCAGTCACATCCTTGACTCAATTCCTGCTGCAAAGGACTGTGCTGCAGGCAAGGTCAGGACAAGCAGAGGAGCTGCTGAAGCAGCTTCTTAAAGCTTGCTGACACGATTGCTTGCAGGTCTGTGAACGCAGCCCAAGCTGCTGCTGCTGTTGATCAGGGCACCAGTGGTCCTGAAACCAGTGCTTACCTCCATACCCTTCTGACACCGTGATGTCAAAGTAGTCGGGGAAGGCAGAAGTCTGTACGATGCTGTAGGTGATCTGGTTGTTTGGAGGGGAGTCCTCATCAGATGCCTAAGGCAAGAGAGCAGTGGGAGTAAATGAGCACGGGAGCTGTGCTGGTGATGTGCAATGGGAGAGAGTTGATGGGCTGGGAGGTACGGGCTGGGAGGTACCGGCTGGGCTCACAAAGAGAAGAAAAGCCATGGAGGAAGGTGCACTCCTCAGGGGTCACCAGGGGGTTTGGAAACCTGCCTCTCCTCCCATCTTGCCTTCTAAGGAGGACTCACCAGCTCCTCATCTCCTGCTTCCCTGCAGCACTCACCCATCACAATCACACAAAGTTTGCATCATGGCAAAGCTTTTTCTTGTGCTGAAGGAGCACGAGGCTCTACAGCACGAGGCTTCCAGCTCCACCACCAACAAAGAGAGCACATTCCCCTCAGTAGCCACTCAGTATTGAGCAGAATGAGGTGATGTGGAAGCAGCTTCTGAGCCCTGGGAGAAGCCCCAGGTTCTGGGTATGCCTTATAGGCATGGGACTTATAGGGGAGGAGGAGGAAGATGGGGGAGGCAGCCCAGAGCTGCAGCACCACAATCAGTTACACTATAAAGCATTACTAGGAGGGATGCAGGAGGGATGGACTGAGACCTAACTCACTCCATCTTCCCACCACACATCCTGAGCAGAGGAGCGCCTCTGGTCACTCACCCGGAGCCGGACCACCTGGGCGACAGAGGGCTCGTTCTCCCGCAGGGCCCCAAGGTAGGCCTCCTTCTGGAAGGTGGGCACGTTGTCATTGACGTCGAGGACATTAATCCGGACGCGCCCTGTCGTCTCCTCCCCGCCACCGTCCTGGGCGATGACGGTCAGAGTGTAGCGTTGCATGGTCTCGAAGTCCAACCGAGCCGTGAGGAGGATGACTCCCGTGTCCTTGTCCAGTGAGAAACTGAGGAGACAGGAAAAGAGAGGGGAAAGCCCTGGTGACCACACATGGGAGGTGGAGAGATGAGGTGGCAGCTGCCTGACAGCTACTGCGACGGTGGGTGAAGTTTGTGGCTTTCTTCTGAGGAATATTAGGTCTCAGAGCATCTTGAAGAGCTTGGGGAGGGTGGTGGGGTAAAAACCCCCAGTGCTGCTCTGCAAGCAGAGAAAGCAGGCTCAGAGGCCCCCACATCCCTTGTGCTGGGCAGCCCACAGGCCTCCTCCCACCTGCCCATCACAAGTAGGTCCACTCATGATGCTCCAGGGCCAACAACTGGTTGGGCAAATGTATTTATCAGTCCCAAGCAATGCTGGTCCCTGTAGGTCCTGACTTAGCAAAGCGATTAAAGATGCTGAGCATCAAGTACATGCTGAAGGTAAACTCGCCCCTTTAGGAGACAGCACAATGCTGTTTTCATAGGGTATCTTGCAGGTAGGACCTAACAACTGCCCTTAATTGCCATGTGACTTCTTGGTGAGTTTAGAAAAAGATGTCAGTTGTTCAGCTGCACTTACTGGTCAGGATCATCGCTGAAAAAATAACTGACTTTCCCATACGTGCCCACGTCATTGTCAGTTGCCTGAAAAAAAAATAATAAAAAAATCAATCCATAAATGAAGGTATTTATGGCAAAGCTGTGTTAGGGAGTCACTGGTAAATCCATTACAGCCTCTCTAGTTTCTTCTACCCACGTGCCAGTGGGCTGGCACCAGCACAGACTCATAAGCTGCAATTTATCATCTGAGAGATGGGGGGCTGGGGCTGTCTGCGTGTTCCTGGGTTATCTGAGACGCTGGTAGCCTTCTTGGCCACCTGGGCACGTACTGGCTCATCTTCCTCAGATGGCTGCTGATCAACATCCTCGGGTCCTTTCCAACGGGCAGTGTCCAGACGCTCTGCCCCAGCCCAGAGCGTTGCAGTGGGTGGTTGTGACCCAAGTGCAGGACTTGGCCCTTGGTTTTGTTGAACCTCATTCTGTTGGCCTCGGTCCGTTGATCCAGCCTGCCCAGACTCCTCTGCAGAGCCTCCCAACCCTTCTGTAGATCAAGACTCCTGTCTAACTAGGCACCATCTGCAAACTTCCTGAACCCCTTGTAACGATCATTGATAAGATCTTAAAGAGAACAAACCCCAGCACTGAGCCTTGGGGAACACCACTTGTGACCAACCACCAATCAGGTTTTAACTCCATTCACCACCGCTCTCTGGGCCCAGTCATCAGCCATTTTTTTAACTAGTGGAGTATCCACCCATCCATACAGACCAGGAAAAGCTGCTTTCCACCAGCAGTTCCCACTGGACAGCCCTTGTGAGGGTGCAATCTGCTGCAAGCTGGACCAAAGCCTCTTGGGATGCTACGGTAGGAGGATGCAGTGCTGGCAGCAGGACCAGCTGCATGTGCACCACTGCCAGCTGCTGAAACTGGAGTGGACTGGTCACGGCCAAGCAACCAGCACCTTCTGGGGAAGGTGTGTGAAACTCAACATGTCAGTTCTGGATGAGCCAGGCAAGATTTATGGGTGTTTTAAAGTCTTTCCTCTAATGAATATATAAAATATGCATGAGTGGCGGCAGGGAAAAAGAGCAGAAAATTTCATTTTTACGTGAGGAAAGTGGAATACAAGCCCCCAAATATCCTTTTTTTTACCCCCCCCCAGTATATGTTCTAAATGGAGTCCTGTCTGGATTACTTAGATACCAATAGGTCTGTGAGAAAGGAGAGTCAAAGACACATTTTATGTCCAGATACTAGCAAAAGGCTGTATTTTAGGACTAGCGTAGAACACAACTCTTTCCCGAAACCTTCCTGATTTATCGATGGCCTTGATTATCCTTGACAGCAGAGCAGGAGCTTGAGCACATCAAACACTTTTACCCCAGTGCGCCTGCCACACCACGGGGTGACAGAGGGGGCAAAGGCATGAAAACCAGCCTGAATAATTTCCCTTTTCCACTCCTCCAAACACTTCCTCAGCTTGGGTGGCAAATTCCTGTTGCTTTAAGGGGCTCACTGGTGGAGTCAACCTTTCAGACCTGATGCTTCTCCCCAATTTTCCTCTCCACTGGCTATGATACGATTTCCTGTTATGAGCATCGCAACTGCGTTCAGCAAAATGGAACAAGCCTGCCAAAACTGGCCCGGAGAGATGCCCGTTCAAGCAAGTGGCACCTGCTCCTGGAGGGCATCTTGCTCCTTAGAGGACATCTATGAAGATGCCTCATCCCAGCCAGAGCCTGGCTGCTTTTTTGAACAGAAACACCGTGGGAGCAGGGGGATCAGTCTACAGCCTGTCCATCTTCCCTCAGCCAGTTGACACTGGTGTTAGTCCCCCACCCTAACAACTGACACCAGCCCTGGGTCCCCTCGCTCCAAAATCCTTGAGCATCTTCAACATGGCTAGTATAAGCCAGCCCTTGGCCTCCCAGCCAGGATTTTTCCAGCCGTTGCTTCCATGCCCACAATCTCTGTGAACCCCTAGGTCCCATTAATCCCTAAAGTGGCTGGTGAGAAAGTAGAGCCCAGAAAGGCATTTTTCCAAGCACCTGGATGGGCTGGTGATGAGATAATGATTTACAGGGGCCTGACAGTGCCACAAAGCACGGCCAAGACTAATTCTGTTCATTTGGCCCCGTACAATTGCACTTGTAAGTGCTTATTGCAGTGACAGGCAACACTGGGAAAGTGTAATTTTCTCCTGCCGGAGAAAAAAAAAATACAGCAAAGGAGGAAGGTTAAAAGAAGGTTATCACAGAGCTGCTCGATGTGGTAGGTTGAGGAGCCATGGGGAGCTGAGCCAGGAGGGTGGGCTGGACCCCAACATTGTAGTGATGCTGGATGAGCCAAAACCATCAGCAAAGCCAAAGTGACCCATTCAGGAGGAGCCCAGGGAGCTTAATTCTGCCCCATACAGCACCTCAGCAGCCGGGCTAATTAATGATGCTGATTTACACCCAGGGAGGTGGAAGGTGCTGCCTGCTTGATAGCTTTCCTGGCAACTGAACATCATGGACATAATGCAGGACAACAGAGCAGGTTACTTGAGCATGACAGGGAATATGCAAAAAAGTAAAGCAATGCACGCTCAGCATCTTTAATTTTGGATCTACGCTCGTTCCTGTGATACCAAATGTTCTTCCTCTTAAGGGTATGAAAAGAGGCTCAGATGCTCAAATCCCTGGGGAGGTGAAACACTCCCTCTTCACAAAATGATCCTGAGGGCTCCCAAACCCTACAGAGCCAAAGGCTTTGCAGGGCCTTTCACAATCCCTGGGTGGCAGCTGCTTGCCTGTAGTTCTCCCCCCTCACTGACTGGTGGTACTGGTCCCCCCCTACCCTACTGGCACGTATGCATTCATCCATCCATCCATCCCCACAGCCAGAGGAGGAGAGGCATCTGGCTGGAAGTTTCCTGGGGTTCCACCTGGAGAAGCAATCAAATGGATTTAACGGCTGCTCCTCTCCTGCCCAGAATATTAAAGCGGGATTTGCCCACTGGAGCCTGCAAAAGGGCAGGATGAAAATGCGGGTCCACATCTGTACTTTTATGAGCCGTCGTCAGCACAGCCTTTTTCTGAAAGAAAAAAAAAAAAAAAAAAAAAAAAGCAAAAACCCCACATTTGTGCGGCTAAACTCCGGGAGAGCACCAGGAAGAGGATGCCTGGATAACCCAAAGGATTAATTTACTGAGCTGCAGCACGGTGGGGGCATCCGTGACCTGAATCACAGGCACACAGAAATACCCCTGGCCCAGCTCTCCACCCATCTCCATCCCCTGAGCACAAATTTTTGGGACATCACCCTTTTATTCCACCAAGGGCCATCGCGTCCGTCCCTTCCTTCTGGCTTGCGGACTGGCAGAGCCAGAGCTAAAAGCGAGGGGCTGTGGAAATGCTTCTGCTCTCGCAGGCAAATCTGCAGGAAAAAGGGCATGTCGTCCAATTTGTTCAGGGAAACAATAGCAATGTTTGACATGTCATCAGGATTGATGGAGCAGAAATTTACATGGGAGACTTGAGTTTTAAACAGCTCCGCAGAGCTTCGCTGGTAATGGTTTCGACATTCATCATCTGCCGAGTCCCACTCAACGACTCCTTAAACTGCCTGAGATTAACTCTACTCACAGCAGCTTCAGGGAGCATGGTAAGAGGAGCGGGGAAGAGCTTAAAGAGCCCAGAAACAGCCTTTTGGGGCAGCACAGATCTCCTGAGGAGCCCCCTCTACAGCATTCATCCCACCAGACCTGTTGGGTAGGGATGAGCAAACCGAGGTTGATCACAGGGGTGAGCAAAGCATATTGGAAGATTAACTGGTTGCCGTCTGGATGAGACATGTTGCCGTGTCCCATCTGCCTGACAATGGCTCTGCTGGCACCAAAGGAAACAAATCCTCCCCACTTTTCCCTCCACATGGGGCTGCGAGAGTGGGTCCCACCTCCATTTGCTCTCCTTCGCCCTCTTTGTTTTCCCTCCCCTCTCTCGCACGCCGCAACCAGGAAATAAAAATTGATGGGGAGTAAATTGCTTTGGCCAGAAGCTCTCTGCTTAAAAGAGTTGTAGCAGGAAAGCAATTACCGAACGTCAAAAAGCTGTCAGGGTACTGGTGTGACTGGGTGTGAGTTAGGTCCCCCCGCTGCTTCCCTGACCATGCTGAGTGGGCAGCAGAGAGACAGGCACCACCATGCCATGGGACACCTGGGAGAAAGCAAAAAGGAGGATTTCCATCTGTTTCCTACTTTTCCCCATTTTTCTAGGAAAATGAGGAAGATGTGGTCACTCCTCAGGGTAGACTGGGCTGCCATGACCACGCTACTAGCAACGCAGGGTGGGGAGTCATGTCCTGTCATCTTACTGGTTTTCAGAGCCACCTAAACCTACACATATTAACCAACAAGCAGCCCTTCTTAAATACAACCTATAGCAGCCTTCAGGTCCTGGGGAAGCAACAGCCAACCTCTTGTATCCACCCGAATAGAGATTTGATTTGTGATTTGAAGGAGAGAAATGTGAAGGGCCAAGAGCTTCCATCAGAAGCAAAACTGGATCAAGAAAACCACTGGAAAACCTATTTAAAGTCATTATGCCCTTCCCAGACAGAAACCAGCTCTTTCACCGGCATCGCTTGCCCCGACCATGCTGTTTTCCAGGCTTTTAAAGAGCGGCTGCCTGGTGGGAGGTGGCAATCAGGAGCGAACAGAACCATCCAGCAGCAGTGTGATTAACCGGGAAGGAGGGAGGCAGGAGCAGGCAACCAGAGCAGTGCTGGGGGTACCGGCACTGCTGCCTTCCCCAGCAACTCCAGACCACGTGGTTGAGCCGAGAGCTCAATCATCGCTAACGAACACCAAAGAGCTGTGCTGAAACTGGATGGGAGAGAAGAAGAAAAAAAAAAAAATAGCCAATCAACCCCCCTGGGAATCGCAGAGCTTTTGCCCACCTCTTCTGCCAGCCACTGGGGAATCAAACAGCCGCTTTGATTGTGTTTTATAACAGCAGGCTCTGCAACACCGGCTCCTCGCGAGCGAGGTTAACACTTGCCTGGGCAGCCTTGATTTAGTGGGGAGTAATTTCCAGTAGCCGGGTTGTTGCAATGGTGGGAGACCGGAGTTGAAAAATGCGAGCTGACAGAAGCCTTGAGCAAGAGAAACAGGTGTCTTGAGTGTGGGTTTCCACCACCCAAAGTGACACCGAGACCACTGAAGATGCCTGCCTGGGTGGATTTTACCAGAACTCCGCGCTGGAGCTGGGCGCAAGTCCTGCCCTAATGAGGCGTATCGATTTCATAGTCTCCTGTTGTCCACCTAAATAGCAAGAGGCACAGCTGACAGATTAAATAACCACACAATTGCTTGCTCTGACATCCCAATCGCTTTGCCGTTGGGTCTCTAATGAATTTTACAGCCCAGCAAAAATGGAAGAAATTAAGGTCAGAGTCTGATGGAGGAAATATAAATCTCCAATGATCTCGGAAGTCTTCTCAAGAGCTCCTGGAAGCTGGTCACACCTCCCACCATCTGCAACTCCATTTCATCCAGCATCATTTGGGGCACAGCAGGAAGAAAAGGGACAAAAGCAAAGGCGGAGGAAAGAACAGAACTGGTCTTTGTCTGGAGACGGACACGAAAACGTGTTGAATCCCAGCCTGGAGAAAGTGAACAGCAAAGCCCAAACTTTATCCATCAGGAATGAAGATAATCCACCCTGAAACTGTAGGCAGCCTCTGGTTGCTACAAGTGTAAAGTAAATCCAGTCAGAAAATGGGCTTTTTAGTTTGTCAGCAAGGAGTAGCAGGTCCAAAACACATCCCTGCCAGGCAGAGGTGTTCCCAGAGAGAGCAACAGGGATGCTCCATGTTCAGCTCAAGAAGGGCCAGAGGCCATAGGCTGAGTGCTAGGAAGACAACATCCTTGCTCCCCAGAAGCTGGAAACTACCCCTGAGTCTCAGATGGAGAAGCACACGCTTCTCCAGGCTGTTTTAGGGGATGGAGGGACTGAGTGTTACTCCTAGGACCAGAGGTGCCAAAAGAGCTTTGGTTACAGGACACTTTGGTTACAGTCATGGAAATCAAAGAATCGTTTTAATTGGAAGAGACCTTTAAGATTGAGTCCAACTGTTAACCCAGCACTGCCAGGGCACCACTAAACCATGTCCCTCAGAACCGCAGCTCCATGGCTTTGAAATCCCTCCAGGGATGGAGACTGCACCACTGCCCTGGACAGCCTGGGCCAGACCTGGACAACCTTGTGGGGAAGACATTTTTCCTCATGTCCAACCTAAACCTCCTCTGGTACAACTTGAGGCCATTTCCTCTTGTCCTATCTCTTCTTCCTTGGGAGAAGAGTCTGACTCCCCCCAGCTCCAACCTTCTGTCAGGGAGTTGTGGAGGGTGAGAAGGTCTCCCCTGAGCCTCTTTTTTTCTCCAGGCTGAACAACCCCAGGCGCCTCAGCTGCTCCTCACCAGATTTGTGCTCTAGACCCTTCCCCAGCTCCACTGCCCTTCTCTGGCTGTGCTCCAGCCCCTCAAGGTCCTTCTGGGAGTGAGGGGGCCAAAACTGAACCCAGGATTCAAGATGCAGGAAGATCAAATAGAGCCTATGTCTTTTCTTTGGAGGGGAGGGGGGGAAGCTGTGGGTTTATTTTATGTTATTCCCACCTCTGTGCTTTAGCTGAGCATTTCTCCTGACAGCACCATCAGACCAGGGAGAGGCTGCATAAGCTGCAATAAGCGTCTCTCTCCTCGGCGCTTGAGCTGTCACAATTCCTATTCCAGCCCATTTCTGTCTCACGGATTGATATTTAGATTAAAGAGATAAACACAGCCAAAGAGCACTGGGCCCTGACAGAAAGACGAGGGCTTCAGATCCGTCAATCACGAGGCTACCTGGTAACTCCCTCCTCCCCTTCCCTTTATTTACAGAGCTGGATTGATAAGAATATTTAACAGGAACAAGAAGAACAAGTATATATTTTATTTTCTTTTAAAGAGAGGCATGCAGGAAAAAGACAAGCCATTCATGTTGAACTTTCCAGGCAATTTGGAATCACCTGCTTTGATTATTTAACTATTTACTGTTTCATGTATTTGCAGTTTTCCCTCTCCTCCTGCAGATAAAGGATTCAATTTTCTTTTAAGCGGTGGGGAAATTGGAAGAGACTTTGTTCCATTTAAGCACAGCTGGAGTCAGAGCACTCAGAGGATGTTGAGAACAACAAGATCAATTAAGATGCTAACAGGGAGGACGAGCTGTGTGGGCCAGAGGAGGGGAGAAGGACTGGAAGAAGGGATGAAGTCCAGGCTTTGAAGGACATGAGAAATTAGCCCTCCCTCTGCCACCTCCCTTTCAAGGGCAAGCCTTGCCCTGGCTCTCACCTGTAAAACCCCATTTATTTATTTTAAGAAAAATTGACGATGGAGATTGACCTGGGAGTTCTCTTCTCACAGTGTTGGACCATCCTGTGCTCCCCAAGCCCACGTGGGAAGGCAGAGGGAGTACAAGCTACTTCTAATGTGACTCCCTGCAAAGCAGGACACAAACCCTACCCCCTGAGCAAAATTTAGAGGGTCAATCAACTGGGAACAGTTGAGAAGGCTTGTACTATCCCTATCACATCACAGGGGAACACTTTTCCTACTGACCACCAATGACTCCTAAGATGATGGGCTGCACCGCTCTCCGCTCCTAATGCTGGAAGAGCACCCCAGGGCACCACAAATGGAGCAGGGGGCTGGTTTACCTCCCACCTGATTCCCCGCAGAAGCTGAAAGCTTGCTCAGCCCCAGAAGCCTTTTCATCTATCCATTGATTTTGCTCAGTCACTACATTTCTTACTCTGTGCGACCTCCCCAAAATCAGAAGCAACACAGGCTTTCCCCCAAGGCTCATCCACATGGTCACCATCATCATGTGAGAGACAAACACAGCTCAGGGTGAGTCCCTTTGCCCAGCAACTCACACATCAGCAGCTCAAAGCCACAACCAGCTCCTCCACTCAGCCTCCACTATCTTTTATCCTGAGTTATTTCTGTCCCCTGCATTCACTTCTCCTCTGAGAAAAAGGAAAAAGAAAAGCTTTGGAGATCATCAAGAAGCAAAAGACAGCAGCAGCTATGCAGACACGAGGGGATAGTGGGTGCCCATGGCCAAAGGGATGAAGGCTGGCTGAGACCTGAAGGCTGCAGCCAAACAGAGAAACCTCCCAACAGGTTTGCAAAGCCCCATCCCTCGCACATCAGCTACGTACTTCAAGTTGGATAGACCCAGAGGGATGCATTCATCCATCCATCATAGGCATCCCAAAGCCATTCCAGGACCACTGCAAAGCTGCGGGCCAGGATCTGGGAGCCCACCAAAGCCACGCCAGCAGCAGGCTGGGGACTGATTGAGAAAGCGATTTGCATTTTAAATAGGTGCTTATTGATGTCTTCGACTCTCCTTCCCAGGGTGGGAAAACCACATTATTACTTTCTTTTTGACTGGCGTTTGCAGCTGGCTGGAAAGAAGGGAGAAGAAAAAATCAGGCCAGGATCGATTTTCCTGTCCTCGATGCGAGGCCAAAGAGAGATCGAAGAAGCAGAAGAAAACTGACAGTTGAGTGGTAAAGGAGAGAAACTTTGCCAGATGAATTAAAGGTTGTCTTAATGAGGAGAGTAATGGAAGGTTAATTAGCACATTTACTTCATTAGGCTCTTACTAACAAGGCTCCTCCTGAGGAAGTGCAGTGGCAGGGAGCGGGAGGAAGATGAGAATCCAGGTGAATGGATGTGTCAGGGACAGCGATGATAGAGGGGACAACCCATGGAAGGCAACACAAAGGGATTATTCAAGATTGTGAACCAGAACATATATATAAAAAAGAATATATAAATATATATATAAAATTATACACACACACACACGCATATCAGAATACATAGGCTAATGCATCTGCAAAAAAGGTAGAGGGACCTTCTCTACCCCTTCGCCACAAAATAATCTGAAACTCAGCAAAAAAAGGGGAAAGTGACATTTTTTTAAAAGCACAAGACTGTCTTACAGACTCAGGTTATCAAGCCCCGAGGGAAGATGGTGCTTATTTTACCCATCTTGCTGCATACCACAAGCTACAGAAAATCATTCCCACGCTGAAATCGATGCCTGATAGTTGAATCGGGCACTGTAGTTTATAGTCTGAAGTCTGTGGACTGCTGGAGATGCTCAGGTTATTTCTGAGGGTCTACAAAACGCAGCTCTGGAAAGCACACCAGCAGGCTTGCCTGAAAATGTTGGGGGTGTGCAACATTTTCAAGCTTTGAAGAGTCTCAGCACCCCCTTCAGACTTCTTGAGGGTGATTGTCACAGGGAGAAACCCAGCACCAGCCCAGCCTGGAGGTATTTCTGGGCAAGGACGACAAGCAAAAAGCATAACCTCACAAGGATGTGCGAGGAAAAGGTCCCTGGGAGAAGGGAGTCACTAATTCAGCAAAGATTAGGGGGTTGAAGGTGGGCAGGCAGGTAATACATTTCCAAAAATCCTTCCCTTTCCACCCCAGCTCCCTCCTGCTTGCCAGCTGGCTGACAGAGCCCATGGCGACCGATCCTAGCCTGCGCGGCCAAGCCAGACCGGGGCAAATAAAGTGGAGAGAAGGGATCACGGAGCTAGGATTACTTTTCACACTTCCCTGGAGAACCATTTTTCTCCAGACTCTTTGAGGCAAATCAAATGCATTGTTGTGTTAAAAACACGTTACTCTTGGTTTGTTTGGGCTTTAATGATTTTTGGTTATTGGAGCTTTTCAGGAGGACTTCACTGAGTGGATCTGTAGCATACGAGGAGCTTAAGGAGACCTCCCACTCCTTAATTCTTACCTCCTGCTGGATCATCTTAGGCCCCTTCCCCATTCCTCCAGGTCTATCAAATACATCAGCAATGGAGAGCGAGGGACGTGCCTGCACCACCGCAGAGGTCCTTGGCTTTTGCGAAGCTGGCACCACACCGACCCCAGCTCCCAGCAGCTGCTGTCAAAGCAGCATTATCCAAAGGCAGGTTTGGGAGGCACCATGCTCTCCACTCCACCCATCATGGCATGCAGACCCTGCAGCCCTGCACACCTCGGGGCGACAGGCACGAACGCACGCTCGCACCTTCCCTGCCAAGCATCCTCTGCTGCACGCGAGAGGCCACCGAAAGGACAGGAGGGGATGCTGGGCTGAACCCACCTGCTCCTTTCCCTCCTTGGGGGGAACTCATTGGAAGCTGGGCTGGGTCTTGGTGACCCCAGAAACACAGCTTCTTCCACCCAAAAAGGGATCCCAGCTGAAAGCTCCATCTGATTCTGATGTCTCTGCCCCTCCCCAGGTCAAAGACGAGCTCCACCACAGCTAATGGGACGCGAGGCCAGGCGACCACTTTCAAACCCTCTGTGCCTGTGAAAGGAAGAAGCAGAGACACGAGCAACTAGGTCTGATGCCTGACCAGCACTAGTCCTCTTCAGAGCCACTGGGCATGGGAGCCTGAGAATTTTCTTTCTGCTCCTGTTCCAGCTGATGTGCTACACGAGAGCTTGTGAAGCAACACCACTGCTACCTGGTGCCGACACTGAGGCAGCTTGGAGCAGGATGGAGAGTAGAAGCATCTGGCTTGTTTCAGCACTAGTGTGGCCAGTGGGACTAGGGCAGAGATCGCCCCTCTGGACTCAGCACTGGGGAGGCTGCACCTCAAATCCCGGGTTCAGTTTTGGGCCCCTCACTTCAAGAAAGACATTGAGGGGATGGAACGTGGCCAGAGAAGGGCAAGGGTTGTTCAGCCTGAGAGAAAAGGAGGCTCAGGGGAGACCTTCTCACTCTTGACAACTCCTTGAAAGGAGGTTGGAGCCGAGAGTGGTCGGTCTTCTCCCAAGGAACAAGAGACAGGACAAGAGGAAATGGTCTCAAGTTGCACCAGGGCAGGTTTAGGTTGGACCTGAGGAGTAAGAGCCCCAGTTAATTTAGGGTGTAGTGTATCTTCTTGTTGCCTCTCATTCCTGGAAGGCATGAAGTTATACCAGCTGCCTGCTTGCTCAAGAAGTGTGAAATTCTCTCTCTGACCTTTTCTGTTATGTTATTAAAAGGCTTCATGGCCAGTTGTTTCAGAAAAGAAAAATAATATTTCAATATCTGCTGGTAGCTGGGGCAGAACTTGCCCATATCTTCAGGCTGAGCTCTGGTCTCCTCTCTGCTTCACCTGACCCTAACTCCAAACTGACCTGATTTATGTTACAGAACTGGAAGCTTTGACTGGAATAAAGATTCTTTCATGTTGGTCTCTGCAAAAGCAGGAACACAAGTCATCTCTGGCCTAAAGGATTTATCACATAGGTAAAAAGCATGGAGGCAGGAAAGAAGACTGCCCTAGTGAGGTCAGTTCTGGAGTATTGTGTCCAGTTCTGGGCTCCCCAGCTCAAGAGAGACAAAGAACTACTAGAGACAGTCCAGCAAAAGCTACAAAGATGCTGAGGATGCTGAGGGGACCAGAGTATCTCTATGCCGAGGAAAGGCTGAGAGCCCTGGGGCTGTTCAGCTGGAGAAGAGAAGCCTGAGAGGGGATCTTCTCCATGCTTATCAATACCTACAGAACAAGGGTCAAGAAGACAGAACCAGGCTCTTCTCAATGGTTCTCAGCAACAGAAGGGGGAGAAGGGGCAATTGGCACAAACTGGAACCCAGGAGGTTCCATCTGAACAGGAGGAAAAACTTCTTTCCTGTTGAGGTGACAGAGCCTAGCCCAGGCTGCCCAGAGAGGTTGTGGAGTCTCCTCCTTTGGACAGATTCCAAACCCACCTGGACAATGTGATGCTTGACCCCCTGCTCTGGGTGACCCTGCTGGAGCAGGGGGGTTGGACCAGGTGATCTCCAGAGATTCCTTCCAATCCTTAGCCTTCTATGACTCTATTGCAGGCTCTCTGCACACAGCAGGAGCTGTTCCTGTGAAGCCTGGACTCTCCAGATGTTGTCATGCCATTAAATGACTCCCTGAATTTCTATGATAAATGCCTTTAACGGACAGAATTAAACAGACAGATGGATGGATGGATGGATAGCGAGACAGAAGGAACACAAAATAAAGAACAAAGAGCAGGCAAACAAAACCTTGGAGGGTGGACAAGGCTGCACCATGCCAGGGAAGTAACCAAGATTTGCCCAGGAAGTCAAAGAGGAGACGATCTGAGCTCCCAGATCCCTGGGCAAAGGGAAAGAGGCCGAAAGCAGGAAGCAGGCAGCGGCTCTAGGTCCCTGCCAGCACTCCAGGTTGTTTTACAGTTGATTTATACATGTAACAGGCAATGTTTCTCTGCTGTCACCGACAACAGGAACTGAAATGCTGCAGAGACAAATGGCCATTTGTCACTGCAAATGAAGTCGGCTTGCTCTTGGGGCTTTTTTTACCTTTCCATTTTCAGCTGGCCAACTGGAGGGCACCGGGGAAAGGGCAGCATCCAGGAGGGCATGGCAGGCTTGCTGCTCTTCCCAGCTCACGAAGGAAACCCCTTCCCCTCGCCTACGACCACCCAACCATGCACAGCCAAGGTGGGAGAGCCAGGAAGTGCTTGTTGGAAGATGGGTAACCAGCCCAGGGTCTTCTAGGCTGCTGGGAGTAACTTCTCCTCCTTCCCCAGGACGTCAGGCTGGGCAGAAGACCAGTGAACTCCCATTGCCTTGGTCCCTGCAGTTTTAGCTGCCAAGAAGGAGCTGCAGGCACTACTCTGCCCTGACAGCTGTGCTCGGTCATCTCCAGGAACAACTGGTGGGAAGCCACCAGTTGTCCTTCAGCGACCACTTGCCTGGTCCACACACTCCATTGTTCATCCTGATCTCATAAACCTCCTGATTTCACTGAATCATAGAGTGATTTGGGTTGGAAGGAACCTTTCAAAGTCATCTCGTCCAACCTCCCTGCAGGGAGCAGGGACAGCTGCAACTAGAGCAGGTTACTCAGCGCCCCATCCAACCTCCCCTGGAATGGTTCCAGGGATGGGGCAGCAACCACCTCTCGGGGCAACCTGGGCCAGGGTCTCACCATGCTCAGCCTATAAAATTTCTTCCTTCTCTCTGGTCTAAATCTCCCTCTCTTAATTTAAAACTATGACCTCTTGTCCTGTCCCAACAGGCCCTGCTAAAAAGATTCTCCCCATCTTTCCTGTAGGCCCCCTTGAAGTACTGAGCAGCCACAATAAGGTATCTCCTTCTCCAGGCTGAGAAACCCCAATTTTCTCAGCCTGTCCTCACAGGAGAGGTCCTCCAGCCCTCTCATCATTTCTGTAGCCCTCAGCACCCTGGAGCCCCACAGCCCTTCAAAACACATGGCACAAAACCCACACTCATTTGCACAAAGGAGCGTTGTGCAGCACTGAGCAAGAAGGGATCCACCAAAAGTCCCCTTTCACGAGGACATCATTCAGCAGCCACCAAAGAACCGGGCACAGCATGTGGCTGGTCAGGCTTTCTCCCAATACCCATCCCTAAGCCCTGTAGGACTTCCCCACAAAGAGGCCCCAGGCAAGCGGAAAGAAAGGGGAAAAAAAAAAAAAAAAAAAAAGAAGGAGTTTATTCACAAGGAAAGACTTAGTTTGTGGCACGTGGGACAGCTGGAGAGGCATGGCATGGAAATGAGCAGAGGGCTGCATCTTGAAGGCAGCAGGAGAAGCTGGAATTTTATGAGGGTTGTTAGAAGTGTGGAATCAGCTGGGAGGGCAATCTGGATTTCAGCCCTAATCACCTTCTCCGTTCTCATTTAGCAGAGAAGATTCAAACTCTCAGCGTTTTCCGTTCCCTCCAAAATGCTGCCAGAGCTGGGAATTGGGGAGCGAGGAGACGCAGTAACAATCGCATTGTTTAGTGTCTGACGGCCTGACGGAGCTAAACATCTGCTTGAAATACTAATAACTGTCAGACGGGAACAGCTCGGGGGGAACAGCTCGATCAAGTTTTGCACCATCTGTTTGTAGAGTAAACACACTTACGCACAAGCCCACGCATCCAACTCTTTTGTCAGGACTTTTATTCTCTGGCTCAGCACATGCCTGAGGCGGGGGAGACCAAGGACCATAAAGGGTAGGGGCTGAGAGGGCACCAAATTCATCTACAACGATAGCAATAGTAACACAATCAAAACCTACCAGGGGTTTTGATGCTCCCCCGCTTCGATATTTCCCATCCCTGAGGTGTTTTGCTTCCTGTTTTGGTCAGTTTTCAGCACCTGGTTTTGTTCTTGTTCTGGAACTGACATCATGATGTCAGGGAGATCTATCACCTCACCAAGGAGTTGGGGTGTTCCCATCAACCAAGAGGGAGGGATGAGCCCTGTAGAAACACCCCACTATTGGCACCACTTCCGTCTGCGGCACCACCATTCTGCTGCCAGCCACTTCACACCATGCTCTGCTAAATACACTCATTCCCCTCTCTCCTTCCGTCCTTCACCCTTTTACTGGCTCAATTGACGTTGGTTTGGTTGAGGAGGATGATGCTTCACAACAGGGCAGTGAGAAAATCCACAATGAAAAGATAAATGTTAGGCAATTACTCTCATGGATGAAGCGACCAAGTTCATAAGGTACCAGAGCATTTTTTCCTCGTAAGAATTAAGGTAAGAGAGAGGCAGCGAATACACAATGGGACATAAGCCATGTACACAACTGAAATACTTGATGGATCCCACTCAGTGAGAAGGAGGGAAAGACAAGACTATGACCACTAGGATTAGGATCTGCAGATGAGACCTTTCAATGCAGGGTTCTCCTTGAGCTCCCGGTGTGGTAGGAACCACATACACATTTCCTGGAGACCTGTAAAGGTCAAGCCATCTGTTCCAAAAGCTCATGGGAGGGCCACACCCCATCACCAGCATCTCTCACCGCTCCCTCACCAGGCTCCCCATCCCATTCCTTGGTGAAGGCCACTACGGAGCCACATGCACAGCCAGGACTTCGCAAAGAATCAGGATGCTCCTACTCACATGGACCTGAAGGACAGTGGTGCCCACAGTGGTGTTCTCGAAGAGGCTGATGTTGTACAGGGCCTTGCTGAAAACAGGGCGGTTATCATTCTCGTTGATGAGGTTGATCTTCACCCGTGCAAAGCCAACATGGTCCGGGATGCTCTCGTTTGCAAAGAGCTAGGCAGAGGTGAAAAGTAAAGGGGAAGGTTGGAGGCACTGCTTGCAAAGCTTGGGAGAGTTATTGACTCTTCTTTAATGGAGAAGACAATGCTCTCCTGAGCTCCCTCACCATAAGAACTAGCTCAGTGCTAACCACCAAAGCATGGATGCTCAAAAAATGAAAGAAAAGAGCCCCTTCCCTTTGCCCCTGGAGTCGCTCAGCTCTGGGTGACTTCAGGCTATGGGACAAGCCAAACACCCTGCACTGCTTGCCCCTAACAGCCCCACCCTCTACATGGCAAACTGGGAAGTTAGGATCTGCCATCCCAGCTGTCATGGTTTAACCTCTGCCAGCAGCTAAATACCTGCAGTCACTCACTCGCTGCTTTTACACCCCTTCTCCTGTGGGGTGGGAAGCAGAGCAGGGAGGAAGTATAAAATGCGAGACCTCAGGGGTTGAGATAAAGACAGTTGAATAAAACAACACAAAGAGAGAAGAAAACACCAGTACTAATGATAGTACTAATGAAATAATAGACAAAGCAAGTGACAGCAGCCAGGAAGGCTCTACCTGTGCCCAAGATGCCAACTTTCCCTGTTCTGTCCACACTGCATCAAGTTGAAAACAGGCACCCCCACGTCAGGCCAGCCCTCTATCTTATACAGGGGCATGACTCAGGATGGTATCAACTATCTCATTGCCTGGTTGGGTTATGCCGGCTATGGTCCCTCCCAACTGCTTGGGCCAGCAGCTGCTGGTGATAATTAACCCAAACTGAACCCAGGAGACAAGCACAGCCTGGAGCATGGATAGGAAGGTTTTTTGCTCATCTTTCTTCCCTGAGTGCATGAAAAGTTCCTCTGTCAGGACTAACTGGTACAAGCCTGCTTTGCCTCCCTTGAGAATTCACAGCTCAGGCAGAGAGTGGGACAAAGCTGGAGCAGGAGGCTGGGAAGAACTTCAGTGCCTGATAGGTACACTTAAGTCAAAGCTTTACGCTCTATAAAACTTTAACAGCTCTATGACATAGTAAAGGGGGGAACACACTCTGCTTAAGCTCTTGCAGCTGAACCTTTGGGTGATGGAAAGAGAGAGAAGGCACAGAGCAAATCTCTTCCTCCCTTCTTCTTGTTCATTTATGATTATTGTTATTTTTCTAATGCTCCAAAGTTTCATAGTGTGGACAGACAGAAGAAGAGAGAAGCCTGGTCACTCTTAGGTCACTCTTAAAAATATGGGTGTCCCATAAAAGCACAAGGGGTGCAGCCTTACCGAAAATTCGTAGCGCGGAATGGTCTCAAAGTCCAGTGGCACTGCCACGCGGACACGGATGTCTGCCTTCCCCTGGATGGAGGTTGGTGAGATGATGAAGTGGTTGGAGTTGTTGCCCACCAGGTAAACCTCAAAAACGCTGTTGGGTCCCTGAGAAAGGAGAGAGGAAGTTTGACACGCGTAAAGGAGGAAGGAGATGCAGGTACCCAGGGCCAGCTCGGGGATAAGTGTGGGACAGAAACACTGAACCAACTGCAAAGCCTGTGCACAAACCTGCCCGTGGCAGCACCTTGGGCACAACCCTTTGCCTTCAGACAGGTAAAAACGCAATTACCAGAGTGTAAAAAAAAAACCACAAAGGAGTGTTTTTCTGCTTGGGTTTGGTTAACTTGAGTCACTGAGTTTGGCACTGACCTTAAGCACTCTTTATGACATGGTATTAATCTTACTGAACGTACAATCCATGCAATTTCCATAAACCGTCTTTTCTCATGCACTCGTTTTTTCACAAAATCCACACGCACATGAAAGGAATGCACCCCTGGGATGAACCTGCACCGCACACAGCTCCAAGGAAAATCCCTTAGACCTGTTTTAAGCTCCACTCACCGCACAGGACACCACACACCAGCGTTTCATCGCCTTGTGCTGGGGGGCATAGCGCCGGGGCCTCTCCTATGCAGAGGGCTCTTTCCAGTCAGACAACTCGAACTAAGAACTGGAAAACTCCTCCTCTTAAAACCCAGTTGAGAAAGCAGCAGGACCACTGACACGGCGACAGCCGGGCTTTAGGACACCTTCCCACAGCACAGCCCAGAAGAGCACGTGAGAAGAGAGTTCACAAGCTGCCAGAACCGAATTTCCAATTTTCCCCAAACGACCTCCCTCCTATCAGAAAAAGGGGCCAATTAAATGCACGAAGGGGCACTAATAGCAAAAGCTGTCTAAGCGTGACCGCCGAAAGCTGGCCACAAGAGCAGAATCCCTGCTTGCCCTCCTCCCTGCACCCGCCCAGCAGCTGGTGGAGCTGGGGGAAAGCTGAGTATCCCCGGTAGAGCCACATGGCACGAGCAAGCCCCAAGGGCACCCAAGGAGCCACAGGAGCGAGCCCTGAGGGCATCCACTACCCCAGTAGCCCAGAAATGCTCAGCTGGTGGACAACTGGGAGCGAGCACCCCTACAGAGGGAACAAAAGGGACCATCTCAGGGCAAGCTTAAATCCTTCCAAAAGCTCTTTTGCCAGCATACTAAGAAGTGCCAACTTCAGCAGGAGGGAGGGGTGCTCCCCAAAACCAGTACAGAGCCTGGGAGGGAGGGAACAGAGGATACAGAGGACGGCAGGAGGAAGCATCACTCCTCAAGCCATTATTTCCTACCCTATCCTGAAGATGCCAGTTTATAACAAGGGACCATTTTCCACCGGTGACAAAAAGCCATTTCATTGAGGAATTTCCACTTAGCTCTGTGGCCGAGACCCTTATGTCTCTCCTAAACCTGGTGCCCTCCCCACACCACATAAAAGCACCTTTCGTGCTGGTGAGATGCAAGGCCTTTTCTCAGAAGATGGAAAGGAGTGAGTTTGTTGGAGGCATGAGATAAAAGTTGAAACATCAAAAGAAATCCAAGTATTTGTGGGAAGAGAACCGGATGGATTAATTCCCTTCCAGCCGAGGAAGGAGATCAGCCTCCAGATACCCGCCATCCCTATAATTAGGAGCCCCTTGAGTGCCTCAGTCTCCCCATGTGCAGTCTGGAGAAGGGGAATACATCTACGTCTCGGGAAGGCTGCTGCGAGTTGCCATTCATATATTTATTCGGCTATTTATTTTTTTGTTTCTGCCCCCATGCTGCTTTCCTTGCTCCTGGTTCCCGGCGCCTGCGAGCCCCCTGCGGATGCCTGAAAGCAAATCTGAATATTCAAATTGTTATCAGCTGCCCAACAGAAGGGGCTGGCTCAGCTCGGTTCACATCTAGGACCCCCTGCTCTGGAGGAAGCCACGGGGAGCTGCTTACATTTTTCCTCACCCCTTCCTACCTGGCTTCTATCACCCAGAGCAAACAATGGGTCGAAATGTGTTTGTGAAGAAGGGAAAAAAAGTGCTGCTCCCCTGAGCTCACGAAGGTTCACAGTTGAGTGTCATCTCTTTGCGGTGCTGACGATGAGCACAGGCTGCCCGGGTGCATTATCGACGTATAACCTGTTCGTTTCCCCCTCCAACCCCTGACCCAATTTACTGCTCGAGAGGTTTTTTTTTATCCCCAGCCCTGAAAATAAACTGGTTCCTTTGCCTTCCTTTAGAGGCTTAAATTAACCAGCAGCCTGCCAAATCTTAGCAACCCCACAATAATAAACACCTCCATCCGAAATCAATTGAGCCATAAAAAAAATGGGCTTTAGAGGGAAGTTCGCTGCTGCACAAAGCCAGCAGGGACGCAGCCGTGCGTTTCCCAGCTCATCTCACCCCGCGCCAACGCTCGCTGCAGCTTGCGGCCGCTGCCCGCTGCCTCCTTCCCAGCAATCGAACCTCCTCCCGGCCGTGGCCAGCACCGCGACTGATGGTAATTTCACATCAATTCAGCTAAAAGACAATTGGAGCCGCAGTTGGGCATAATTATGACTTCGTTCTTGATGTACGTATTCCTCGGAGCATGTAACAGGAGCTGCGTTGTGTCCCCGTTGCTGAAAAACCAGCGTCACCTCAGGCTGATACTGTACTTCCAAATAAGCGACCACTGACTGATCTACCCTGAATGTTTCATAGTCAAATGATTTGTGATGGACCTCTTTGCCAGCTCTACATGTCCAGTACCCCTCTTAAATTTCAGGGGCGTGGAGAAGAGGGAAGAGCATCCCTGGGCACAGCTAGCACAGCTGGCAAGGGCAGGACCTCAGGTGTGAGGCTGTGAGATGCCAGGAGGTAGGTATGTGTGTTCCTCCAGAGGTCCCAGGCACCAAGTGGGACCTGCTTGTGTTCCTGCTATGAATCATGGCCAAAAGTCTCTTCTAACACGTGAGATGGGCTCACAGGGCATGTTCAGCACTGATCGGGGAACCCCTTCTCGTATCAGGAGGGCAGGAGCAGCCATATAAGCTGTTCTAGCTCTGACTGAGGATGGATCAGAAGCTTTATCCCTTCTTTTTCACTGGCTTCATCCATCACTCCTGTTCCCAGCCAGCCCGTTCCTCGTGGCAGTTCACATAGCAATGCTTCAGAAATTATTCAACCTTCCAGCAGTCAAAGCAAGTATTTAGCATCACTTACTGACAGTGACACAAAGTAAAAAAAAACCAAACAGACCAACCCAAACTCCTAGATGAGGAAACAACCGCTCCTCAGCAGTAGCACTCCCTGATGCACACACCACGGTGCACACGTAGGATGGTGGCCTGCAGCCAAAGTGAGTTAGAGTCGGGAAAAGCAGCCTAGGATCCTTAGTTTTCTTAATAAAATCATAAACTCATTTTGTTTGGAAGAGACCTTTAAGATCACTGAGTCCAACTGTTAACCCAGCATTGCCAGGGCACCAATAAAACATGTCCTTCCACACCACATCTCCATGGATTTGAAACTCCTCCAGGGATGGGGACTCCACCACTGCCCTGGGCAGCCTGGGCCAGACCTTGACAACCCTTACAGGGAAGGATTTTTTCCTAATATCCAATATAAACCTGTCCTGATGCAACTTGAGGTCATTTCGTCTTGTCCTATCACTTGTTTCTTGGGAGAAGAGCCCAACCCCACCTGGCTCCAACTTCCTATCAGGAAGTTGTCTCCCCTGAGTCTCCTGTCTATATACAGTGCTCCCTCTGGTTCCCTCTATTCTAGCTCAGCTGCAGCTCTCCATTTCAAAATGGAGAGGCTTTGCCTTCCTGAAGCACAAAATCCAGCGTAACTCCAGCTTTCCTCTCAGCCCCTTTCTAGGCACAGGCTATGACCTCCAAAAAGCTGAGGAGTGTTTAATAACTCTCATTCTGGCAAGTCTGCAAAGAAAGGAAAGTGCTAAGAGTTCAGGAGTGCTGGAGGAAGAAGGGGGTGTGGGGGGGAAGAGTTGTTTTTTTTTTAAAAAACCCAAGCAATTAGTACTTCTTTGTATGACTTGGATACCTTATGCCTGGTTCAAGCTAGTCAGAGACAAATACTACTTAATCCTTCCTTTGAAAACACAAGGCATAAAGAGGGTTATTCTCCCCACCCACTTCAAGGCTTTTAACTCAAGTGCTCTGAACAGCCTCTCCAGAGCCGCCTGCCTCCCTCCTGCTGCCCAACCAGCCAGCTCAGGCTCCCAGCACCCATTCCCCACCCAGCACCAGAGCATGATGGCATCAATAACCCTTTGGAGGCCTCACTGGGCATGGGAGCTTCTCCCTTGCATCCCTAAGGAGCTTGCTGGGGTGACGCAGGATGCCTGGAGCAAAATGCTCCCCAGCCTCTCCGATCCTCCAATCCTTTTCTCCTGTCCTTCTGTCCATCCTAAGTGGCAGCCCTTGCTTGCTCCCCTCTCCCCTCCCAAAGGAGTTTTCTCCTTTCTTACACTCCCCAGGTTATCTGCTGAATTCCACACACGCCTGCACAGACAGGATCAATCCGAGGCTGCTTCGCCTTCAGCTTATCTCTGCTCCAAATGATTGATTTTCCCTCTTTAAGGGTAATTTGCTGGTGAATTCCATGTATTGCAAAAACCCCTGTGAAATCTAATTCAGCCCGACTGGCAGCTGGCACTTTTGGGGAGAGAATACTTGAGCGCCGTCAATTCCTCTTACAGTTCCTTGCCCTGTGGATCATATTTATAGTGCACGTGTCTGTCATATGCATATATATGCTATGGATGATTCATATATTGCACCTGCACACACATGGGCACATACGAGATCCGTACGCAAGCCCCTGATGTAGCTCGATGCAACAAATGCCGTGTATTTCCCCAGCCTGGGCTTGCTTTTTTTTTTTTTTTTTTTAAATTCCCCATTTATCTTCCTCAATACGCTTATTTTGGAGAATTGTTTCAAGATTATTTTAAAATGTCAGACCATCATACTCGTGCTTTATACAGCCTCTGCCCTTTTCTTCCTTTTCAGTCAACCGCGGCGAGGAAAATCAAGCGAAAGCCATGGGTAGAAGAGCCGGTTTCTCTGGCACGCCTGGGGAAAAGTATGCAGCCGTTTCCTCTTAATATTCCTCTGTGGACCTTGCAGAGATGGAAAGCTCAAAATGGGGATGCCCTGAAGGATGCCCTGCTCTTCCTGCATGGCCAAACCCTTGTCTTCTCCCTAAAATACCACACCAAGCCACCAGGCTGTAAAATGCCAGCGTATCTGGAGAGGAGATCCATATCCCCCATCTCAGCCAGCCTTGGAGCAGATGAGCCTGAGCTACCCAACCCTCTCAATTAACACCAGTTTGGGCCTTTTGCTCTCAATCTGCAAAAGTGCATCATTTAAGGTTTTGATCTTCCATCTCATATGCAGGACTTATTCATCCCTGCTGTTCTATCGCAATGTGAATGAGAGGAGACTCCAACTTCAGCCTGGGAGCATATGTATCTAATGGTCTTCTGCAGTATCCAGTTTGAGTACAGACACGGTCTAAATACTGGGAAACATTTCCAGATTTTCATAACCAGCTCTCCAATGGCTTTAGAAAGTTATTCCAGTTGTTTGCTGCCTATCTGGCAGAGAAAGAAGCTCAGCTGTAGAGAGGTTAATGCTTTTTCCCTGGTTCATAGAAGGTCAAGTCTAAACACCTATGTACTGGTTTTTCCTGCGTTCAACTGCTTTCTACAAACCATAGAGAATGACAAAAGAAAAACCAGCACACCCAGTTGAACACCTCTTGGCTACACCCCAAATCCACTTAGGGGGTCATCTCAGCTCAACACAACACAGGTGCATCCGCTTGAGATGCTCCCTTGTCCCAGCTGCTGTTGGAGCAAGACCATGACTATGCCTGAGGGCTGGTAGCTGGGAGTTTGTAAGGGTTGGACTGAGAGGAACGTGTTTCTCCGTGGAGGCACCACACCTTGGTACCTTGTCTGAGGTATTAATGTCAGCCCAGCTCCAGAAGGGCATTTAAACACCGAGGTAAATTCAAGCGCCTGCTTTCAAACGCGGTCCTGTGTGCAACGTAAATACGTTGTTAAGTGCTTTACTGAATCGCCTAATCTAGCTCCTTCAAAAAGCAATCATTTAAGGTTGTGCAAAACACATCAGAAGAAAGAAAGACCAAAACCACCCACCTTTTAAAAACGTCATGTAGGCCTGGTTACAAAACACCTTCTGGTTTAATGGCCTTGGCAGCCCACGCAGTGTTTTCTAAAGGGTTTTTTTCCCCTGGTTCTACAAAGACACAACCAGGATGCCATGGCAGGCAGGTTCCCCAAAGCCACCCAACCCCATGAGACCCCTGTATGGGGCAAGATTCAGGGGTAGGCCCATCCAAGTAGGGCCTCAATGAGGGTGAGGGCTGAAAGAATAGTATCAAAATTCGCTGGGGGGGTCAGAACAAGGCTGGATGGCTTGGCCCAAGAAAGAAACCAACCTGCCAAAGGGCTCTCCCAGGACACAGCTTGAGAGGTAGGAGACAGAACTCAAGCAAAATGATCTTGAAGACTCCAGCTTTGATTTCATCTGTCTCTATCCATTTGCTCTCATTTATTTATTTAGCTGCTCTCCCCGGAGACGTCTATAATTCTCTTCTTGTTTTCCTTTGCCCCTTTACACAAATGAATCGTGTCATCTTCAGCATGAAGGCCGTGTTGGTGAAATATCTTCTGTCAGCCACATCCTCAGTCACATCCTTGCCTGAAGACCTCAGTCCTTGTCATCCCATCCCTCCACTCCTGCACTCACAGAGAGCCAAGAGTGCCTGGCATCGCCTCGGCTACCTCAAATCCAGAGGGTTTGTAAAAGCCTCACAATTCTCATCATGTGCGTCAGGCAACTACCTTACCTTTCTGTAAGTTTTTTTACTGAAAGTTCGGAAGTCTTGGGACTTCTGTAAATACATTGCCTGAGAAGCAGCTCTAGAACAAGCCTGACTGCAGACACAGTCCCACTTCTATCTTATATACAACTTTTTCACAACCTGGGTATCCTCTCCCCAGTTTTTTCCCCTCCAAAGAGCTACTTTGATGGTTAATCCAGTTTCAAGCATCCATAAAGTGAAATAAGAAAGATCCAGCATAGGATAAGGCAGGAAAAAAAACAAACATCCAATTGTTTATAACTTCCTCCCTCCAGATATTCCAAGACATCAGCTCTCCTGTGCTTCTTATCAGTTGAAATAATGCTACGGACAAAGCAATCTGTGCCAATATGACAGTCCTCAAAGATCTGTGCAGTAAAACTCCTTCGGCCTCCCTTGGCCAAGAGGTCCTCTCTCAGCAGTTTTTAAAATCTCAGCTCAGTCTTTTGGGGAAATCTCAGGAAGTTAGAGAAACAGATCAAAAGAATGAGTCTTTTTTTTTTTTTTTTTACTGGTGCAAATGGGAAGGCAAGGCTATTTTTTATTCTCTTGTTTTAAAATTAGCAAGGCTGAAAAGCGAATTCTTGAATGGGAGTCACTCTAGTAAAATGAGCTTTTAACCAGAAGTAATGACAGATCCTTCATCCTTCTGACACAAACAGAAGTGTTACAATGCCCTTCACGAACGGATCTGCTGACATCTCTCAGCAAGCACGACAACGGCTCTATTCAGAAACTATCCTCAGCATCTGTCATATCCATATCTTCTTTATTAGCAATTGACATTTTCAAGAAAAAACAGTCTCTTTATCTGCTTAATAGCTCATCTGCACCTCTTCAGGCTGAACTCATAACTCTTGGCTTGAGACATCATGTCACAGGTAGATTATTAGTTCAGTGTCATAATCACTTCAGATGAAAAAAAAAGGGATTTCTGGGTAGCTTTACGAGACTCAGTGAACTCCACCCAGGGCTGGGGGAAAAAGCAAATCCATCCTTTCACAGCCAGCAAAGGCATCTTAGAGGATGCACATTTTAAGTGACCCGCTGGGATTCCCAGGAGCACGGGGAAGATGCTCCATTTCGTATTCCTTGGCGCCGTCAAGTAAGCATCAGGAAAATATCCCAATGATGCCATTTCTCCTGACAAACCCCCTCCCTTCTCCTTTCATGCCAGCTGTGGACGAATAGGGATGGCAGGAGCCTGTAGCCAAAGCCTTTCTGAGGGATTTCGGAAAGTTCACCATGAGGTGTCAGCACTAGTTTGAAGCAAACACCGTGCAGTGTGGCAAGGTTGGCGGGTTCTGGTGCACGGAAGCAGTCAGAGGCGAACTACACAAGTCAAATAATCAGAGTATTTGAACGTTGCAAGCCCAGGGCTGGAAAACACAGTGAAACTGCTACGTGGGACACAGGCTGGTGTGTAACAAACAGAAGCTCCATTAACACAAGGGAGGAACAAGCCTCCAACGCTCTTGGCTTATTTTCAGTGACGAACTGGTATCCCAGTCCCCTATCATGCTTTCTCCAGCCACATGCTAGCGGGTTTCTCTTATCTCCTCCCTGACAGTGGTAGTACCCACCCCTGCCACTGGTCCTAGAGGTCCTTCCTTTCCCTTCCCTTCTCTGGTAGGTCCCATGGGAGCCCAGCAGAAAACCTCATAGAATCATTGACTTGTTTTGGTTGGAAGAGACCTTTAAGATCATCAAGTTCAAGCATTAACCCAGCACTGCCAGGGCACCACTGAACCATGTCCCTCAGCACCACATCTCCACAGATCTGAAATCCCTCCAGGAATTGGGGACTCCACTCCTGCTCTGGGCAGCCTGGGCCAGGCCTGGACAACTCTTGCAGGGAAGACATTTTTCCTCATGTCCAACCTAAACCTCCCCTGCTGCAGCTTGAGGGTGTTTCCTCTTCTCTTGTCGCTTGTTCCTTGGGAGAAGAGACCGACCCTTAGCTCCAGCCTCCTGGGAGGGAGTTGTGGAGAGCGAGAAGGTCTCCTCTGAGCCTCCTTTTCTCCAGGCTCAACAACCCCATGTCCCTCATCCACTCCTCACCAGACTCCAGCTCTAGACCCTTCCCCAGTGCCCATTGCCCTTCTCTGGACACACTCCAGCTCCCCTCTTTCTAAAACAGACTGACAAAGGACTGCCCGACAAGAACCCTCAGAAGCCACCGAGAATCAGCATCCCACACAATCCTATTTTCTGGCTCTCAGCAACTGTGCAATCTTGACGGCATTAAAGCGGCGCCTGCACTCTGGGGAGGACATCTGCACTCAGAGTACCAAGTAAGCAGCGCAAGGGTAGCAGTAAGAGCTGAAAGAATGGATTTCAGGACACAACCATTTACCTCATTGCAGCTTCATCAGTGACTACTAATCCTCCCCTGCCTCCTCCAAAACCATGCCAGTGCTACCGTACAAAGGACGGAGAGAAGCACGCGCAGCCAGCGATACCTCACCTCGTCTTTGTCCTGCACCTGGATGAAGAGGGGAAGGGCAAAGCCAACCTGGGCCAGCTCGGGGATGGCCACGCTGTACTCTGAGCTGTTGAACTCGGGTGCATTGTCATTGATGTCAATGACTAGGATGTTGAAGGTAGTGGTGACGGTGGCATTAGAGGGAGTGCGGTCATCATTCAGCTCTGTGCCCTGCAAGGAGAGTAAAGAACAAGGCAGCCTTTATTTTTCAAAGCATAAATGTAAAAGAACGTGTGTGTGTTGTGATGGGAGACTTTGCAGCTTTTGCTTCCTCCACTTTGCCAAGGAAGGATGCTCTGTTGATTCCACCATTGCCCCCTAACCTTGAGCACCTTTCCACACCACTGAGCCAGTAACACACACAGATGATGATCCAAAAGCTGGAGCACCTCTCCTATGAGGCCAGGCGGAGAGAGGTGGTGGTATTCAGCAAGGAGAAGAGAAGGCCCTTAGGAGACTTTATAGCAGGGGGGCCTACAAGAAAGTTGGAGAGGGACTTTTTACAAGAGCTGGTAGTGATAGGATGAAGGGTAATGGTTTCAAAATGAAAGAGGGGAGATTTAGATTAGACACTAGGAAGAAATTTTTCACTATGAGGGTGGCAAGACACAGGCCCAGGTTTCCCAGAGAGGTTGTCGATGCCCCATCCCTGGAACCATTCCAGATGAGGTTGGCAGGGGCTCTGAGCAACCTGCTCTAGTTAAAGCTGTCCCTGCAAGGTGAAGTTGGAATGAGATGATCTATAAGGTCCCTTCCAATCCAAACCAGCCTGCGATTCTGTGTTGACTCAGCCCTTCCATCATCCATGCTTCAGACCCACAACGATCTCGCAAATCTTCCTCGGGGGTTTAACATTTCACTTGGCATGGTGGCAGCCAAATCCTTACTTGTCCCTATTATACAACAGGTTGTCAGGACTCAAAGTCCCACTAAGGGACAAGGAAGCAATTTCCCTGCCACCAGCATTAAAACCAAAAAATTGCCTTGTGAGATGTGAGGGATAGTCCTCAAAATAAAGGACCACGATGCAACGAAGAGCACTCCTGTTTTCTCCTCTGCCACCTCCTGAGGTGGGACCAGGAGCAGGGAACTAACCACTGAAGTACTGAAGAGACAGAAAACTAGGGCAACAGAGGGAAACAAGATTTAGACCTTAAAATAGGCTTGGGACCACGTGGCTAAATCCAGAGCCGAGTCATGACTCCATATCCCACCTCTGTCTCATGAAGGACTCAAATTTTGCTTTCCCAAAGGGGGAAAAAAAAAAAAACCAACAAAAAAAACCCAAAACAAAGCAGCACAGATTTTATTGTCAGAGAAGCAAGACTTGTGAAACAGGCTTTTCAAGCAGAGTCCCTCCTCTCGTCCTTCGGATCATCTTGCTTTGCTGTGGGCACAGGAAAAAACAGCGATGCTAACACGACCCACATGGCTCATTGCTATTCAACCACTTCTGCACACAACAGCAGAACAGGCTGATCTAAACAAGGAGCATTCCAGCTGTATTTTCACTCTGGGCTCCAGGATGAGAGCAGCAGAGAACATTTTGGGTCCCCGGGATGTGGGATGCAGAGCATTGGCATTTGCGGGAGGATGCAAAGTATGCAGGGAGATAAAATAAAAATAATGAAAAAAAAAAAAAAATCTATGAGATCAACAGAAACATAGTTGGAACTCCATTATCATGCAGGCAAGAAACTGGGCAAATTTTCAGGTTCACAAACCTTTCCAAAATTAAATGGGTATTTTTGTCCCTGTTAAAAACCAGACAATCCTCCCTCTCTTGATTTCTCCTGAATTGAATCTAGACAAGCCCAAACTAAGAGATGCCAGGGATGGATGCAAATCTCTTCCCTGTGAATAAAACCCCACAGTACGACCTGTGGCTGAGACCATGAGGGGTAATTTCTTGTCCTTTTGCCTCCCCCCAGCCCCAGCCAAAGTGACAAGGTCATGTGCTGGCTGCTGCCCTCCCAATCAATGCCCCTTCCTACAATGCTGATTTTTCCCCACACCAGCCCAGCGGAATCTATACTTCTAAATGTATTTCCAACCAGCCGCCCATCTTGGTATTGATTTTAATTACAGGGCTGCGAGCAGAGCCAAGGAGCTGCTCTCAGGTGGGGCTTGTAGGGCTGGAAGACCACGCTCCAGTGCCTTTTCTTGACGAGGCAACTTTCAGCGTCTCTCCCTCCCCATGCTTGCCTGCACCAGGCCGATGCAAACTGCTGCCTGCTGATATGAGAAAGAGTTCCTGTTTTTCCAGGGTTTTGGCAGGGAAAAGTGGGAAATAGGTACAGTTCAGGTGCCTGAATATAGGTGTCATGTTATCTTGTGCTGGAGAGTGTCCAGAGAAAGGTCACGAAGCTGGGGAAGGGTCTAGAGCACAAGTCTGGTGAGGAGAGGCTGAGGGACCTGGGCTTGCTGTGAAAAGAAGGCTCAGGGGAGATCATCTCGCTCTCCACAACTCCCTGACAGGAGGTTGGAGCCAGGTGGGGTTGGGCTTTTCTCCCAAGGAACAAGAGATAGGAGAAGAGGAAACAGCCTCAAGTTGTGCCAAGGAAGGTTTAGGTTGGACATGAGGAAAAATGTCTTCCCTGCAAGTGCTGTCCAGGCCTGCCCCAGACTGCCCAGGGCAGTGGTGGAGTCCCCAGTTCCTGGAGGTGTTTCAGAGCTGTGGAGATGTGGTGCTGAGGGACAGGGGTTAGTGTTGCCCTGGCAGTGCTGGGTTAACGGTTGTACTTGATGATCTTAAGGTCTCTTCCAACCAAAATGATTTGATGGTTTTATGATCTGTATGCTGCCAACAGATACATCTGCAAGCAGATCTAGTTGGAGACAGGAAAGGCACCAAAAATTACCTTAGACATTCATATAGAAGTAACCACATTTTGGGCCACCATACAAGGCAGCTGCATTAAACACCTCACTTGGCTTGGTCCAGGAACAGCACATCAGGGCTCTGAATGCCCATGAGAGCAACATGTCCCAGGTTTGCACCTCTAATTGAAAGGAGATGTCCACAGGAAGGATGCCCTTCCCATCCTGCTCTGTCAGCATGTCTCCTTGGTGGACGAGGTCTCACCTTCACCGTGAGGATGAAACCAGCGCTATAGAAGGGGTTCTCCCGGTCCAGCGGCCCATTCAGGGTCAAGGCTCCGCTGATGTAGTCCAGTGCAAAGATGCTGTTGGTGTTACCTGAGAAAAACAAACACACAGCGTGAGCATGAGCAGCAGTACAGTCGATGTCAATTGGTGCCAGTGGGGCTGACGCAGGGAGGGAAGTGGGAGGACAGGAACCTCTTTCCCTACCAGTCTCCATGCATGGCTGGACCTAGGGCTTGAAAGAGAGGTTTTACAGAGCAGACCCACTGCCAGGGCAGGAGCTCCAAGCTGGTCACAGGCTGCAGTGGGCTTGGCAAATCCTGCACGTTATCTCAACGTGCTTTAAAACATCATGGCCACCATGGTCCTCTCTTTCTCCCCCACCGCAGCTCAGGGCTCAAAACGGTGCTTTCCTTCTAACATCTGATAAAGTTGGGAATGCTGCAGGCAGCTGAAGAATTTCAAAGGGGTTTGGTTATAATAGACAACAGCACAGCTGAAACCAGGGCCAAATCTGGGTGCTCTCCTCTGAAGAACCATCAGCACTCGCAGGGCAGCATGCCCCTGAGGTGAGCATGGCCTTACTCTTAAAGGACAAGAGTTAACAGATATCAGCCTGGGTTCATCAGAGGAAAATGCCCATGGACCAAGCTTGCAAGTCATTCTTCACATAATAAGTGATAGTTTAATGGTGGAACGTTTTGCCAGAGTGTGCTGGGGATGATGAAAGTCCACATGGATTCCAGGAGAGACTGGGGAAGTTAATGAAAGTGAAAAAAAATAAAAAAATCTATCAAATAGCAGAGAAGCCACACGCAGCTCAGGAATTTTCTTAGCTGGATGTATTTGGTGCCAGGGAGAGTATTAGGATAAATCGGCACTTGTCCTGCTTCTATGCTCTTGCCAGATGTGTTGACCTCACATAGCTGCCCTTGTTTTGGCCTCTGTGCCAGTCCTTATGTCCAAGAAACCAGACAGGGTGCCACAGAGGTCTGTGCTGCGTCCACCAAGCATCCTACCCTCAGTGTGACTCCTCCTCTGGAATTAGACACCCAGGGAGGGATTCAGACAACACTCGATTCTCATGGCCAGCAGATGTTAAAAAGACAAATGTCCTGCACTGGGAATGCCCTTGCGATAGTCCCAGGTGCTCTTGTCGTGAGCTGGACAAAGGAAAACAGTTGGTATGTGGAGCCTGGGATACCTAATACTAGAGGAGGCTGCTGAATTAGTGATGACTGAGGAGGTTACATACAGACATATGGCTACCCCTCCGCCCCTCCCCATCCTCTCACGGTGAGCAGAAAGCCCTGATCCAGCCACAAACGGGAGCGAGGAAACCCTACAGGCATGCTATATTCATCCCAGTCAAAAACAAAAAAAACAACAAACCCAACTGTCTCCTCAATACGTCTCACCATGAACGAAACACGCACAACATTTGTCATTTCCCTTCCAGGGAGCGGCGAGACAGATCGGCTGCCACGGAAAGTTGTTTCCCATCACTCACCCTCCACCTCGCTCCCTCCCAGTGCCCCTACTTAGCCACAGATGCACTTTTCCCAAGATGGCCACAGCCTCCAGGTCCAGCTCTTTAATTTACAGCTGACTCTTTAGGAGGTGACTTCTAATACCAGCTCCACAAGATGTAGTGAGCAAGGTGGGTAAGTGCTCCAGGGTGTCATGTCGCCACCGTCAGGTTTATACATCAGGGTGATCTTAAATAAATTAATTTTTTAATTTTTTTTTTTTTAATCACAGAACACCGTGCTGCCAACAGAAACCTGTAAATGTGGAGACCAATAGATTTTAGTAGAAATATGTCAATAGGGAAGGAATTTAGCACAAAGGACTAAATGCAGCACTGAGCTCCATGTCCTAAAAATGGTTACATGTTTCATATTTGACCACAGTCAGCTTTTGAAGGATGAATGGATGAATTAGGGACCCAGATACCCTCCTAGGATTCACATCAGAGGCTCTTCTCTAGCTCAGCCTCTCCAACACACCTCTCAGAGATGCATTCGATGCCCTCCCGGGCACCCTTCTATTAGCAAAGAATTGCCAGCTTTGCAAATTAGTCTCTGAAGGGAAAGAGGTGTCTCTAAACTCATCCCGCAGAGACCTTTCATAATTTCCTCTACAACACCTCTCCAACCAGCGCTTTGTTATTCCTCTGACCAACGATGCCCGCTGAAGTTCTCGCACTGCCGAACAATGTACATTATTCCCCCAAGCTGCGTTCTTTACAAAAATCTCTCTAATCATCTTTACACTTCTTCACTTTCCTCAGAGCAAGGAGAAAAAAAAAGTGAGAGGAAAAACACCCCATTTTGTCTTTCCCTTCCCTCACCTCTGTACCATTTCTCCTCCCCTCTGGTTCTCCTGTTATTTTCTACATCTTCCTGACTAAGGAAAAATCCGAGCCTGGGTTAAGTGCAGCTTAGTCAGCAGCTGTTGGCACTGAAGGCCACACCAGCTGATGGCTTTCAATCAGTTTGTCTGCTCCACTGCTCTTCCAGTGCTTGCTCCATCCTGCTCCCAGTTGCACTGGTCACTAGCTACCCATAGCCCATTTGTGCCCTCAGCGGCCTCAGAGGCAGGTGGATGCCATAAGCTGAGCCAGCTCCTTGTTCTCCTGCACCGACACTCCAGCTGATGGCTTGCGTGGTCGGTGGCCAGCATTGCCTGCTGGGCACGTCAACAGATCAAACTGTGGTTTGCTTATCGCTTCTTTTGAACCATAGAATCACAGACTGGTTTGGGGTAGAAGGGACCTTCCAAGGCCACCTAGTCCAACCCCCCTACAGGGAGCAGGGACAGCTGCAAATGGAACAGGTTGCTCAGAGCCCTGACCAACCTCCTCTGGAATGGTTCCAGGGATGGGGCTTACTACCTCCTCTCTGGACAACCTGGGCCAGGGTCTCACCACCCTCAAGGTAAAAAATTTCTTCCTTCTCTCTAGTCTAGATCTCTCCTCTTTTAGTTTAAAACCATCAGCCCTTGTCCTGTCACAACAGGCCCTGCAAAAAGTCTGTCCCCATCTTTCTGACAGGCCCCTTGAAGCACTGAAAGACCACCAGAAGGTCTCCCCGGAGCCTTCTCTTCTCCTCCAGGCTGAACAAGCCCAACTCCCCCAGCCCCTCCCCCAGCTGGGAGCAGAGGGTTCCAGCCCTCCCAGCACTGCTGGGGCTCCTCTGGCCCTGCTCCAACAGGGACCTGTCTCTCCTGTGCTGAGGACTCCAGAGCTAGACCTCTCACTTGCCCTTGTTAAATCTCACAAGGTTCACATAGACCCACCTTTCAAGACTCTCCAGGTCCATCTGGATGACATCCCATCCCTCAGACTTGTCAACCACACCACTCAGCTTGGCATTGTCTGTGATGTCTCCTCTGTCCCTGTGCAGGTACAGCAACAACAGCAGCTCCTACACCCACCACATCTGGGCAAGAGACCGAGAAGGCAGAAGCCAACACTGCGGAGGGTTGGGAGCAATGGGATGGATCACAGTAGCCCATTCAAAGTGTTTTTTCCAGGCTCATTGAGGAATGGATGGTGGCACAGGCATCACTTTGGAGAAACACTGCTATAACAAGGAGTTTTACAGATGAAGACCATAATGTTTAATTGCCCTCATCCAATGCTCTCACGGTTTAAAAAGACCATTAAAAATACTGGCTTAAACCCAGGGAAGAAGAAGAAAAAAAAAAAAAGACAAGAACAACAATAATTAAAAAATAAAAAAGACATTGATGTCTCCTCCTTCCTCCCTACCCCTTTGAGCATCGTTCAAAGCTCTAGGAGCTATTGTCCAGCTCTAGCAAAGAACGGCCAGCCAGGGGAAGCCAATTCCCCTGCGCAGGAGAATGTTCCCACCTCTCTCTACATGAAGAGCCATTTGTACTGAGAAGTCACATCCTCAAAAAAACGCGGGCTTGCTGAGCCACTGAACTCGAAGCGGATGACTTTCACGAGATGTGAAAGGGGAACCCATCACACACCCTGTGGCAGATAATTTATTAATCAAAATATGCTCCGTCAGGGCTCCTTGGCACCGAAATAGATGCTGTTGGATGCGGTTCACAGAGTCAGCAACAGACACAGTTATCATTGTACAAATAGTCCATCAGGCTGCCGTGACCACCTCGCTGCTCCTCACCTTGAGTTTTTGCCCCCAGGTGATACGCTGGGAAGCACAGCAGGGCAGAGACCTTGCCCCATGCTTAAATTCCGAGGGAACAAGTTATTTCCAAAGAAACAATACAAACTGAGCTTTATTTCTTCACTCTGCCTGAAATCAAGATGCTCTAGGAAACAGCACCTGTTTCTCCTGCTCTAGACTTTGGGTTGCTCTTCTTCCCAGAAGATGCAGCTCTCTCTGGGACAACTGATTTGAGTCCAAAGCTATGAGCTGACACTCCTCCACACACGCCTGCTCTGCAAACAGGCATTTTTTAGTATCCTCCCCCAAAAGATGTAATTGCCCATTCCAGCACAACCAAGAGAACTTCTGGTCTTTCAGAGCCGCAAAAGAATTAATTGCTCGGATTAAATGCTTGTGCCATTCCCTTTTTTTTTAAGAACCAAACGTAAAAGGAAAGATTTATCATCTGAGGTGCAATCCCCATCCCAAAACCCCTGGGATTGGTGGCTGGAGAGGCGAATAGAGCCCACACAGTTTAAAGATTCCTGTTCTGAGGGTAATTCATCACATGAAAGGATGTTGAGTCTTGGATTACAACCACCATTGCCCTTACGTCAACTAAAATGGGCTTGGTGACTCCAAGGGAAGGCTTATCACCAGCTCTGCCTGGCTTGGCTTTTTTTCCTCCCAGCTTTTCCTCTTTCCATGAATCTAACCCCAAAACCTGCTACAAGACTGCAGCCAACAGCTGGATCGTGAATCAAGAGAGCAGAGTAACATGGACCCATCAGGATAACAAAAAAGCTGTAATATGGCTGCCATTAAGTCTGAATCAGCTTTTAACACAAACCCCACATCTCCAGGCTCAATATCTTTCAGAAAATCTTCCATTAAAAATCACCTTGGAACCAGTCATTTTCTCTACACCCAGCATGAATAAAGGCAGCGCAAGGTTCATCCTTTTCCCGCAGTTGCCAACATCTTGAATACACATTAAATCCCATGAAGTTAAATGGGAAGTCCCAGATATTAAACAAAAAAAATATGCTTTTGTTTCATATTTACACATAACTGGGAATGTATAGTTTTAATTACTGAAGGCCATTTGCTGGGGTACCACCTGCCACGCAAACCATTATCCCAACCGTATCTCTTTCCAGTGATTTCTGGATTGCCAGGGAGCCAAAGCATGATGCCAACATGACAATGAAGCATCATTAGCAGTGGGGAGGAAGAAAGGGAGCAAGTGAGCCAAGGAAAGTGGGGTTGTGGCCTCAGCTGCCATCTCTTCTTTGTGCTATCTCATCCCCTTGCATTGGCAGGGTGGAAAAACAGCCTTTGATGAATAACGCAGCACGAGGCACTTTCCCACCCATCGGCTTGTTCTCCTACAGAAATGTTCTGCGATGGTGACTGCCTTTAAATTGTGCTGGAAGGCCCTCCCAGCAGGTGGAATTTATGAGGACTTTAACACCCTGGTCATTCACCAAGCGATCTGAATGTAGGAAAAAGCCGGCGCGATGTGAGCCAAGCGGCTACAGGAATATTACAATTAGCAGGTCCTATCTCCTCACTGACGTCTGGTTTAAGGGACTTGGGGAAGGGGTTGGCTTTGTTCTGTCTTCTTTACTAAGTCAGGTCAAAATACGAAGGGAGGTGTCAGCAGCTGAAGGTTGGGAGATATCCTTAACCCTACCTCAAGGGTTCATGCTGCACGTTCAAAAGCAAGGCAACAGAAAACTCCAGATCTGTTAAGACCACACGAAACATGTTCTGAGAGCTACTGCATTGACTTTTTTGATATTTTATTCCTTTGCACGAAAAGCAGAAGAAAGACAGAAGTCAATTCTTTCCAGACACGCTTCTCTCTTGCTTTTGTAACTCACACTTCTATTTCATTGTGCAAATAATGATTTTTAATTCACGCTTCCCTTGGGAGGCGCCAGCTTTAGGAAGAGAGCGTTTTGCCAGAAATTGTATCCATCTCCTAAAACAATCAACTTTGAGCAAGAAAAACCCCCTTGCTCTAAGGGTTTGCTGAGACCCCTAAGGAACAATTTCCAGACTGAAAGCCCCACTCTCTCCCCTCTGTCCCCTGTCCAAGGCCCAGGAAGGACATAAGGATTGCCCTTTTGCAATCTCCCCTTGTCCAACCATCACCGCACCTGAAAGGTGTCAGTCAGGCAGAGACTGACATTCAAGCATCTTGCAGAGCCATGGGATCCTTTCCCTTGGTTTAACCTTTGATGCCTGCCTGAGCAGCAGAGGTCACTTTCACATCTTCACTCCAGGAGACAAAGTCTCCTGACTGTCCTGGAAATAAATGCAACTCAAAGTTTACCACCAGCGAGCAAAGCGCAGGACTGCAGTCGTACAATATGTTTTCCTAACAAAAGCTCACTGGTCAAAGTCCCCTCCTGCCTATTAATCAAATTGCCATTTAATTCCTAATAAAAAACCTTCTCTTCAAGAACCAAAGGATTCCCCATGCCCCAGGCAATGTGCAGCAGTGGCGAACATGAAAAGACGCTACTGTCTGCAGGCCTGATCCTGCCGCAAGTGCCAGGGTCCCTCCGGTTTCCACTGGGAAAAATCAATCTCTGTTAGACCAGAGAGTTCCCCTAAATGAAAAGCCTTATCTAGAACAGGTCGTGTTATACAACAAGTCACTCGCTTTGCCTGGGAAATGAAAGATGATGAGGCAGAGTTCCCAGTACAGAGGCTATCTCCATAAATCTGCCAAAAAGGAACTGTGGATTACTTTGCTGGATTAATTATCTGTCCTTCAAACAGAGCCCTGACCTCAGCGGCTGAGCATCTCTAACCTGTCAAAGCAGCCGGGGAACCGGCGAGGGAGGGTTTTCACAGGGCACCAGCTGTGGGCTGCCTACTCCCTCCACCTCCCCTGGGAAAAGCAGTAGAAATACTCATGGGAGCGGTGGGAGCTCTGGCACCAGCCAGCCTGTCATAAAATCATAGAATTATTTTGATTGGAAGAGATCTTAAGATCAGTGAGTCCAACCATTAACCCAGCACTGCCAGGACACCACTAAACCATGTCGCTCAGCACCACAGCTCCATGGCTTTGAAATCCCTCCAGGGAAGGGGACTGCACCACTGCCCTGAGCAGCCTGGGCCAGGAAGGAAGGGGGAAAAACCTTGGAATGGCTTTCCCCTATAGGATGTGGGAATGATTCCCAGTGCTGGCAGGACAACCAATCAAAGGCATAGCACAGCTAGAGCACCGTTCCTCCGTCATTCTAGGCTTAAGAGCTTTGTAAGCTGGCGGCATAAAGTTAGAATTTAAGTCTTATTTGATGCAGTTATGGTTAATCCTTTAGTTTTATTGTTTTCCTGTCATGGGAGGACCTTGTGCTGGAGATAACCATATAAATAAGAGCTGCTGCAGTATATCCGGAGGCACAGCTCCCAGAGGGGTGGGGCTGAACAGGACACCAGCAATTCCAAATTCATTTTTACACCCCACCTCCAGGTCGTCTCAAAGCTTTTGATATGAACATCGAAGGGAAGATCAACAGCTGGGCTGCTTTTCAGCTCACTCACTGCTCTATTTTCAACCCTAGCCAGTAAAAATCAGACTGGCCCCATGCAAGCTCTGTGCTCCAACACCTGGAAGAGCCGGGGAGAGGCATCATACATCCCTGCCGTGAAAGGGGCACAGCATCACCACCACCTCCCCTCGTGCAAGCAAGCTGAAGAGCCAGGTATAATTACTACCTCCACCAGTCCTTTGCACTTTTGCTTATAGTCAGTTTCTGATTTAATTTGCTTCCCCATTCCCATATGTTAGGCTGTTTGTTGGGTTTTGGTTTTTTTCAAAACTGCCACAAAATTTACCTGCTCAGGCACAAAATCCGCTCGCTGACCTTTACCATCATGATTGAGGATAATGACAAATTAATTAGGCTTTACCTGTCTGCTGAAAAAAAAAAATGAAAATTTGCTTGCCTTGGGTGAGCAGGATTTTGGAGGCACGCTAGCTGCCCATTTCCATCTCTGGACTCTCAGACATCAGCAGGGAACATCATCTTTCAAAAGCAAACAGCAAACTACAGAAAGCATAAAAAAAATGCCTTGAGCAGAATGGGTGAAGCACTCACACCCTTACTGACTTCAAAAAAAGTAAATGTTTGCCCCATGGCCATGTTTTTGTTGCCTTCAGCCACAGTGCGGTAGCCATACGCAGCTGGCGAGCTCTGGCTCTGGCAACAAATTCAATTCCAAGTGGAAGCAGAGCATCCTGAAGCTTGGCTTCAGGGATTTTGGAAGCCTCTGCATTACATCGAAGGCAGGGTGAGGATGAGGAGGAGGCAGGAGGTGACAGTGGGTGTCTGCAGTCGTCTCTCGTTCCATCTATGGGCTGATCCTTCCTACCACCACCGCTCTGCGAGATGCTGGTGCCAACAGAAGGTCTCCTGGCCAGTTCTGAAAACGCTTTGCAATTCTCATGTTTGGGAATAAAAACATATATAAATAAATAATGCAAAGCAGTTTAATCACTCTTTGATGTGTTCTGCCTGATTCTCCGATACAAGAGCTGCCCCCCACCGAGCGGGACCAGGGGCAGGGATTAAGCTCTTGGCGTACACACGGAGATGCGAGGCTGGTTACATTGATCTGCCTGCCTGTCACTCTGCATCCCACTGTCACCAGGTTCCCGGAGCGTGTCTGGCTCTTTTCCACCATCCCTCCACCCGGTCAGGCTGGCGGCTGCACTGGCACTGAGCAGGGGATGCTTGCAAAGGGATCCCAGCAGTTATTTCGCAGGAAAACCAAAGAGAGGTGAAAATTAAGAGCATGGATGAACATTTCAGGTAAAAAAAAAAAAAATCCAAGGTCTGAAGTTTTGTTTCCTTGATTCAGTAGAGCAGCTGTGACCATCTGATGAGCTTGATGTGACCATGAGCGGATGGGTGCATTTATCAAGTGAACCCTCTATAGATCATATGGTTCTTCCTGTAGGTTTAAGCCATCAAAAAAAGGCTCTTGGAAACCCAGAGCTGTTTGCATTGCACTGGTGCTGGCAAGGGAAAACTAGATACCTACAGCATAAGCCATACTGAGTTAGAAAAAGGGTCCGTGGCCATCAGCAGATGCCCGACCAAGGATGTATGAACAGGATGAGGTTGATTTCCCAGCTGCTGACCACCTTCAGGCTTCGAGCTGGGTGAGGTTTCTATACGCTGAAGGCTTTTACCATCCTCAAAGGTAATTCGGCAGCTTCTACAAAATCAGGTTGAGGTTTCAGTCCACTGTCCAGTGAAAAAGGGTCATCAGCGAGAAGAAAGTCCCTGCTGCACTTTGGCCAGTGGATACACACAACCTGGAGGAATTTCTCATTTAAATCATGCCAGAGGAACGTCAGAATAAATTGCACAGGGAATTAGAGGAATAAATAATCCTTGCATCTTCAAAGGCAGACTGACCTGGATACTCATAGTCAGGATCAGCAGACTTGAAAGTCAGGGAGAAATCACCTTGACCCAAGAGGTTGATTAAAAGAGTATTTGAAATGGCTGGGACTTTGGGGAAGAGAAACTGGGAAGTGATTTCCACACGGGTAGCTTGAGGGAGCTGCCAGCCAGCTCTCAAAGCATGTGGCACAGTGGGGAGAGGAAGCATTACTGCAATCTCTTGCTTTGAAGACCTCACTCAAAAACGATGCCAGAAATAAGGTTACAATCCAGCCCCACCAAACTGGTTGCTCGCTCCTGGGTTAACCTGAGTAGGTCTGTCTGTCCTCAAGGCACAGTCCCACCAAAGCAGCACTCAAATGCAGCTCAGAGCATCAATCTGCTTCGGATGTGGTAGAGGCCCTCTGACCTCAAGGCATCTTAAAAGAGACGGGTCCAGCTCCAAAAAGTGGCCTTTCCAAAAGGCAGGTCTGTTTTGCCTGGAAATGCCTGCCCAGAGTGCCCTGCCCCTGGCTCTTTTGCCATCAGAAGAGGTTGACAAAAGCGATTTGAGCTTGTGGGGCTCTGAGGAGGGTTTCCCCCAAACCAATAGCATGGTGAATAGGGTTCAGCATCAGACACCTCAGAAAGACCTTTCTTTGAAAAATAATTCTCTTGTAACCTTAAATAGCCTTTGCTTGTTTCCTTCCAGCCAGTCAAATCAACCTGATAGACCCAAGCCCCCAAGCTACAGTCCCAAAGGAGCCAAGCTCTGCCCAGGGACAGCAGTTTCAGTAAGATACACGGACCATGAAGGGTTCCTCAAGCTTCAGCACCAGTCTGTGGAGTCTGGATTAATCCGCGTGGCTCTCAGAAGGCAGAAAACCTCCATTGCTCTAATTAAGCTTCATTCTCTTGCTCTGTACCCTTGTGGGTCCAGCTCCCTGCGTCCCAGCTTGCAAACCTCTAGCAATGCCTTGGAAGGTGAGCCCTTGGCACGGAGGCTTTCAGCAAATGCCGTGAAACCTGCCAGGAACCATTCAGTCCATAATGAGTCCCATTCTCTCCCTAAACAATAATCCCTGCACCCAACAGTGAGAGTTTTACACCTGTCTCTTTGCAGGTCTCCTCCATTGTGAGAAATGGAACCATTTGTGGCTCATCGTTAGGACTGAGAAGTTTCACTAGGAGATGATGTTAAATTTTTTAGGAATATCATCTGCTGCTCGAGGAAAGGGAGATACCAATGAACAATGCGCTCTGACAGCACTGAAAGCAAATATTTTTAGAGGCATAAAAGCTTTCAGATTTCCCAGGTATGAGATGCGCAAAGACTTCTTGCAGGGCCAGCTCCTCCAACCTCACTGAGCTCCCCACCATATCCCCCGTCACGCTTACCTGAGACGATGGTGTAGCCAATGCCCCGGGGACGGCCCTTGTCCTGGTCGATGGCCGTTATCATGCGCACGGTGGTACCCTGGGGAGAGACAGAAGACACAAGTTGCAGACCTGCTGGGGCTCCCTACCAAGGTGTTGCACCTCTTACTGTGGGTCACCTGCTTGGAAGGGATCTTTCAAGGCCATCTAGTCCAACATCCCCACAGGGAGCAGGGACATTTGCAACTACAGCAGGTTGTTCGGAGCCCTGGCCAACCTCACACTTGGTATGGTTCCAGGGGTGGAGAGTCTACCATCTCTCTAGGCAACCTGGGCCAGGGTCTCACCACCCACAGTGTAAAAAGTTTCTTTTCTCCTCTCCAGTCCAAATCTCCCCTCTTTTAGTTTAAACCCATCACCCCTTGTCCTGTCACAATAGGCCTTGCTCAAAAATCTGTCTCCATCTTTCTTATAGATCCCCTTGAAGTCCTGGAAGGCCGTAAGGAGGTTTCCCTGGAGCCTTCTCTTCTCCAGGCTAAGGTCAGTGTGGTAGACACAGCCATCAGTACTCAAGGAGGAAGAGGAAGGAAGGACTGAAGATGCAGCATTGGCAAAGCCAAGACCCATCTCGTCACAGCACCACAGCTGGCAGGCAAAAGCAGATGCTCCTCCACCACAGAGATTTTGACTCTGCAGTCCCTCAAGTACCAAAGACAACAATTCCATCTCATTAAGACCTTCAACACTGGTCACTGCACCCGTTTTATCTACTGCTGGCTTCCCAGTATCGATCAGTCCCCTTCTCCCCCTGCATTTTTCAAAAGAAGCACCCTAGATGATGAGGGATGCTCACACTGACCATTGGCCTCCAGCTGCATAACTGAGAGAGGTGCAGAGATTTTAACTGAAACCTTTCAGGAGGAGGAGAGTTGGACAGATGCTGAGAACAGGGGATTGCCCACAGGCAAGAAAAGAACCTTCTGCAACTGCCAGATCACCCATCTCACCCTTCATCCTCTTTCTTATAGCCCAGAAGAAAGATTCATGAGGCCAAGAGTCCCCCAAACCCAATGAAGAACATAAGCGACCTCAAATTCTTGCTTCTCAATGAAACCGTCACACCCTTGTGTCAGGTCCATAAGTCAGCCATACTTTCCCCACCGCACTGCAGCGAGCCCACGTGAATACAAACGTGGGCCACGAGCACATAATTAATGGAGTGTGAAGGAAATTTACAGCTTGGCTGTTCTTGTTTTCATTGGTTTAGTAACAGTGAGAAAAGAAGCCTTTTTTTTTCTTTTGCCCTCAAAGGAAATGTCAACAGAGGCGTTTGCATATTTAATGAGGGACAGGCAGCGTTGAGTTTGCCCTGCAATACATCTCTTGAAGGCCAAAGGGAAAGCTGCTGCAGAAACATCACTGGTGGAGTGCAGGGACTTGCTGTCTTCTCTCTTTCCAGTGGCTCGATGGAGATGCTCGGCTGCTGCCTGCTGTAAAGAAGGCTCGTGGGGCCAGACAGGCTGATCATTCCCTGATCTCTGAGGGCATTTCCATGGACTCCTTAAGTAAATCCACGTTATTAACCGAGAACATTAGCCATAAATCCCAGGTCACTGGCCTTTGAGCAGCACACGGCTGGCGAGGCTCAGCAGCCACTGGAGAGCCTCTAAATCACTCACACTAACTGTGCTTTCCAAAGGAGCAGGGTAGATAAAAAGCACAAGAAGAAAGGAGAAGGTGGGAATGCAGAACAAGAGCTGTGGAAAAGAGGGGAAAGCAAAATGAAGGGGGGGAGGGGGGAAGGAGAAGGGCCGCTGGGAGAAGCAAAAGGATGAGCAGTGGTGAAAGGTTGGGAGGGGAGGAAGGGGAATCTCATTTGCCTCAGAGATATCCATAGGAAAGAAATTACCCAAACATTCACTCAAATGAATGAGGGTTGCTAGAGAGCACACGAAGGTTCACCCGGTCCTTGGCAAGCCTGTGGTGATGGCTTCCACACTGCTGGTTTTTGACACTGGGTCTCCTCCCCTTCTCCTTGCAGCCGTGTGTGTCTCCTTCTCCACAACTCCCTTCAATAGCCCCTCCTGGGGCATTAGCCACACTTCACCGGTTTCTGAGAAACATGCTGGAGTAGAGCTGAGCTCCCTGTTGTTCATGGATGTTGTGTCCTGGGACCATGGCAAGAGCAGGGACCTGGACACCTCTTTGCATCCCACCTGGTTTCCATCCTTCCTGCCACCTCTCTCCCAAGAGTCTTTCAACATCCACAAGACTGTCAGATCCCAGCTCCTGGGAATGGATGATCCCTCCCTGAACATCCACACAATGTTTAGGATCAACCTTGATCCCTCTGGGAAAGAGGTTGCCCACCATACCAGCAGACATAACTAACCAGAGAGAAGAGACTTAGAAATGAGAAAACATGCTAAACTAAAACAAGCCCGTGATCCCAGCCATGACACGATGGTAAAGATCGACCTCTCAGCAACCACATCTCAATAATTTCCAATTTCTCCTCCAAAACCCTACCGGATCCACAACGCTATTCCTTTCCTATCTAGGTCTTGGCACAGCAAGGGCAGTAGATGTTGGGTCCTGGCTCCCTGAGGTAGCCAACTGCTCCCCTAAATTGAGGAGTCCCTCCCACCATCTCCAGCCAAACACATCTGGTAAGGCTTCCACTTACTCATGGAAACCCTAAGTTGACTTCCAGCACCGAAAGCTCGGCCCAAGTCTCACCTCAGGTATTTGTAGCACAAACTTGAAGCCATTGGAAACTCCCAAATATTCCTGACATTTCTTAAAACAAGCAACAACTTTCCTGTCTACCACAGACAACGGTGGCTGCAAAGAAAGGACTTGGCTGGTGGGTAGAGACTGAAGCACCAGAACAGAATAACCCTCTCCCCTCTAGGGAAGGAGGAAGAAGGTTTAGAAAAGTAATAATCTGGAAAACCCTATGCTTAAAAAAAATAAGGCAAAGAAAATAAAGAATGGCACATTATCCAAACAAAATCTGAGGGTTTTCTGAAGAGGGGCAGGGGTAAATCAATCCTTTTTTAATAAAACCCTGAGCTTTTAATAAAGTGTTCACACTGATGGACTGGAAATACTGTAAGAAAGAATTAACTCAGAGCTATCAAGACTCTAGGGCAAAAATAGCACTGATTCTACATTATTTCTTCAACCCAAGGAGTTTTGGGAGGAGGAGGAGGAGGATAGGGCTGAAGAATTAAAACTGTTTTAATGATATTTGACATGTATCTGTACCAGCAGATGTACCATCTGTACCTTGCGATGCAAGGAAATACAACTGCTGGTCTTGGGACCACATGTCACTGGGCTCTGCCTCTCCTCTTGCCTTCATGTGGCTCCTTGCAGGATGAAAGACACTCTCCTAGGCCTCATCTTAACTCTTAGCAAGTGGATTCCTTCTCTTTCACCCTCAAAGTGAAATGGTGATGCTGCCTGGACCATGCACCAGCTGAGGTCCACAAGCAGGGGCTCATCAGACCAATGGCTTCTCCACAAATTGTCCCCCCGACCTCCAGCCACTGTTAACTGGGTTGGAGAACATCAACAATGCTCTCCAGCCTACAGACGCTGTCTGGATGGGCACCCAAACAGACTCATGATGAAAAATATGTCGTCAATGAGCTTTGCCGCAGCTGCAGGCTGCTTTGGTGCACTCGGGAGAGACATCTGAGGCACACTGGGGATGATTAACAATGTCAAGGTTTAAGCTACAACACCTCCAGGGACGGCAATGTCACTCCCCACTGCATCCTCTTCCTTTGCCTGATAAGACTTTTCTTTCTTCTCAGTATCTGAATAAGCATGTACCCAAAATGCTTCGAAATCATGCTACCAGATCCCTGCCTGAGAAAAATATGAGCGACAACGGTGCTTCTCTCCCCTCTCGCACTCCTCCACCCCTTTCTCTTCTTCTTCTCCTCTTACAGGATTAGGGACTTGAAAGGCGCAGCCCAGTCTTGCAGCAGGAGGAGGAGGAGGGTGGGGGGAAGTGCTTCAGAAAGCTGACACAGTGGGGGAAAAAAAAAAAATCCTATTTCTCACTTCTTAATTCCAGTCAATTCCAGTCAAAGGGCTGATAGAGATCTGTTTGCGGTAATTTGCTGCAGTTTATCCACTCTTTTCACCTTCTATCGGCTCTTCACTGCCAGGCTGGCTGACATGCTGTTACCAGAGTGAGGAAATTAAAATTTGATGCAATAATCCCAACTAAGAAGGATTTTATTAGGTAATGTATACACTTCAGATGAGGCCTGATACATTGATAGAGGAGCACAGACACGCCGCGCACCGCAGATAAAAGAGAGGCGAGAGAGTCGGACAGCGGGCGCATGGAGCAGTGGCAGATTTGGGGCCGTGATGAGGGGTGTCGAGCACGTATTGACCCGCTGAGCCTGAGGGCAAGACAAGTGTCACCCACAAATGCTCTGAAGCCTACTGGTTTGATCTGGAAGCTTGGTTTTGGACAGTAGTTGGCCAAACTCAGACTCCTCACTCAAATTTGCTGTTAACCTTTTGATAACCAAGCTGTTCTGCAGGGTTACAGCTTCCACTCTGCATGCACAACTGGCTCCTTTGGGTGGGAGGGCAGAGCTGATGAGACAACTTCCCACAGAGAGACAAAAAAGCACATGTTAAATACCAGGCTTGCCATAGCGAACCATCTCCTTGTTTCAGCAGTGGAGATTTCTCTCAGGAAGGATGGGACTTGGAGTCCAAACCAAACGGCAACACCAGTCAAAGTATCACCCACATTCAGCAGTTACTGTCTTCACCGCGTCTCTGGTGGCACCTATGTATCTTGGATACTCAGTACCTTTGGAGATGTCTACACTGGGCCAAGAGGAATTTAAATCTCTAAACTCATCAGAAAACTGCTAATGGTTTGGTGAACATTCCATTCATTCGGTTTCTTCAGATTACACAGCAATTATTTGCTGCTTTGCCCACGGAAGACATTGTGCGTTCTGGGAATAATCGTGATGCACGTCAGCGTTTCAACACAAAGAGATCATTGAGCTCCAGACTTAATATGTATCATTAATTTGAGAGATCGCCTTTCTTGATACAAGGTCACTCCATGAAGGTGATGCAGTGTATAATTTTTGATCCTCGTAGGACTTCTGTTTCTACAATTTCACCCTTTTCCCCCTAAGTTATGGGAGTTCTAAGTAGTGTTTTCTCTTCCCTGCAGCTTACACTGCCCACCCTATAAATACTCCTTAATCTCAACAGTGCTGGAACACATAAAAATTTCCACTTTGTGGAAGTGATTCATGAAGTCATTTTTTTGGGTCAGCTTTGGGCCAGCAGATAGGCAATCTGCTGTCTGACCACAGGATTTGGGACAGTAGGACTCAGCCCTATTAATGCAGCACTCTCCGGGCTGTCAAGAGGCAGTGCTTTGCTCCAAAGTGAATTAAAAAGCATTAACTGAAGCGAGATGGAGTTTCCTCCATCCCTTCATGAGCTGAGCCATCAGGAGCTTCACAGACCTTACGGGATGCACGTGTGGTACGGATGCCTACCACACCATTTTAGGACAGAAGGTGTTTTTTCCATTCACTTAGAAAAATATTCACCCTATAGACAAAGTGATGGGATGCACAGATGTGCCTTGGGAAGGTGGATGCTGCTAGAGCAGGGCTGGTGCTTGGGCTGAGGGTCCTGGATATCCTTGTTGGGAGCAGAGCAAACAGGTCTCAAAGCCAAAGCCCTCAAAAAAAAAACCCTCTCAAAAAAAGCCCTGCTGTATTTAGAGACGGGGAGATGTTTTCCACAAACAGCGAGTTTGCTGGCAAACCGAGCTGTAGAAGAACCAAAATGATTGGATCAATTTGGCAAATCCTGGGGGAAAATGCTCCAAGTTCTGAAATGGCTGATGATTCTGGCATTTTCAAAATGGCCTCATTTTAGGAACGTTTAAATTTTTCTTTCAAGTTTTCTATCAAAAATGGCACGTGTATACACCATGGGGAAGAAATGGGGCGACTCTGTGCTAAGAACAACAGAAAACCGTTTTAAAATCCAAGAAAAGCCATTTAGGAAAAGATTTTAGTAGAGTTTCAGGCTTCTCAAACCTCCTTGCTTAGGCTTCATTTTCTTTTTTTAAACAGGGCAAAATATTTTGGAGCTGGCTTGAAACACGTTGTTTCAGAAAGGAAAAGGTATTGGGTGGTCTTTGGATGCTGTTTGGATATTGCAATTCAGAGCGTTGGCACTTTAGCATGGAAACGGAGCTCCTCTATGCACCCAAGCCACAAACACAGGGGCATGGAAATAAGGATGAATATCTCTGCGAGGAAGAGGTCTTCCTCCAGCTTTGTTTGGGTACTTTGTGCTTTCTGTCCCATCCCCTACTCCATCCTCCCTCGGCCCCCGGCGCAATACCACGGTCACACAAGTCCGAGCAAAGCAGCAGCCCTTACCGGAGGCGAGTTCTCATAGATGTTTGTGCTGTAAGGCAGGTTGATGAAGATGGGATCCATGTCCTGTACATCCGTGATGGTGATAGCCAGATTGGCCAGAGTGGACAGCGGTTTGTTTTTATCTTGGTCCTTTTAAAAAAAAGAAGGGTTGACGGGGAGAGAGAGAAAAGATTTCTATCAGAAAAATAGAATTACTCAACAGTATTAAGTCTCTCACAGGTGTAGTTTGGTCAATATTACTGAACAGTCCAGGTAATCATCTCTTTTCCAAGCTGCCTGCTGGAATTATTGTCCACTGTACCTCCCTCTAAGTTGAAACACAATATGCATTCCATTCCAGTATTAGCCTTTTCAAATCCAGCAAGCACTAATTTAATTTTCATCACGTTTTGGCCAGAAAAGAAGCAATGCCGTTCAACGTACCCTTCAAAAAATCTCAATTCCCTCCTAATGCAGATACACCTCAAGGCACCTCCGCACTGGGGAGACCCAGGTTTGGTCTCCCAGCAGACCTTTCTACCAGCACATCACAGGCAAAGGGCTGCTTCTGGTTTTGTAGGAGGTCTTGGCGCTCACACAGAAGGAAATGGAAACTCAAACTGCAGGATATGTCCTTGTAGTAGCGACCTCCTTTCTACTGGGCTAATAGTTTTGGCTCTGATAAACTACAAATCTCTCCCTCCTGCCCTGCATGGGGACTGGGAGGATTGGGGTAACCAGGAGCTGCCTTTCGAGGCAAGACCTTTCAGATCATTGAGTCCAACCATTAACCCAGCGTTGCCAGGTCACCGCTAAACCTCAGCACCACATGTACGCATCTTTTAAACATCTCAAAGAAATCCCTTTTCTGATTTCTGCTCTGGAGGGATACCATAAACTGGGCAGAGCTTGGTTTTTATATTCCATTTTATTTGCAGTTGCCACCCACTTTTACATTCTAAACCCAGGGAGAGGTTCGAGAAGGTGGGTTAAATTAACGCACCAGCCTTTAAGCTGGGGAAAAAGGATGTTTTCTTCTTTACATCCCATCACAACCCATCAGAATGGAGCCACAAGACCAGAGCAAGACACTTCTCCACCAGCTTGTCCTGACAGTGCCCTTCTGTCACTGGTTTTCTTGTTGGAGTCTTGTCCCATGGGTCCTCAAAAGTGACCCACGTACCTACCACCCTTTCCCAGAAGGGCAGGAGCAATGCAGATAACGCACAAAGGGAAGGAAACAAATCTCTCCTTATCCCCTAATCAAGCACCGTAGTGAAAGGCAACCACAAGAGGTTACCGCACGCTTCTGCGAAAGCGGCTCTGAGCAGCGGCAAGGACTGATTGCCAGAAGATTAATGTTAATTTAAACTGTATTCAACAACACAGCTTGTACATTATCCTCTTAACCTGCAGGCCTCAGCGTTTACGGCCTGGATGGATGCTTATTTCTGACTCGCATTCTGCCATCAGCATTATCAAGTTGAAGTCTTTCGTTTCCTCAGCTAATATTGTGGGCTTTTTTTGCTCCCCTCCCCTTCGCCTCTTAAATTTTGGGTAAAAGATTACAGATCGCACTGAAGAATCAGGTACGTGTCACATTTCCTCACCTACTGTTGTTCAGGCTGCCGTTTCCAGCCTCCTTCTGTCCTTGCTGCCACGAGCCCTGGGATGAAATGGCTTCTGCCAAGGCTCCATAGCTCTTCTTACAGCCCTTGAGACCACCCTGAATTCACCATCAACCCCGTTCCCACTCTGGACCATGCAAACTCTTCATCAAGCAGGCAAGAGACTGCATTTGCTCTTCCAGCTCCTGATATGTCAGCACAACTCTCATCCTCCTTCCTGGGCCAAGCTTTGCCCTGGGATCTCTCTCATTGCCTTTCCACTAGAAATCACCAGCACCCTGCAACTGAGCAGAGGACATATTCCCACAGCTGCAGTCAAGCCCAGTTCAGAGACTTAAATAGTAAGTTTTTGAACTCCTGGAGCTGGAAATCACAAGAACCAGGAGTGTATTAGGCAGCAAGTACCAGATATGCCCCCGTTTTATCTTTGCTGGTAACTGCACGAGGGATATGGGGCTAGATGGAGTTGGATGGACATCCTTGAAGATGTGATGACACACATCCTTGTGTCCTTGAGGAAAGCAGAACGAGACATGAAGGAAGAATGGCACTTTTCCATCAGGGTTTGTGTCTGGTGCCATGTTTTGTAACCCACTAAATAGTTCAATAGCACATCCCGAGTTGGCAGAGACAGGCAGGTCCTCTTATGGTTGGAGCATTTGAAAAAAAAACAGGCTATGTTTCAGAAAAAAAAAAAAAAGAAAGCTCCTGGGGAAAATTCCACAGCCTCAAATATACAAGGATCGGGCTGAAAGGTTGAGCTGTTTGCCTGTGGCCCTGCAGAGTCTACGAATGCCCAGTCTCAGTGGCTGTGGAGAGCAAAGCCGCCTCGTGCAGCCCTCCACCTCCTTGTGACATTTGTGGTTCTGCATCAAGACAATGATCTTGATTAAATCACATGCTTCAAGAACTCTAGCCAGCTGCCTGGAGGGGTTGGGAAAGGTTTCCCCCCTCCTCTCTTGAATGCAGAGCTGGTCACATGTATTGTAGGGTTGAAGCTCACCTTTCTCTGTTGCATCTGAGATGGGAAAGGAGCCATCATCCAGAGCATCTGCTGATGTGATGCTCCTCATTCATAAGTTCCCTATTGAGCTCTCACAAAGTTTGACACCAGGAAAGAAGCTTCCTATTCAGGTGAGGCATGAATTTGCCATGGTGGCCACCTGGACACACATCTCCCAGGGGTCCCCTCCTAGTAGGGTGGCATTGACTACAACTAGGACCTTGGTTTCTCCTCCTCTGTCCACCAAAATCTCTGCTTTTACTGAGTGAGGTTCAGGGGGTTCAATACTGGTGAATCCACCTGTTCTAAATCCATGATGCACAAGGAATGAGACTTGAGAATTTAATGGTCCGTACGCCCTATACTGGATTTCTTCACCAAGGGAAGCACTGCGATTTGAAACTACCCAGGCACTGCCTTGCTAAAATACTTCCCTAAGCGGAAAATGCGGGTTGTGCCCAAGAAGATGCCAGAGTAGAGAAATAAAATAAATAAACAGGAGCTCCTTCCCTATTGCTGTCCCTCCAGAAAAGGCCTCCTCCCACCCTGCATGAGTCAAGGTAAGACTCACCGTGGCGTTGACCTGGAGCTGGTACGCCTGGGTCGCCTCATAGTCCAGCTCCCGTATCACCGACACGATGCCACGGCCGCTGTCGATGGCAAAGAAATTGGAAGGAGGCTGGAAGGAGTAAAGCACACTGCCTCCTGCCCCCTGGTCCGGATCCGTGGCGTTCACGATGAAAATCGGAGTGCCCACTGGTGTATTCTGAATATAAAATTGAAAAAAAATAATTATAGTAACAGATCAGTAAAACTGCACCAGGCTATTTTCCCCATCGAATGCACCTCAGCAATTTCCTTTGCCCACCAGAAGGGATAGCTAGAGCTCCAAGAACTTCAGTCTTGTATTTTCAGGGCATTTATAAGTTATACAGCTGTTTTCTTTATTACAGTATTGCAGCAGCCAGAATAGTCGTTACACACTTATAATAATACTCATACAGCTGTGGTGAAGACAGCGCTCTATTCACAACCCCGTCTTTTTCCCAGACATCACAACTTTGTGGCAAAATTACTCTCTTTGATGAAACTTGCTTTCTGCCCAAAGGCACTTTTATTTTCAGCGCTGATTTCCCTCTCCTGTTTTCACCACCAGGCATTAAATATCAGAGAGCCTCCAAAAAAAAAAAAAATAGCATTAAATGCAACACAGAACTTTATGTAAAATTCAAAGTTACAGTTTCCACAGCAACTACAACCTGGCCCGATTAACGCAGGCATTAACAGTTTAAATCGTCATAAATCTGGAACTCATCTACATGCATAAAATACGCAGCTGAGTGCACAAAATCAGCAATGGCAAGTGCAGTTTGGCACTTCTTATTGTTTAACTTCCCAGCGGGGAGAACAATTATCCATTTTTGGTGGAACAGCTGCATGTTCCTATGCAAATCTTAAAATGCATATTCTTGTCCTACTCGAAAGGCAGAAAAACACAGCAAAAAGGCTTTGCTGGGAACCCGGGCTGCAGGTACATGAGTCTGTCCGTCTGACACAGTCGGAGCCACGTGAAGGGCTGGAGAGGAGCTGAAACTTGAAAGGGAGACAGTAAAGGTCGGAAGCGAGATGTGACAGTGGCTGGTTACGGCCGGTGGGGATAACCGCGGATTATTTCTGCAAACCTCTTCCCTGAGCGTCTGCGTCTCGTTGTTAACTTCGTTGGTATTAAATTGTTCGCCCTCAGCCTGTAGAGAAGTGCCGTGAAGTGCCGAGGAGGTGGAAAGAGGACTTGAGGAGAGGCAGAGCTTAGAAGATGGGGTGCTGCTTCCAAGTAAAGCTCTTCCTGCAAATCCTTGGTCATAGCTGAGCAACGAATTGAGCCATTTTCAGGTTTTTGGAGGAACCACAAAGCTTGCAGAGAACCACAGCAAGGCGATCCCAGCCCATCACCTCCACTAGAAAGCACAAGAAACGAAGCCTCCACACCTGGAGGTCTGATTTAACCAGACTAATACTGAGTGATGGCACAGAAAAGAACCAAAGCATCTGGATTTCCCCCGGTGAAGCTCAAACCAGAAGAAATTTGCCTTCAAGGCAAGTGTCAGGATTTGCTGTGAGCTTGGTCAGGCGGAGTGGGGAATCCAGGACATATCCCACATCTCATATTCCTCTGTCCAGGCCTTGGACACTCATCTGCACATGTGCCTCACACCTCCCTGCCCTCGCATCCAGCCATGCGGCGTTGCAAGGATGTTCTGACATCTCAACTTGCCTCGGGCTCCAGCGAAGCTCCACTTTCTTTACTTCACTGTCACTTCTGCCGAGGTGCAAGAGTGGCAGTTCCCACCTAGATTTTTTCAATGGCTTTGTTTTTGGGTTTTTTTTTTCCTTCCCTCTAAACGAAACTGCTAAAGAAGCCTCACAGGGCACGGCCTGAGGATTACTTTTTAAAGCACCTGCAAGGGTTTTTTTTGTGATCAGAAATCATAAAAGCATAAAAGATAGAGCTAGAAGGGACCTCAAAAGAGAAACTTGCCCCCATGCTACACTTAAATCATTTCCACCCTTCAAGCCTTCTAGCAATGAAGACACCACGTCCCCCCTTCAAGCCCGTTTGTCCCGGCAGTTTGCCATCCTTTTCCCTCACAACAGCTCATTTTCTGGCACGCTTATCCCAGCTCTGCCCTGCTGCCATGTAAGCCCTTGACTCTGGGCCATGCACACAGCACATTAATCCTGGCTTCTGCATTTAGGTGGCTTGGGAAGAGGGACTTTATCAGCTCAGGAGGCATGTTGTGGCGAAGAAGCCCTTTCCTGGGGGGCTGTGGTGGGTGTTTGCTTTCTGAGCACTCCCAAGACACCTTTATAGACAGGACTGGAGCATATCCCCATCCCTCTTTCTGGGTTACCTGCCTCACCCAAGCCATCATCAGCTGGCAACAGCCCCAGAGCATCCCACAACCCTCCTCTCTTTGCTGCCAGAGCTCTGCTTCAACCGCCACCATCCACATGCTCCAACAACTCCCTTCTTAAATTCCTCCCCCATAGACACCAAGGTATCAATGTCAAGATGAAGAGCATTACAAATTAACCATTAATAGGGGCGGAGGAAGGAAGAGGCAAGGAAAGAGTAGATACCAGGGTTGCACCGATAAGGTCTGGGGTATGTTGTCCGCTAGGAATAATAATATTCATAAGGATAAAGCTGGACTTGATGAATATGTTTCCTCTTCTTTTTAAGTGCCCCTCACCACTCCTTTTAACATGCAAATCCGCTCCGGTCACCCGTGATTATGGGGCTGCGCTGTTGGCTGTGAAAAAGAAGAGCTTGATTTGCCCAGCATTGTATTTCAGACAATAGCCCAAAAGCAGGCTTTGAAGAGAGTTCATCTCCTTATCCTTCCAAAGGAGAAGCTGTCTGGAGGGACACAGAGGTCACCAGCTTTGGTGCCATCAGCTCTGGTCCCTGCAGGCATGGCTTGAGCTCTGACTTAGTAATTACTATATTTTTATCTTGATTTTACAGCTTTGCTGACCAGGTCCCTTCATTGGCCAGGATAGCAAAAGCCATATAAGCTGGGTGTGAGCTCTGGACAAAAGTCTAGCTGGTCATGTGAAATAGCCATGAGCATCTACACCAAAATGTCTGAGGGACTAAGACGGAGCCCAGGGCAGGACCTCAGCACCGGGCACCCACAGGTATGAAGGTTGGTCGATTTAGGAGGAGAGACATGCTCCTGGGCAGTAAGAGGAGTGTTGCAAGAGCTTGAAGCAGAACAACACAGTCCCCACCCGTGGAGATATTCAAGGTCAAGCTTGACAAGGCTCTGAGCAACTTGATCTAATTGAGAATGTCCCTGCTCACTGCAGGGGTGTTGCACTAGATGACTTTTAGAGGTCCCTCCCAACCCAAACCAGTCTATGATTCTATCAAATCTCTGATAGTGCTTAAAGTGCACAGGTCAGTGGGAAAATTTCACTATCAAACACATACCCAAATTCCCTACATCCTTTGACACTAGTCACTAGTCTAGACACTAGACAAAGGATGCAGGTCTGTAAAAAGGGCTCTGAAGAATGCTTTTTTTTTTTTTTTTTTTCCCCCTCCAGCTTAATTTCATGCAAAATACCCCTCCTCTGGCAAGGCAAAACCAGTTGGGTGATGCAGACATCCCGTACCAATAGTCCTCCTGGAAAAGAGGCTTCATTTTCAATGTTCACAGGACACAGGCAGGACTCTGAAGAATTGCAAACTGTCTGCCTTAAAAAGCATAAGAAGTATATACTTAAAATCCTCTTGCCATTTTTTTTTTTGGGGTCAAACAAGCTCAAGATATTCCTCAGCAGGGAGGCTGACGTCTTTATTTCTCACAAGATGAGGCCCATCATCTAAACAATGGAGCAAAACATCTGTATAAACAGAGCTGGCTGGGGTTTGTGTTTGATGGTAAATAACAGGCAGCAGGCACAGTCCCAGTGAGATGTGACTGGAGAGCCCCTGCACCAGCTCAAGATGAATCCTGGTTCTGCTTTTTCAGCATTTGGTCCTATTTAGAGGACCCTTCTGTATGTCCCTCAGAGCTCTTCTTCCTCAGCAAAGTTAATTGTGGTTATGCTTAGTTCCCTAACAGGCAAAAATAGAAAATTCTACCTTTTTTTCTGTCCAGAAAAATAATTAAAAAAGGCAGACAGACGACAGCCTACAGGTGCTTGTGGTAAACAGGTGGGTTTTCTACATGAGTCGCCAAATGTTGTCATTTTTAAAAGCTTTCACCTCTCTTCAGCAGCCAGCAATGAAGCTTCACTCACTCCAGAAAAAAAAAACCTAGTGACAAAACCGTGTCATATCATTGCATCTTTGTTACAATGCCAGCAGATGTGAGATAAAAATAAACAGGCAGACAGATGTCTCCTGCGGAGAAGGAGGGCAAATGGGAGTGGGACCTGCTCTGGACCTGTCTCCAGCACCCCATCCTTCATCTGATAGCTCAGCAGAAGCAGCTCTGGCACCCATATTCCCCTCCCAGGCAGCTCCAGGAGTTAAAGGGTGATCCAGCTGCAACATCACTGAGTTGCATGGACATGGGGTGCAAGGTAGAGGGGCTGTTTGTGACTTATTTTGCAATAAAAGCGTAAAAAAAAGGCTCAAATTGTTGTAGGAAGAAGCTTGGGGGAGTCTGTTTGCCAGAGAGAAATACTGAACGGTAACAGTGCGTACATCCAAAGCCCCAGGAAGCCCAAAAGAAAAGCAGTGAGTTATAAGAGTAGACTACTCCATTTCCATGCAAGGATAGACTTGGATTAAAATAAAGGATGAACAACCATAATATCCCTGCCCAAACACAAAAGGACATTGCTGCACGAGGCAAGGGTGAAGGAGACATCAAGACCTTCCCTCTCGCCCAACACCACAGCAGTACCATGAGGCAATTCGAGTGACCAGAAAGAAGTTGGGTTTCTATCCAGAAGTTCTCGTAGGTATGGATCAAATGTGGCCCACAGCCCTGGTCTGGGCTGTCGCCTTCCATGCAACCCTCCAGCATGAGGGATTGGACACAAACACATCCTGTGTTAACTCTGGTGTGTTGACACCAAAGCATCATACGATGTTCTCTGCAAAAGGGCAGCTAAGGCTGAAGAAAAAGCAATCAGAAAAAGAGCCTTTTAAAAATATCTACAGCTCACTCCAGCCACACCTACAGTCCTTAATATCTTATTATGAATCCTTCTAGAAAACGCATAATATTTCTGATGGATGCTGCTCCAACGCACAGCGCCCCTACGAGGCAGGTTACAACCCGGAGAAGATGCAGGTCCTGGGGGTACAACATGTCCTACATCAGGCAGATGACAAGGCTGAACACAAGGGGTGCTGTGCAGGACTCACCTAAAAGTCAGAGTACAATCTCCTCCTGTCTATCACCACGTATTCCCTGAGGGTGGGTGTTTCAGAAGCACCAGGGACACACCAGCACAACCAGAACCAGAAATGGGCTGGGTCAGTAGCTTCTGAGGGAAAAAGAAAACCTCCCAAAATCAAGGAAAACATCAGAGTGGACAATTTTTAAGGCACAGATAAAGCTATATGAACAAACTTTTTTACACAGGGCTGAAATGAAAAGGTTGTTTGCAGAAAAAGCAGTGTCCGCATTGTTTCACCAGCCCCACGGAGCCTGTTCCCAGGGTGTATAAAACCCTCCAGCTGTCAGAATGGTCGTTCACCCTGCTAACAGAGATTTGCACAGTGCCTGAGAGAGCTTTTCCACCCCAGCGAAACCATTTCACGGGCCACAGGCTGCCAACACCTTGAGCATGCCTTGATCCATCCGTCTCCTCCAACCGGTCTGACACTGGGCACCCTGTGGGCAAAGGGTTGAGAGGAGGAATAGTGGCGCTGACTTTTTTACAGCACGGTCAAAGCCCGGTAGATGTAAAGCTGGGAGATGAAGCAGAGGAGATATGGGAGTTAGTTTCTCACATACTCCCTTCTCCTTACGTGCATCAACTTTTCCAACCGACAGGCAGGAAGTTGCCAGCTTTGGCCGGGCACTAGAAACATTCACTTGGGTTTATTTGGGCATGGGACTTCCAAACAAAAAAGATGCAGACAGGCTGGAGAGGGTCCAGAGAGGGGCCGTGAGGATGATCATGGGACTGGAAGAGCTGCTGCATAAAGATATGCGGAGACATCTGGGCCTGTTCAGCCCTGAGAAGAGAAGGCTCAGGGGAGACCTTATCACCATGTCCCAGTACTTGAACAGTGGCTAACAAGAGGAAGGAGACTCCCTTTTCACAAGGAGTCACGTGGCAAAAACAAGTGGGAGTGGTTGCAAGCTGCTCCAGGGGAGATTTCGCTTGAAGTCCAGAAGACAACTTTACAATGAGAACAATTAAACACTGGAATAGTCTCCCAAGGGAAGTGGTTGACTCCCCTATATTAGGCAATTTTAAAACTCAACTTGACAGGGTGTTGGGCCAGCTCACTTCAACCAACTTGTGATTCTGTAATTTTAATTTCTTTTTTTTCACTTGAAAGGTTGGACCAGATGATCCTTGACGTCCCTTCCAACCTGGTATTCTGTGATTCTATGGTTCAAACCTGTTCCCCATCTCTGGTGGCTGGCCACATAGAGAACCTCCATCTGACCTCCCAGGGCAAAGTCACCCAGCAGAAGCTGGTAGAAACAATTAGGATGCGGCCGGGCGCGTGTGCTGTAGCCATGCAAATAATGTGGAAAAACGGCAGGCAATCTGGCCGAACAGCTGTCTGAAGGTCGATGAGATGAGGCGACGCAAACGGACCGGGGGGCACGAAGGTTTGAGCAGCAGGCAGCCTACTGAGCCACCCGCCCTGTGATCTTCTCATCGGTACTGAAACAGCCTCGCCAGTCCTATTTCAGGTCTTTTTCCACCCCCTTGCATCAAGGCAGGGGCTGACTGCTCCCATCAGGAGATGCTTCGCTGCTTCGCGCTCCTCTTATATCTCAGGTCAACCTATTACTCTTAAATCATTCCCTGCTGCTGTTCCTGGCGGCTCTTTTCCCTCTCCCTGCTTCTTCCCGCCGTGCAGCAGGGCGGATGAAAGGAGCTTTGCGCTCTCTACTAAAAAGATGGCTCAAACATCACTCTGCTCGAGTCCGAGGCGCTCCCACAAATCTCACCTTGTTGCAGGGTGAGAAGAAGGTTCCACACCTCTTGCTCCAGGCCCATCTCAAAGGTGCAACACAACAAGAGCCAACACTGAATCCAAAGTGCTCTTCTGCTACAGCTCAAATCCTGCCTTCCTCATCCCCTGAGTTACCTATGATAGATTTAAGTCACCTCTTCCCGTCCAAGTCTCATTTGCTGCAGGAATTAGAATTTGCTTGAGTTGGAAGGGACCTTAAAGATCATCTTGTTCCAACCCTCCTGCCATGGGTAAGGACACATTCTACTAGAGCAGGCTGCTCAAGGAAAGCCAGAATGAGTGCCAGTTCCTCTTCCAGACTCTGCCTAGAAGAAAAAAAAAACAACAAACTAGCCTCAGGTTTTGGTTTCCCTCCGCAGGCTTCATCTCGGAAGCGACCCGACTGCCAGACTGGGTCCCTCGCTCGCGTGCCAGCTCTAAATGCTCTCCTGGATGTGTGCAGACTTCCAATTCCTGTATTCTCTATTACACTTTTAATTACATTTATTAATTGCATTACGGCTAGTCCGAGCCAAGCAATTTCCAATTTCAAAGTTTGATTTTAAAACCTGATAATTTCCTTTCTATTTTTTTTTAATTTATTTTTTTTCTGGTTGAAATTCACTCCACCTTTCAATCAGCTCTCCTTAATATGTATCTCTTGTTGCTATCTCTATTAAGTGACCTCCCTCATTATCGGATGACACTGGCAAACGGCCACCGCAGAGCTATAATTCAATTGAGGGGCTTTTGAAAACACCATAAACACAGCTGGAATTAGATGCATTATAGGAGCTGGATAACAGCACTTGGAGCTGAGAGCGCTTATTCACAGCAGACATGCCCCGACTCAATGCACGGCGCTGAAGAAAGGGACATGGCAAGCAGCAAGCCCCCAGGGGAAGTTTTCCAGGTCAGCAGAACAACAGGAGTTAGCAGGACAAGAGGACGCAGTGGACAAAGGGCAAGAGGCCACCAACGGGAGGGAGATGATGCTCTGGTGTCCCAGCTCGCTTCTTCCAGTCCAGAAATGCCCCATGTCTCACCCATGGTAACTCTGCCATTGCCAGCACAGGGCTCAGATGGCTGATTTATGGCACAGCAGCCCCAAAAGATGGGTGCACATTGGCTCCGTCACCTTTCCTTGTGGCACCTGTCATTTCTGCAGTGCAGGTCTTGAGGGGTGAGCCCAGGAGGAGCAAGAGAAGGCAGCTAGGAGAGGAAGAAAATGTGAAAAAGCAAAGAAACTCAGCATTCTCTTCCTTAGAACTTGCCAAGTGGCTCTGGCCACTGCCCTTTTCCAGGCTAAAGTGGGACGTGTCACTCCCCTGCTCTTGGGAGCAGCAAAGTGACCGCACAGCTCAAGCACTCATCCAGAATGGAGTTACATTCAAAAGGGAAAGCAAGGGGATGAAAATCACTGTATGGATCCTGGGCCCCCTGCTCTGGGTGACCCTGCTGGAACAGGGGTGTTGGATGAGATGATCTCCAGAGGTCCCTTCCAACTCCTACCATGCTGGGATTCTGTGACTGCCAAAGAGTGTTAAAGGCAGTGGCCAAGGTGCTCACTGGACCGTTCCTGATGATTTCCAGCAGCTCTGCAACACCAAGGACCGGCAGCAGACCGGGCAGAGCAACCAGCACTCTCGTCAGGATTTCTTCAATGGGAGTGACTCCAGACCTCTCAGCAACATCAATTCCAGGTGAAATAAAGAAGCCTTCAGAGTAGCTCTTGGCTAACGGAATTATAGGGAAGTAGCAGCATTAACACACCCTGCAAGACTGACAGATGCTAAATCCTGCTCTATTTTCTCTCTCCTCTTTCTACCAGACAACAATCTTGGTCAAAAAGGACGACAGAATCAAAGTCACATACATCATCTTCTCTAAGCCATAGGACTTGGTGCTCTACACAACCGATTAACACACAGAATAATTCAAAATCAACACAGTCAGCTAGCACACAGCCCTCCAAACAAAACTCTAAACAAGGAATATTATCAGGCAAGCATATTTTTAATGGATTCCTGCTGGGAACCCGCAGGTCTTTCCCCATTATTTGACATTTTTACCAATCATCTGGAAGAGTGAAAGCACAGAGGTTGGGAAATGGGTAAATAACAAAGCGCACACACTGTCAACATCAAGCAGATTGCTGGCAACCAGTTTAAACCAGTATCTATTCTGGTTTTAATGTGTAAATGCAGAGTCCTATATCTGAACCAAAAAATACAGCTCTCCTAGGAGTGGGGAACAAACCATTTCCTACTGCTCTGGGATGGGACAGAAGAAAAAGGTGGCGAAACAACCACCGCTTCACTAACTCAGTGCCCACAGTTGAATCCCATCTGAGAAGCCTCGTTTCTCTCCTATTCCTGCCTACTATCCATGTCCAGGCTTCAAGGGGCCCTGGAGCAAGGGCTGGGAGGCAGCTCGTGCCACCCTCCTGCGCTGCTATTACGTCAGTCTCAATTTGGGAGGTGGTAGATGGGAGCCCAAGATGGTCTAACAAGACATTTGAAAGTCAGAAGTCAATGCCGAGAATGTGAAAATCCATCAGTCAGAAAGCTCCTGGCTTTGACAACACTACTTTGTTCCTGCTGCTGTGATTATCCTGCTGGAAGAGGGCATTCAGAGCACGGGCACGCACCGCAGATGGCCCAGCATCCCTTCGGCTCTGGTCTTGCCAGAGACAGTGGGCACAGACCAGGTGGAACTACAGTTAAGGTGTCCACTCCTGTCCCTGCTCTCAGCACTGTCAGAGGCAACCTTTATCCAGGGAAGCAAAGGCAGCCCTGACCTGCAGCAGCCAGGGAAATTTTCCGCTATCCCTCCCCTCAACACTAAAATTCAGCAGTGACACCAAATTACCAGTGTGATTTACTGCTACCAGCCAACATACGTTGCGGGGTGAGAGGACCAAAGAATCGTTTGGGTTGGCAAGATCTTTCAGATTGAGTCCAACCATTAACTCAGCACTGCCAAGTCCACCACTAAACCGTGTCCCTCAGAACCACATCTCGAAGAAATCCCTCTTCTGCTTTCTTTTTCAGAGTTAATGCCATAAACAGAGCACATCCTATTTTTTTATATCCCATTTTATCAGTGGTGACCACTAAATTTTACTTTTCTAAACCCAACGAGAGGTCAAGAAGGTGGGTTAAGTTAACGCACCTTTAAGCTGGAGATGAAGGACACCTGGAAGCACCACATCAACCTCCAGCAGATGGAACCAGAGCTGGCTGCCGTGCCCAGGCATTAACGAGGGTTACTCTTAACAGCAACCTGTTCCCATCGACTCATCTGGGAAACTCCTGCCACAAGAGGCACAAAGTGACACCCCCAGCAGCAGCCCATCGGATGGCAAATGGCTTTCATTAAGGCAGAGCGCTCGTAGGCGGCGTTACAAATGAAACCCTAATGACAGGACACTGGCAGCTTCTGCTTCTACTTGATATTAATTGGGTGACACTTTCTTTTAATGGTACATTAATTAATGGCAGCACATCAACGGAAGTCCACGGCGCCCACGTTAATACAAATGGATTCATTATCGACGGTGTTATTACAAGAAATGACAAATAAATCTGGAACAGTGGGGCCCTTCAAATAATAGCCACGAATCATTAGCTATTGCATTCATTTGTACACCATATTGCCAACGTATACGTGCGATCTCTGGATGCTTATCTAATCACACATTCTCCTCCACCCCAGCCCGCTATCTCTTCCTCCCTGGCTCTCAAGCTGTCCTGAGCCACTTTGGAGGACGACCCAGTGGCCAGCCCAGATGGCCAAGGAGAAATTGAGACTTGCTTTCATATCAATTAGCTGACAGGACTTCCTGCCATCTCCTCTATCCCACACACACTTAATGACCATTTTGAGCCTCCAAAAGCCCCTCTGATCTAGCACACATAGAATTGTTTTGGTTGGAAGAGATCTTTCAGATCACCGAGTCCAACCATTAACCCACCACTGCCAAGTCCACCACTAACGCTTGTTCCTCAGCACCACATCTCAACAGCTTTGAAACCCCTCCAGGGATGGAGACTCCACCACTGCCATTGGCAGCCTCTTTCAGTGTCTCACAACCCTGCCAGTGAAGGAGTTTTTTCTGAAGTCCAACCTAAACCTCCTCTGGTGCTACCTGAGGCCATTTCCTCTTGTTCTATTGCTTGTTACTTGGGAGAAGAGATCGACCCCCGATATGTTCCTGTAAAGAGGATCATCTTTCTTTCCTCCGTCTCTTACACTATCATTTTTAGGCAGGTAGATAGAAACCTGTCCGCTTTACCACTTTTTTTTTTTTTGTTATTTTACTGCTCATTTAGCCCCTGGTCTGGTAGAAAAGCTAAAAGCGCCTTTCACGGCATAAAGTGGCTGCCTTCTGAGCATAGGTGTAGCAAGTAATTTGTCCTCAGAAAAGCAGAGGGGAAAAAAAAATATTTTTTTTTTTTTTAAATCTCTCTTTGAAGTCTGGGATTTGTAAGCCCCAAAGATCCATCAAAAAGAATCTCCTGTGAGAGCCTCTGCAACAGCCTACGAGCAGGTATCGCTCTCAACACGAGTGAAAGCAAAATCCATACAGCTGTGCTGATTCAAAAAAAAAAAAATTTCCCTGTCTTTCTGTGAATGGCTTTATTACTGAAGGAACGATCGATAACAGTTCAGCTCAGGTCTCCTCCTTGGGCTTTGCTCTTGCTAAACCAGCAAACTCAAGCACAGAGAGTTTCTGTCGAGACATCTTGTGACACGGTTCCCCTGGAAGGATTCCAGCAGCGTGGATACCACTCTTTCCCAACAGCTAACACTCCAATTTGCCATCTCCCACTCCCTCTGCAGTGCTCACAGGCTGAGAGAGCAGTTACAAACCAGGGACAAAGAAACGTACAGGGAATACTTTTAAAAAAAAAAAAATACAATATATGAAGACTTACTGACTTGCCCTTGAACTGCTCAAGCCGGAAAACCCAGCAAAGGATCCAGATCAAGCTAATTAAGACCTGTAATAAAGACAGGAAACCTAGCAACCCAGAGAAGGAAGAAATGGGAAGAAAGCATCAAGTTCCCCAGTTTATGCAGCATCAGAAACCACTGCCCCCCTGGGCTCCATCCCCAGCAGCGAGGGCAGCAGGGCCAGGGGGGGATCCTCTGCTCCCAGGGCTCCGGGGAGACCCCCCGCCTGCAGTGCTGGGTCCAGCTCTGGAGTCCTCAGCACAGGAGAGACAGGGACCTGGCCCCGCTCCAACAGAGGAGTCCCAGCAGTGCTGGGAGGGCTGGAACCCTCTGCTGGGAGAGTTGGGCTTGTTCAGCCTGGAGAAGAGAAGACTCCGGGGAGACCTTCTGGTGGCCTTTCAGTGCTTCAAGGGGCCTGTCAGAAAGATGGGGGGGAATTTTTTTAGATTGGAGAGAAGGAAGGCATTTTTTTGACAGAGAGGGTGGTGAGACCCTGGCCCAGGTTGTCCAGAGAGGTGGTCGCTGCCCCATCCCTGCAACCACCTGCCCTGAGGATGAGGCACCAGGAGAACGGAGTCTTCCCTCTGCTATGAGCACATGATGCTCATCTTACTCTGCACAGCACAGTTGTTTTTTCGTATGACACAAAGGCTTTTTCCACCTGGGAAGCTCAGAAAGAAAAGCAGGAAAAGGTACACAAGAGCTCCAAGGTACACGGTGAATACACTCTTGTTCCCAAAAGACGGAGCCTGAATATGGAGCAGCAGGAGCCACCTTGCCTGAAAAAGGAGAGAAAAAGTGGGAGCATAGCAAGATTTGTAAAGGGAAGAAGCGCCTTGTGCCGGACCAGATACCGATGTTCAGCTCCAGAATGACAGAAGAGCATCCTTCAAAGACGAACACAGACTGAAGACTAATGCTCTGAATTTACTGAGACAATTCCAACCACGCGGATCCACCACAGCAGTTATTTGTGAAGAGGAAAGGCAATATTAGCACGAACAAGGCTAATAAAGTCATCAGCCTCTCGAGAACAGCGAGCGAGGCAGGTAATCCTCGCCTGTAGCTACAGGCGGGGGAAGTTATAAAGTGTCGCAGAACTAGCAGCGTTACCGAGGCTGCCGGTTTTTTGGCATCAGATTAAAAGTCTTAGCTCCTGCCCTGAGGAAAGGACGGACAGATCTGTTCCCAGCACTGCAAGGCTGAGGCTTGCCATGCAGGTGATGGGGAAAAACTCTGCAAAGTGTTTTTTTTCTCCAAAGTAACATCTCCTTGCTTAAGAGATTTCCAGCTAATTTCCTTGCAGGGGCAAAATGCTGCTACAGGAACGTGCTATGTAGGGGCTGCTCTCTCAGAGTGATGCAGTGCACTGGGAAAGGGAAAGGATGGGAAGCATTGGATGCAGCTGCAGAGCCATGTTGCTGGGGCATTTCTCCTCTCCCGGTCAGCAACAGGCCGTCCAAGATGTGATTAAAACACAGAGGGGCTCACCAATGGCAATCAAGCTCCTGGAGTCATTTAACCTCGAGGTGGTTTGGTTTTGTCTCAGCTTTGCTTTAGTACAGGCCAGGATCATGTTGTGTTGTTTCCCAGTCTAGCAGGATTCCTAATGAAAAGGATTTTCCCAGCAGACTTAGCTCACCAGCTGCATTGACTGGCACATCAGGGTGAATTAAAGGGGCAACGTTTTGGAATTCCCTTCATTCACTCAAAGGCCAAAGCCCTTCAGCTCAGGGCAGCATCCATGCGGTGGGAAACAGGCACAAATCCAACTTAATCCCCCCAAACTTTGCCTGAGGAACGAGATTAAGTCTATTTCTTTTCACATGGGTCACTTCAGTTTTCCTCTTCCCTCGGTTTCACCCTCATTCACTGCTGAGAAAATGGATTATATGCCCAGCTTTATTTCTTTAGCATCACTGGCTGAGAAGTTACAAACTGAAACAAAACTCACAACAATTACAAAGAAACCTGGGGTTCCCCTCTTTTCCACTTTCACCTTCACTTACATCCTTATCACCACCACCAGAAGCTTATATTGCCAATGTCTGTCAGGGACCTACTGTCTGTCAGTCTTAGGTGAGCTCGAGTTTCTAAGCCTGCCTAAGTTGTTCTCTCCATCCTCTTCACCCTCGACGAGCTTCGGCAAAGCAGAGGTTAAAAGCCCCAACGCCAAGGTGCCTGCTCTACACCCCAGATGTGTCCACAATCTCTTTCAGCTGACTTGAAACTTGAAATGAGGCACACTAGCATAGGCACTGGTCAATCTCAACCTCCAGGCAAGACCTTGAAGGCCTTTACGGTGACTTATTTTGACAAAAAACAGTGCCCAGTGGAAAAGAGCAGGGTATCCCTCTCAGTATGATTCTGTTGCACCAGGAATGCCATCAGCCAGCAAGTTGATATCCTGGAGGAATTTCACATTGCTCCTGATGCGATGAATAGGTTCGCTCTACTAAAGCAACCCAATCAACTCTTCTTGATCCCCAAGGATCAACCCAACCACGAGGTGGGGAGATCTTTCAAGCCTCAGCAAAACCCAAGGCTCTGAGGTAGTGGAGGCAGAATGAGGTGTACAAGGAGCATCAGTGTGGGACACGATCAGGGCTGGTCACCTCATCGGTGAAGTCACGGCACAGTCGGCCTATTTCTAATGCCAGTTTTCAAAACCTCAGATTATCAAGTGGACCCACAAAAGCATTCATGTTGGACACAGCTTAGATGCACCCTCACATTAAAAAGAACAGCTTTTTTCCTTTTCTCTTTTATTCCTTAAACCTTTCATCCTTTATTCCTTAAACCCTTCATCCCTTACCTCTCTTCCATGAAAGACCTTGCTGGGTAGATCTTGGCGTGGCAGCAGAAGGGCTGAGCCTCATGGCCACCAGCCTGTTATCCGCTTCTCTATCACTCTTTGTAGGAGCACGAGGATGTTGCTGTGTGAGGCTCCTCTCCCTTTTTCCCTTCTCTTCTTCAGAACGACCACTTATGACTTTGCAAAGGGGTGCTTGTTCTGCACTCCTAGACCTGCCTCCTCCCCTCACCTCCGCTCATCTTTGCACTCATCGAGGTTCAAACCTTTGTCAGGGGTGCGCTGGGGCCTCTCAGCTTGCAGAAAAGCTTTGTGGATAAACCTTAATGCAAGCAAGTAACTATAATGCCATAGCTCAGTAATGCTACATTAAACATCAATCTTAGCTGTCAACATGCTCCACAAGAGCTCCAGACAATATCCTTGAAGGCTCGTATGCTAAGAGGCAGTGGAAGAGCACGGGCCTTGTATCTAGCTTTGAGAGCCCTCTCCTAAAGTCTCCCATCTTCCTTGCAAGCTCTTTCAGCTTCAGTGGTCCTGCCTTCAGCAGTCCTGGGCTGCATTTGACATCATTAGGCTTTCCAACCTTCCCATGGCCAGCAGAACACCTCTGTAAGCTCTTGCAAAGCCACTGAGATGTCGTTCAAACTACTCCCTAAGCTTGGTTTTGGGACGGACGAGAGTAAAAACAAACCACCCTCCACTTGTGCGATAACACAACCTGAACCAGTCCCCAGCGAAGCAGCAATGTCCCAAGACACGAGCAGCACAGGAATCCCCAGCTCCTTACTCAGCATCAATGGCCTCCAGATGCCTCCTTGCAAGCCTCTCACCTCTACCTCATCAGATTTTGGGGCAAAAGTTTTTTGCTGCAACTCTGCGTTTGCCCATAGCCTCATAGCTCTACATGAAGGCAAATTATTTTCCTCTTGATTTTCTAGGAGCACTGCCAGAGGAACCAGACTTTGCTGGACTGCTTAAAGAACCAACCAAGCATACTGGGAAGTCATGTCAGAAGAGGGGTCAAAACAATCAGGTGGTAACACCAAGTGTGTCAAGGAGGTTTTAAAAATACCTTAAGTGGTTTTAAAAAATATCTGAAGTGTTTTTTTAAAAAAATAAAATACCTGGTGTTTTAGTATAAAAGTGGTCAGGATTGGGTTGTTTTGTTCATTGGTTGTTTCTGTTGGGGTCTTTTTGTGGCTTTGTTTTTTTGAAAGGAGGTCCAATCTTTGAACAACCCTAGGAACATCACAACGATCAAGGCAATTGGGTCCTTCAGCCTCACCATAGCATCTCCTGCAGGGATAATACACCAGTAAAAGGCTTAAAAACACTGGTGTGGAAAGCATGTTCCAGCAAGGGATCTCTATGTAAAAGAACAGGGAAAATGGTGGAAAAGGGAAAAATGAGAGAAAACGGAAAGGGGAAAGAAAAAAGCTACACTTTGACACTTTTCTGGGGACAACTCCCTGTTTCACTTCATCACATCTCTTTTTCAACCAGCAAAGGAGGCTCCAGCTCCACCAGCATCCTCACTGGATGCAAGGATTTAGCATGGCTTAAATCTTTGGCATTATCTGGGGAAAATAAAACCAACCCCACACAAGCCAAACCCTACGCAACCCTGCAAAGCTTGCTTTGCTAAAATTGTTCACTTTGAGACACTGATCACAGCCAACAGCCACTTCCCGAGTGCCGACATCCCTCCGACAGTCAGATTAAGCCTCGTGGTATTGACCGGGGCTGCGGGTGAGGACTGGGAGAGGGCCAGGCTCATTTACCGGGGCACGGAAAAGAACTAACCCTGCAGCATCATGGCTTCTGGAGCTCTCCTGCTACAGCTCCTTCTCCCCTTTTTGCGCTGATTGCAAAGAACTCGCCCTTCTGCTGATTACAGCTGATGGTCCTGGCTGGTTTTTGCTCTTCCAGACCAGACTCTCTATTATTGAGGGTCTGGTTTGTTTGGGTTTTTTTAAAGGTTTGTTTTTTTAACTGCTTTTTCAGTTCAGCTAGTGAGTTTATTTCTCTTGGGCTCTTTTCTACCCTGTCTGGATGTACTGATGTACTTTGGTGCTCGCCAGAATTCAGCAAAACCAGGCTCGCTGGGTAGCATTAACTTCTAACCCCCATGTAAAAATAGCAGCAGTAAAGCAGAGTGAATAATATAAGCTTCACCTAATGTAACTTTGATTAAAAAGAGCTGCCGCCTTCATCACTCCTGGGTGGTAATTCTAGAGAAACATCCTTCCTGAGGTCTGAGAAGTCTGGGGAAGAGAAGAGCCGATATGACACCGGCACATCCCAGGGCTGCCGCCGCTGAGCCCAGAAGGGAAGGCGGAGGGAGCAAACTCCCAGGAAAAGACCACAATAACAGAAAGAAAAGACAGATTTCCTCCACCTCAGGGCAGCAGAGACAGCAGAAAGGCAGCTCACAGACCCTTCCCAGCTGCAGGACCAAAGCACCAAGGTCCATGGCAGAGAAGCATCATCCTTTCCCTCAAACACAAAAAAACCCCTCCATATATTTAATTATTCTCTTCACTCCTGATGCCGGCAGAGTGTGGCAGGAGCTGTTTTGTTACAGACTGCAGGAGGAGGCAGGAAAGGTTTTAATTTCACGCCTTGCATCAGGCACTGCAATTTTGGACACTGTTTGTTATCTGACTTCTGGCCCTATCTCTGGGCCCGGCGCTCCTCAGGCAGCCGTGGCCAGTTGGCTTTTTAATTTATTCTCTGCTAGGATGGGGATTCTGTTCAAGTGAGAGCCCTCACCGGCCAGGCGTGCCGGTTTAATAACAAAATGCCTTCGAGTTTGGAGGTGTGACTTTGTGCCAGGTTAAGTAACAGCACTTGCCACTCCCTGGGGGCTGCTGCAGCTCCTGTGCCACTGCTGTAAGTCATCATTTCCTTCAACTCACAACCAACTTGGAAAAGAAAAGAAAAAAAAAAAAAATCACCTGGGACTAAAACGAATTTCCAAATCTCCCTCCTCCCTAGATGGCTGAACTGTAACTCCAAAGGGACTGTGTCCCAGAAAGTGAAAAGCTCGTAGCTGCTGTATTGATACCTTCATCACCATAAAAATTATCCAAGATCATGAAATTCCTGCTCAGGGACCTGAGGATGAACCTTTCTTGGTCTGTATTTTGTTTCTTTGTGTTTGGTTTTTTTTTTTTGGTTTGCCACTGTGCCCATGTCTTTAGGAAAACCTGCTGTGGTCCAAAAGGCCTCCTAAAAGCACATTTATAGGTATTTGTTCTCCCTGATGATTCTCGGGACCTAGAAATGTCGGTGTAAACCTAGGCCTTCATTTTTTTAAAGGCATTTTCAGCCCTTTTCCTTGTAATTCAGACTGAAAAGTTTCCAGTGCATCCCTGTACAGCCCCACCCCTGCTTACTCCAGCACATCCCGACACCTCCAATGTTTGACAAACCCTGTCCCGACATGTAGCTGCAGGAACCATCTCACCTCGGTGCTTGTGGCATCTCTTAGGTTGCCCGAAGCTGAGCCACCGTCTCAGGTGACACATCAGGGTGACCTACATGCACAAGGCACCAGCTTAATAGCACAAGAGACAGCAAGCGATCTAAACTCCATGTTGACTGATCCCAACTGCTTCTGTTGGAAGAGAAACAATTCCAAAGATTTCCACCTTGCTTTCTCCACTAGCACCCCAGTCTTGCTGCAACCATGCGCAGATCCCAATATCTTCAGAGTAATAGCATTGGGAAACTTTTGCTCCAAACCCCCTCAGATAGACACAGCTCCTGATTTTGGTCTGCATTACAGAATCACTGACTGGTTTAGGTTAGAAGGGACCTTTCAAGGCTGTCTAGTCCAACCCCCTGCAAGGAGTACGGACAGCTGCAATTAGAGCACATTGCTCAGAGCCTTGGCTAACCTCCCCTGGAATGATTTCAGGGACAGGGCAGTGACTCTCTGGGCCAGGGCCTCGCCACTCTCAGTGTGCCTTCAATCCCACTGTCCATGCCATTGATGAAGACATTAAGCAACACTGGTCCCAGTACGGACCCCTGAGTGACACCACCTGTCACCAATCTCCACCTGGATATTGAGCTGCGACCACTATCAGGCTTTTATCTTGGACACCTTGGATACTAGATTTCTTGGACACCTGTACCTGGCCTGCTTTGGCCTGGTACCTCTCTAAAGCAGGTCACTATAGCAGTTCACCTAGATGGGTGCTCATTCCCTAGCAAAAGAGAATCAAGGATGGCTTGGAAAACAGCTGCCCTGGAAAAAGGCTGCCCCCAGCTCTCCGGACAGATCCTTTGCCCAGCAACAAGGCAAAGAATGTCCTATGAGCAACAAGCAAGGCATAAAGTCACATTTGCAGGCTGGGGAGTTGAAGGATCCCTCTCTTGTTGGCTGACAAAAAAGAAAAGAAAATAAACAACCAAAACCAGACCAACTGTTGCACCTCCAAGATGATAGAATCCCAGGGGAAACTCTCCCCCGAGTTTTTGTTGTGTAAAACTTCTTTCCAAACCCTGACTCCTCTTTCTTTCTTCCAGAGTGGTTTGTCAATACAGAGTTTAGATCTCTGGCAAAGGACTCGGAATGAAAAGAAATCAAGAGTAGGTAACTGCTGCGTGAAAATGACAGCACAGCAATTTACACAGACAAAAACGGATCACGGAATACCAAGAGGCAGCCAACAGTGGAGAATCAATACCTCCCAAGAGGTGGGATTATTAGGGAGAGAAAGGGGCTTGAAAGATCCATAAGTGCCTGATGACTGACTATTTCCAAACGACTGTCCACTGAATGAAAATTGCCTTCAGAGGGATGCCGGGTCCTTTCTGAGGGCGAGTTTAGCCTGGAGATGCTGCCACATCTCTGTGAGGAGCTGCAAAGGCAGGTGGTGAAACACGGTGCCCCATCACTCCCCAGACTTCCCCACATCCTTCTAGCAAAGGCTTGAGACCCTCATGGCAAAAGGGAGCTCTTCTTTTTCCGAGAGGGACCCTATTCTGGGGGTGGAAGGTGCTAGGTTACAATCCAATAGCAATTTTAGGCAAACCAGGCTCTAGAGTTTTGGCTTGTGCATCGACATTTCAGTCAAAAGCAGCTCAAAAAGAGGCAGTGGGAGAAAAATGTGAGTTTACAAGCCTTCTTTCGTTTTGCCAAAGTATCCCTGCAGCCATTAATAAAACAGATTTGTCAATTCCCCTGATTTCCTACAAAAGTCAGCCACGCCCCATCAGCATTCTTCAAAGAGCAAATCCCATGCTTTAGAATCATAGAATTGTTTGGGTTGGAAAAGACCTTTCGGATTGAGTCCAACCATTAACCCAGCCCTGCCAAATCCACCATAAACCATGTCCCTCAGCACCTCATCTAGATGTCTTTTAAATACCTCCAGGAATAGGGACTCCACCACTTCCCTGGGCAGCCTGTTCCAACGCTTAACAACCTTTCAGTGAAGAAGTTTTTCCTAATGTCCAACCTTGCTGTTTGCTCAACTCCATGCTGTAGCCACATGCAAGGTCCGTCCTAGTCGCCCTCAACATCCCCAGACAGCAAGTGTATCTGTGCTACACCTCTCCATAAAGGCACAGGAAGCCACCAGGATCTCCTCCAGTGCTCCCAAGTGATGATTACAGCGTGGTACGCACACGAGTCATCCTGTTCTCCAGGGACAGCCAAGCATCGGAGCATCCCGGCCACTAAGACAACACCACATGACAATATCCCTTTGCTTTTCGCCGATACAGGAGGTGTACACCTCCAAAAGCATCCTTAGGATCAGCGTCTTGGAAAACATAAATTCATGCACCTCCAGCCATGGATCTGAATGTAGAAGGAGCTCATTTTTAACAAGGTTGCCTCAGGCATTTTGGTTTTTGATGGAGCAGACACAGGTTTCCTGCACCCAGCAGCTCTTTGTCAAAAGTAGTTCCTGAAAACACAGTCTGCGAGCTGCTCTCTGTGGCTTTGAGGGAAACTCATGTTCGACTTCACGCTAACTATGCTCAAAATACAAAAGTTTCCCCTGGATGAAAGCAGCCAAGAAACCCAGAAGCCTCATTTTCTCAGGGGATAGCAAATTGTTCACAGCATATCTGGGGAGGAAAAAAGCAAGTAAAAGCCAGAAGTGCTATCTCCTCTCTGACCACCACACAGTGTATGCACAACCACTTTTATTTCTTGGTTTGCTTGGGTTTTTGTTTTTTTAAACCATTTTTCAAATGTGAAAACATAAATAAGTTTCTCTTTTAGGAGGGGAGAAGTGGAAAAATCACAGTGCAAGCAATGAGGAAGTGAGGAAGACCCTAAAAGAGACATTTTTGAAATGTCAGAAGTCAAGAGTTTGACCAGGGACAGCCTGGATGTACTGTTACATTTTTCAAAGGATGGTAAAAAGACCTGTATGTCTTTGGGTTTGCATCATTTAGTTTATCAGCCTGGACAGGAGCTGTGGAGCAGGAAAAGAGCAATGCACAAGACATGCTCTCTCAAACTCCTCTCACAGCAGAGTTTCTTCTATTACCATTTATTTTCTATTAAATGTATACAGGAGGAATGAAAAAAAAAAAAAAAAAGAGCTGCCCTCTGGGTTTTGGGTGTTTGGGTTTTTTTAATTGGAGAAACTATTTGCTAGCACTTACCTCAGTCCAGGGAAAGAGGGTCAAAAACTAAGGGCTCGTGAACCCTCTTGGACAGGAGTAGAGAAGAAGCCATATGTGTAGCCTCCAGCTTGGAGCAGCTTTGGCACACCTGGCTCAGCACCACCAGCACCACAAACAGCCTTTGGAGCTCCTCCGGGCAGGTGAAGCCCAGGGATGAGGGACAGAAGAGAGTAAGAGCTGAAAAAAACACGGGGACAGCAGCAGAAAACTCTTCCATTCAGTCCCATGCTGGCTATGCAAAACTTTTTGCACTGCTAAACCTTGCTGTTTCCAGCACCCCTTCCCTGCAGGTTTTCTAGACAAATGACCGTTCTTCACAGCAAAAAGCAACATGACCCCAAAACACAGAGGAATGAAGGAAAATGACTCAACTCTTCCATTTTTGAGCTTCACAAAAGGCAGGAATTCCCCACACAGAGGAAATTCACAGTATGTGGGGAGGGTCAACAGACTAAAACAAAACAGCAGCCAGCACTAAAAATAAGGAAAGTTCAAGTGGGAGCAGGAAAAACAAGCTTTAAAGGAAGGGTCATTTCATACCTACACAGACTTTCACAGCTTGTGGTACTTCTACATCCTCTGACCATGAGCAGAAAACGTGCTTCCCCTAAGCACGGGAGCTAAATAGAAGGACTTGGTGCAGTGGCCATGGTTGGAGCAAGTACGTTTTGTAGGATCTACCTATGTTCTCTGCAGGTCCAGTTTGCAGACCTGAATGTACATAGAAGAGCAGCTCATGACGGGTTTTTTTCAAATTATAATTAAGAGAATGAAGAATACAGGCTTATATTGCTACCATGTACCCTCACTGTGATTTTGAAAGAACCAAAATGAACAAAAGGTGTAAATAAATCTGAAAAAAGAAAAATAAGTAAAAATCAACAAATGAGACCCACAAGGAAGCCCAACAGTCCCAAACTACCAGATATCAGCTTCCCAAAAATCTACCCCTCCTTTAAAGCCTGGATGAGAGGCAGAGAATAAATGCTCAGTAGCAACAGATGTGGGCTATTTTGGGCCAAAACGAATGAATGCCAGAGTTGGAACAGCGTAAGAGTGTCAGCCAAACAACTGCAGTGACGCCGGTTCTGAAAGGCAGGACTTGACCGTGCAGCACAGCATCAGTCCCCAGCACAGTCAGTGGTAGCAGACCCCCAACAACAGCACATTGTCCTGCTGGCCACCTCTGCTTTGTCCTCCCGGCACCTAAAAATGAAGGCAATAAGAACCAGCCACCTTACAGGGTCCCAGTTAGAACAACTTCACAGCAGAGAGCACGATGTAAAGTTGCAGAATAAGAATCATTTAGGTTGGAAAAGACCTTTAACATCACCAAGTTCTCTCCTAAAACAAACGCTGCCAAGTCCAACAACAAACCATGTGGTGAGCGTCCTTCTCTGGAGACATTTGAAACCCACCTGGACACGTTCCTGTGTGACCTACTCTAGGTTCCTGCACTGGCAGGGGGGTTGGACTAGGTGATTTTTCAAGGTCCCTTCCAACACCTAACATTCTGTGACATCCACAAGTGCCACATTCAGGTAGTAAAAAGGATATCAGAAGGGAGATAGAGCACCAATAAATGCTATCAATGATAGTTATTAAATCTAAGCACATCCACTGAAGCCAAAGGAAAAATCACTGGGATGCAGATAACCCAGAACCAAACACTCAGGTTGCAGCCCAGAGGGCTTGTACAGTTATAAATAAAAAGTAGAGAGAGGAGACTTTTGATATCTTGATACAGTTCTTGTCCTCTACACAGTCAACATATACTTGGTTCAAGGTTTAACCAGGAAATTAAACCAAAAGCACCTTTATCAATCAAAGCCATAAGGAGGAGGAGGATTTGGGGAATGACTGATGCCCAGGAATCACCAGTTGGAGTCAGTCCCCAAGAGGTGAAAGAAAAACTGTCAACTTGGCATTGGCGCAGGATTTAACCCAACTGCAGACCAGCAAAAGCCCATTAAAACGCAACGAGCAAAATAACGTCTCAAAACCGCATCTACTTCAAAACAGCTGCACCCAGCAAACATTATGTGGCCTAAGACTCAAATGCTCTTCTTCTTCCCATCAGTCAGGCTCTGTGTGAAGGATCTGCTGTGTGGGTTTTGTTTTGTTTATTACTTCTAATGACTTTCTCATTATCATTTTGCTGTGAAACATAAACGATGGTTATGGGAGAAATCATATTATTTGGATGGCTTTATTAAATTAGAGAGCAAATCTGTGTATATTTCTGGCTCAGGATAAATGCTTGAACTTTGAGAAGCCAAAATTCATTTTCAGATAAAGCCATTTTCAGAAGCTCTGGAATCAGTGGTTAAATTTGCCCTCAGCTGCAAGGGAGATGGATGGCGGTATGTCTCAATTTCATCCTTCTTAAGGATTTAACCAAATCACCAAACCAAAACCACGCTTCTAGTTCTGTTTATCGGAAACTCAAGACTTGCAGAACATAATGGAGAAAATAAAGGCAAAATAGAACTGAAAAAAAAACCAACAAAAAAAATCATCCTGTCTCCATGCCTCCTTTCCCCTTAGTCCTCATACGAGGGCTCCATTCAGCTCACGCATTTTCTGTGAGTGAAATCTCTGTCTTCGCACCTTCATAACAAGAGCTGAAAAAATGCTAACACCAGTACAGCTCCACCAGAAATAGTAACATCAGACAGGCTAACCACGCTGGTAACAGGTTACCTGCAAGAATTAGAGCCACACCCGGAGACGTCTGGCACCTTATCTACACTAGGATTCCAGCAGGACCACCGGCTGGACTCTGCTGGTGGTGACAGCGGAAGAAAAACAAGTGTGAAACATATGCAGGATGAGAAAGCTGTCGCTAGATGGGCAGAAGAAGTTGCAGATTTTTCCTGTTTTCCATTCCTCCCTCCCAGTAAGGGACCAGAAACCAAATATATTTTCCAGGCATTGCATCAAAGAACCACCACCCCTCCTCCCCTTTCCAGCCTTTTAAAGCTGATACCTGACACTGGAATAAACCAGTTAAAAAGAATAAATTCCCCCAAGCACACCCAAAGGGAAAAAACAATAGAAAATCGACCCTGATAAAAGATCTGCTAAATGAAAGCACTTTTGACATGCCAACCCAAAATATATGGCCTGCGATGAGCGAGTTGTTTGTCAGCAAAATTCCTCCTGGAAAAAAGACAGCAAGGGGAGGAAAAGTTTAGGGTCCATTCACCATTCTATCAGGGAATGTGAGGTGACCTTCAAGGAACAGGCTCTGGAACAACTGGCAATGCTGGTGGACCCAGGAGCCCAAAAGACAGGTGGTGTCAAGCAACCCGAGCACCTGGCAGGAGCACAGGTCCTCGGAATGAGAAGAGACACAGGGTAGGAGTACATCAAGCTGATAGAAAGCAAGATCTGTTTTGCTAATAATTCAGAACTTAGAAGCAAAAAGACTTGAAAAAAAAACCAAAAGGAAAGGAGCAGTTTTTCAAGCAAGGGTGGCTCTGTGGCGTTGGCCGTGAGCAGCTGGAGGACAGAAAGCAGGAGTCAGCCCTATCTGTCCACTGCCCCAGGCAAAATATATCTTGCCATCCTTCTCCCACCTCCACGAGGCATAGATAAGTAAAAATGCTACCTTGGGCACCCTGGTCAGCCCTGGGCATGCCTCACCCCTTTTACTCCGATGTCACATGACTGGTGGGCAGCAGGAGCTGCTCCACCAACTCCATAGGCAAGACTTAGCCACCCCCTGCACAAGCAGGGGAAGAAAGGCAATGGTTAAGGAAACTGAGGCAGGCAAACCCAGAAGAGCCGTCAATCCTTCTGTCCAATTCCTCCTTTAAAGAGGAGCTATAGGAACACAAATACTCTTCAACTTCCTTAGAAGAGACATTCTGGAGCACACTAAAGGAAATGCAGGACCACCACCTTCTCTCCAAGTTATCCTAAATACCCTAGGCAGCAGCTCTGCTGAAGGTAGACTTGCACACACTCAATGTGAAGAAGGAGGCTGACACATCGCTGGCTGAGCTTTTCCTGCCGGCATGATTTTAAGTTTATATTCAAGTAGGATCCGTTCAACTTTAAGTGTCAGATGTGCTAAGGGGATGAAAATTGTTGCTGCCCCATCTGGTTTTACTCCATCTTATTGGGCTGCAGTCATTTTTCCGCAGGGCTGTGGGTCAGTCCCAAGGGTTTGGAGGGAACTGTCATCTCCTGTTGTGTTATTTTATCTGGGTTATTTTAAATCTCTGTGCTCTGCTGGAAGAACAAGCCCAGCTGCGACAGACCTTATGCAGGTGGTGAAATATCTGGCCACAGAAGCCTGTTGCCTGTAGATATTAAACCTGTGGCTACTCTTTCACCTCACACCAGCCCATTGTCCTACATAGATGAGAAGAGGCTGGAGACTTCTCTCCCAGGGACCACTCTCTTGCCAGGATAGTCGAGCAGGATCCAGCTCCCCTGTGACTGATCCCTCTCTGACTTAGCAAACGTATCGCACAAATACAGAAAAAGCTGGATCTACGATGGATTAAAGATGTGCAACACCCACAATGGAACAAGTTAATTAACATCTCCTCTTCTCAGACCTCCTTGGAGCTGCAGGCCACCATCATGTGTCACCATTACCATTTCCTCTCCAAGGACTCCCATTGGATTGTCAACCTCTCTCTCCAAGAGCACAACTTCACTGCATAACCCAGCACTTCTCTGGGCTTCTGACATCCACCAGCCCCACCAAAGCCACAACCCCACCTAAGACTCAAGGAGCAGCAGCATTCCAGCAAGATCGCATACAAAGAGCTGGCAGCTCATGGCAAAAGACCTCTCCTATCAAAGATCTCTTGCTAATTAGCGAGACCTGCTCATTTGGAGCACAGAATAATGCTGTTATTTTATTCTCCCTTCAAGGGGAAGAATTTTTCTGGGTAGCTGCACAACTAGAGGTGAATATCTCATTCCAGAAAGCGTCTCTGCTCATTGTTTGTAGGACATTCCTATAATTAGTTGACCTAAGGAAGGCCAGGAAGGCTAAAACTGCACCAGTTTTCCCTAGGTGTGGTAATGAAAATGTGAACAGGAGGAAGACAAAGGTGTGAATCCTTCTCACTGTCCTGGTACAGAAAAAAATAAAATAGAGAGGGCCTCTCTGCATTGAGGCTGAAATCCCCTAGACAACATTCTGGAATCCCTTATTCCTCCTGTGGTATTTAATCTGCAGGTGGAGAAGGAAGCAGTCACATTCCTGAGCTGGCGTGAAAACACTGGTTGTGACAACTTCTTACCTTCCCTACAAACGCTTTTAGGCAACTCTTGAGCTGAGACTGGGGAGGGCAAAAAACCTCAATTCCATCAACTCTGATAATCCCTTTTTTCTTCTGTACGTGTCCAGTCATATCACAATTCTAAACTCATAGCCAGGCAGATGGTCCAGTTGCAAAAAAAAGGAAGCCACGGACGGGGCCAGCAGCACGCGAGTTGAGGGATGGTGTCTGAAATCAGCTTCTCAGTGCCTGTCCAGAACCTGCACTGGATCAAGGTTCAGTCGTGGTGGACAGCAATGAGCAATACCATGTTTCACGCACCACTTGCGTAGCACACCTAGGAACGGGGTTGCAACATGAAACCTGTTGAGAAGAACTAATGTGACTCTTCTAGCAAACCCCCATGGCCAGGAATAGCATCCTCCTCCTTATAACAAAAGGACAGAAATCCTATAAACACATTTACCTGTTGAAAAACATCTCACGACACCAAATCGATGGGAATAACCAGCATCCTTTTCCCACAAGAAGCTGGTCAAGCACTTGCTTCAAGCACAAGGAGGGGTCCACATCCCATTCCCTCTCTCTCCTAGTGCTCCTTTATTCCTGGCCACACTGGTTTCCAGAAGCAAAAAGTACCCCAGGGGATCCAAACCCTCCATCAACTGGATGGGGAGACAGAGGAAAACGAGAAGAACCACTTTTGCCAGCTGTATTTTTCCAAACTTGCAAAAAAAGGGAGAAAGGAGAGCCAAGCCTCCTTGGGAGGCAAAGCTTTTAAGTTAAATGTATCATGAAAAGGAAAACTTCTGTCACTGCTTAAAAGGGTTTTTGACAGGTCTTCATTTGTAACCCACAAACAAATGCAGTTTCTCATGCTCCATAGACTCTAATATCACTTCATAGCAGACCTGAATCCAACTCTTCATTGAAAAGCCAGAGAAGCAACCACATTAAAATAGTTCTCTTCACTGCTCTTGGGCGCACCAGAAATCTTTCATTTTCAGGAGCTGCACCTAAGTGCCTGGGAGCACAACCTGAATAGATAGAAATGGCTGCTCAAAACCATTTCAATAGCTTTGGGTGGACCAGTTGATGTTAAGTCAAGCCTAACAAACAAGGCATTATTATAGGAGACAGAAAGAAATAGTGCTTTGCCCTATTTAAGGTACAGTTGAGTTTCGGAAATCCCTTTTGTGAATTAGTTTATGAGAGAGACTGGCCATAACCCAACAGTTCAGACCTGCATAGCTGTCTAGAGTCCACCACTGTCTGGTAGCAGGGATATGGAGAGCATAGAGAAGAATCATCCACAACACACTAGGGCTAGGGATAGAGGAGAGAAATAAGGACCCACTCCAGACCTAGGACATCAAACAGCACGTGACACAGAAGGTGGAACAACCTCCTCCATGAACAGGTTTGTGTCCAGGGAAGCAAATCGAGAAGCTAAGGGGAGAAGAAGCCTTTGTAGGCAGCTTCTCAACAGATGTGGCCATGGCAGACTGCCTCAAAACCAACATCTGATACAAACGGGCATGATGTCAGAGTGGCACCACCACAATGTAACGTTGAGACACAGGTTCTTGTAAAAAACAGGAAGCGGGAGATGGCCAACAGTCATCGGAACGTGTGAGCCAGGCCTCACCTCCAGGAGAGCAGAACGATGAATGGAAACAAAGAGATGGCCATCCTCTAGATGACAGAGGTGGTGAAGGACCAAATGTCATAATGACAGCCCAGAAGGTATGGACAATACGTCCACTGGCCACAGCCTCTGCTCTCAATTTGAAACCAGCTACAAAGCACTGACACAGAAGCAGTCCCTGGCTACCTGCTCCACAGCTCACACCATTCATCCTTGCTCATATGTGTAAAAGTCCAGTCAGCACAACCCATGTGCCCAGAGTCCCTTTTAAAAGATGTACAAACCCAGATGAGCCTGGAAATCCGTATTTCATCCACACAATTATGAGCAGAGCATTTTTACCTCTTCTTTTTCTGCTAATTGTGCTTCCTCACTTTCTTTCTGCAGAGTTTCCAAGATTTCCTGTCAGCTACTAACTCATCCCTCCTCCCGAAAGCGGGATGAGTGGCCACAGGTTTGTCACCAGCCAGAGGAATCCTCTAGAAAGAAAACCTGCAGGAGAGAGATAAGCAGCATCTCCTCCACTCATTGGAATTCAGGGAAAAGACCAAAACAAATATTAATGAGAGGCACTTAGCCGCGCCTGTTCGGCAATCAATAACGCACGACAAGGTACACAACTGGGTCGTGTGCTTCACGCTGCCACTGTGCTGGAGGTCCCAAACGGAGGGGTCTTCTGCTAATCCCCTCCCTTCAAGGTCCTATCAGCAACTCTCCAAGCCCTCATCCCCTTCCACACGCTCCCTCCATTAGAAAGGCAGGAGACCGGAGCAGAGACTAACGTCTCACGGTTGCGTTCAACAATTACGTTCATCCCAACTAGCCACGTTCCTCTTAATTAATCTAGTCCTCCTCATTACTGCATTATTCAAAAATATCACCCTTTTGGGCATGCCAGGGAACCTTCCTCCACACACAGGTGGCATTTGCGCAACAGGTGTCACAGGGAAGGGGCACGGAGCTGCTTGGTGGGGCTCCGTTCTGACGTCTTGCATGGGGAAGGGTGGTGGTGGGAGGATGTGACCACAGATGGACACATGGAGATGCCATCTGAGCTGCAGGGACTCATTTGGAGAGCGTACCAAAGCCTCCAAGAACGGAGAATGTGGCTCAGCCACCTATTTATCTTTCGTGTGCTTGTTTCACACACAAAACCTTCATCAGTGACCTAGTCTGGCTTCTCCACATCACCCCTACACAGGGACCATCTCCTGCCCTTCCCCACCAGCACCAGTCACAGGAGGGTGGCCAAGGGGACCTGGCCAAGAGGGTGCTCCCCCTGCCACCTTCTCTTCCAGTAGGATTCCTGGGCTGGCATTTGAGGATGCTTCAGCGAGTCCTGCGGCACAGGCTGTGGGAAAAGAATGGCTTTTAGCTCAATTACCCTTCCCACTCTGATTCCATAACGCTCCAATGAGGCTTTTTAACCAAAACTCCCCCATACACAAAAAAGCAAGCCTGCTGCAGCACAGCCTCAAGCACAAATGTGCAGTCGGGATGCAAGTCGCAGTCCTTGCAGCCGGCATGAGGCTTGGCTCTCCTGTTCCTGCCACCCACTTTTCCTGAGAGTGTCCTCTAGGTCGCCTACTCTCCTTGCCAGGGATTGGGCTGCTTCTTGCTCTTCTTGTCCCTTGAGCTCCCAAGCTCGAAACACCAGATACGTACAGATATCAGGCTCCCAGAGAAGCATGTTAGGTGCAATACATCAGTTAAGATGATGATGAGGGACTGATGGTGAAGCACATGCTCTAGAGGTGCAGCCTTGCCCAAAAAAGTATCATTTGGCCTGTAGGATGGGATAAGTCTTGTGTTCAAGGCCCTCCGAAGTGAGGTCATCAAGAGAAAGCCTTGCAGAGAAGGTCCCCTGTGGTATGTGGTGAGGTCTTTGCAAAATTTCCTTCCCCAAAAACAAAACATCCACGTGTCCTGCTATTCCACCAACAAGCTGAAAAACCCTGTGATGCTTCACGGGCCATCAACTAACCACAGCAGTGGAACAGCTTTATGTTTTACACCCCTCAAAGCCTACCTCAAAGGCAAGGCACGGGCAGCACATCTCAGGGCAACATTTTCTCCAGGGAGGCTGAGAAATCTGCCCGCTCACGTCTGGCCATGCGTTTCTAGCGTGTTTAATGGAGTGATTTTCCAAATGCTGGCTCAGTAGTTCCTGACCCGTGTAGGTCTGGGCTCCTCCAAACCACGTGCACAGCAGAAACGCCTCCTCAGTCAGGTTGCTCCCCAAGGTCTGGTTATGGTACAAAGCAGAGTTAGGTCCTTCTTTCTCTAAAGTGCTGCACTCTCAAATTACCCCAAAATAAATATTTACTAATTAAATATTTGAAGACATTGACATCTTCCACTCTTGGTAATGAACTGAGAAGTGCTAACATCACATCCTGGATAAATACACCAGCTACAAACTCTTCTTTTTTGCCCCCACCTTAAAGACCAGTATGAAGGTAGTGTTAGTGGCCACCCTGGCACAAAGAGCCAGACCCCAGGTCATCTAAGCAGGAGGCGCCTCCAGATATATACAAGCAACTCATCACACGCAGGCTGGGTGGGAGGCGGTCGACTTAATTAACATCTCCGCTTCTCCCTTCCCTCCTTCCCATTAACCTTTCAAGTTTGATTTACAATTATCAGGCCAAGCCTCGCTGGAACACCTCAAAGAGATGAAAATCAAGGCAGGCTTGAAAAAAAGGAGGCTGTTGGTATAGCTTGGAGAAGATGGGTGTGTTGTGGCCAAATACACAGCGCTGGCACCTCAGCGGGACCCTCAGACCATGTTGAATAAGCTCAATTCGTGATTTTTGGAGATGTGCTGGACTGGGCTAGTTGTCAAGACCCTTTGCACACACACGCGTGCCCAAAACCACCTTGCAAGCTGCTCAAGCTGAAAAGAGAGCGGAGCCTGACATTTGGAGAGCAAGGAACACAGCAGGAGCCAGGAAAAGGGGTGGCGGGAAGGCAAGAAATCCTGCAAGAGCGCATTTTGTGAAGCTCATTTAGAGCGCATCTGCTCACTTCCCCTGCTCAGAGGGAGTAGGCCCGATGGCAATATTGCAGCGGTGGAGATGGGCTCTGAAGATGCCCGGCAGCTCAGCAACACACTGTCCCGGGCCGACAATATCAGCTGCCTGAACCCGCATCCGCCTGGATTTAGTCTGCATCCTCATTTAGACAAAAAATAAATAAATTTTAAAAGGGGTTCAAATTCCCCATAAAGGAAAGTCCTGAAAGTTAAAAACTTCCCGCTGTTTGGGTTTTTTTTTCTTGAAACAAAAATTGCCTTGAACCCCATATTCCGTTTTCCTGCACCCTTCATTATTCACACTGCCAAAATAAATCAACCATACATTAAGTTTTCAATGGCAATTAATGGTTGAAATTAATCAACGGCTGCCTAATGCTGATTGCGGCTTCTTCCTCGATCAAATTCCTCCCACTTGTAATGAAAATAGTTTGAAACTGATACAAACTAGTTCAGTTCACACATAAATATTTTAAAAAGAGAGTGAGAAAGACTGATTCTGTCTATTATTTCATCACAAAGTATGACCAGCAGGAGAAAGCTTATTATACATGACTGTCACCGACGTATTACAAACTAATAAAACACAAAATGCAATTCTGAAAAAGAAATTGGAATGAATCTATTGCAAGAGCGATTTTTATTGTTCCTTTGAAACGCTCTTTCTGCCCAGCTTTGCTGTCAAAATGGCAATATTTTTCTTAAGTATTTCCATCTTAATTGCTGCCCATGTTAAAAAACATTCCAACAGTCGGGCACACTCTTGCTGCCGACTTTGGAGCTGATGTACGGCGAGGGAGGTAAATAAAACCGGGATGCACACGAAGGGGGATGCAGCTTTTGCTGCTTTGCACAAGATAGTATAAGTTACCGTCCCAGGCTTCTGGGAGAATATCGTAAGCGGAGGAAAGAGAGATAAACCACAACTAATTGCTAGCAGGTCACATTCGTTAGCTCATCGGCTCTTCGGCCCATTCCTGGCAGTTGAGAGCCCTTTCTCTTGCCAGGGACAAGGAGAAGACCTTGAAGCCATCTGCTGCCCAGATGTGTAAGTGTAATTATACTGAAAGGGCTGGGCTCTGGTGCTTCCAGTCGCCTGGAAAAGAACAGCCTTTCAGCCCAAGCCTCAATTGCTCCTGCAGCAAGAGATGTTGCTGGATCACAAAACTGGTGCTTCTGCTCTGGAAGAAGCACCCCTGGTTTGAGGAACCCTTGCCAAGGATATCCAGAGGAGCCATCAACTCTTGGCTCATCAGCTATCCTGAGCTCAGACGTCAACCTGATGTTGGGGATGGGTTTAGGATGGACACTCCCAATCAGTTCAGAGCTTTGATTAATCAGCAGATACTGGCTCTCAGCACCCACAAGAACAAACTCCTGCAGAGCACCCAAGAGGGTACCTGTGTCCCAGGGCCGCTCAGGAACTCAGGGTGTGAGGACATTTTTTCTTGTCCTCTTTTCATCCAAGAGGAATGATTCCCGATTCGTCCACGTCACTTTTCCACCCTTTCCCTGAGTGCTCCTTGCTTGGAGAATGCTTCTCTATGCTTCCTCTGCCCCAACATTATTTCTTTGGCACTGGGAGTCTTTATTTTCCCAGCACGGTGGCTCCTCCACAGAGGCACCGACTTGCTTGCTGCCCCGCTCTGGTTTTTCAGCTCTAAATCTGCCGATTTCTTTCTTCATTTTCTGCTTTCCCATGTCCCCTTTGCCTACCCCAGGCATTACGCTGGTCAGAACAGCACGACGATTTCTAATTTTCAGGCTGCCCCTCCTTTCTTGCTGCAGTATCCTTCCAGAAAAGAGCCCAAGTTTTTGCCTGGTGGAAATGACTGTTATCTCCAGGACACTTTACACATTACTTCCACGCCATTTGGAGTTTTCCGCCCCAGTAGTTTCTATCGCGTCTCTCATTTCACTCCTCATGCACGTGTTTTAAAGGACCAGGGTCTCCTATTCACTAGTGAAGCCAGACGAGCGACAAGGCTGCTGGACGCGGAGACCTTCCTTCTCCCCAGGACACCAGGACATCACGCAAGACCCTTTGACGTTCTCCAACTGGCGTCACAGTAAATGCGTCAGTAATAACAACAAAAACTTGCACACGGATAACCTTCAAAGGCAAGGACACTGCCAGGCCTGAGCATCTGCGTCATCCCACAGTAGCTTTCTCCATGCAAGGAAAGGAGAGACCTCCATGAGCGTCCCAGTTCTATGCAATCCCCTGCACCCAAGCCATGCCACTCAAGTCATTTAGGTTGGAAGAAAATGATCGAGTCCAAGCGTTAACTCACCACAGCCAAGCCCACCACTAAACCATGTCCCTCAGCACCACATCTCCACGGCTTTGAAATCCCTCCAAAGACGAGAACTCCACCTCTCTCCCGGGCAGTGTGTTAAATCCTCCATGTTTTATACAGGTGCAGCATGGCCCTTTTTAATAAACACTTCACCCCTTGACATGTATCTCCATAAATCCTGGAGACACCTCTGATGCGGGCAGTGCAAACCCTTCAGCCCACACACTNGAAAAAAAATAAAAATAAAAGGCTTTGGCAAATCTTCCCAGGTTCCAGCATCACCTTCCCAAGCTGCACTGCTTGAGGATGCTATTACAATGTGTCCACCTTGCTGGGCTGCTGCTAAGCTCAGATATTCCAGGTTGCAAACAGCCTGTATCCTAAAACACAAGCATCTGGGGCCCCGTCCCCCAGCATGACGCATTTCAGTAGGGCTCTAATCAGACCTTAATTTAGGTGGCATGATTGAAAATAAAATTAAAAAAATTAAAAATAAAATAATTAAAAAATAATAAT